>JAZKJV010007232.1:0-225035 GCA_037367405.1 Ottelia alismoides | reverse complement strand
TGATAATGGAATAAAAGAGGATGAAGTCAATAATAGAAAGTAGTAGTATTCTTCATACAGATTTAATACGTGCATCTCATGTGTGTGTATAAAATATTATAATAATACACACCAGTATATATCCTTCGACAGCCACAAATCAGGTGTATAAATATAACAAGCAATCTCCATCTATATTATCTCCACCCAAACAATCAAAGGCTTCCCAAATTCAAAACCATGGCGAGACCCTGCGGACCATCGGAGCTATGCCTGCATGCCCGTCGAGCGGCAGCGCTCCCCCCTTGATCCACAGCCATGATGATCGTTCAAATCGGCCGCAGATGACAATCGTCTTCAACGGCAGGGTATGCGTGTGCGACGTGAGCGAGCAGCAGGCACGCGACATCATACGCATGGCCGGCGAGGCCAGCTCAAGCGGCAGCCGCGACTGCGGTGCTGATCAGACGGAGGGCGGTGTTCGGAAGCAGGAGGTGATGATATCGGCGAGGCAGTCCACGAAGAGGTCGCTGCAGCAGTTCCTCCAGAAGATGAAGAGCAGAGCGGGCGGCGGAGCACCGTACCTGAGCTGCAACAAGAGGGAGAAGCCGCAGCTCTCCATCTTCTTGTAGGATATAATTATAGATAGATTATCCACTTGAGTCTTATGAGATTTGAGTTTCTTTCTAAGATTAGTTCGTAAATTATTACTGAATATTTTCCAAAGATTCGCAACTCTCGTCTGCGCAAATTGGAGTCTTTGACTCGACTTGGTTTCGAGTCTTTGACCCATTCTAACCTTGTCATTCTAACGTGGCCACTTCTACGTCTGGTGTGGTACTGTCCCAGCCTCTGCATTGCGGCCCCATTTTTTCTGTCTTGGTCTTGGTCCTAATCTCGTCCTGTACATATTCATCACGTGTTTTATGCACCACGATTTGTTTATTTGGTTCGAATCCGCACGCTTGTATGCCCATCTATCTATTTTTCTCTCGGTGAACTGAAAAAGAACTCGAATTAAATATCAGAGAGAATCGTCTGCTCTGCTTTACCTCTACAGTAATGCTTTGCAGATCCGTCGAATGCATGATAGACGGCCTTATAGGGGCCACTATCCCCGGCTCCTTATCAGCGCCGTTCATGTCGTATCTGACAGATCTCCTGCATTACATCAGGGGAAAAATCACTGCAGAGGATCCGCAGCTGTTATGCATCAACATTCTCGTTACAGATTTTTTTTCTATCTTATTCTTTTCCCTCAAAGACAGGTTTTCTTACGCTTCCATGACCACTCTATGTGGAAAATGCATCTATATGCACATACACAATTGCACGTTCTTATGAGTATAAATTAACGAGATATTTGAATATTAAATTAAAATCGTTGATATTCTAAGATAGCATTAATATTTAGTAAATGTAGAGTAATCTAACCCATCTATCAAATGATGTATGATTTGTCTTACATGAAACAGTATTTTTTGTCAATAAATTTTCCAAGATATTTCAATACATACAAACTTACTGGACACACAAACTTCTATGCGACATCTTGACAGAAAATCTGGCGCAGAGCCTCAGCAGCATTCTGTATCAAACAGGAAACGATTTCAGTTCTCTTTTCTTTTTTACGGATCAAACGATTCCATTTGTTCTTCTTCGCTTCCGTGTGAATTGGAGAAGCACGTCATCCTCTGCCAGATCGAGAGAGGCACATCAACCTTAGTAAAATACGCATCAGCTTTACTCGAAATCGAAGGTTATGAGGATATGGAAGCGCGGCAGAGAGGACAGACGTTGCTCCGCAAGAGCCATCTCCCCACGCAGTCCTCGTGGAAAACATGCGAGCACGTGAGCCTCCCCACCGCCTCTCCCTCCTCCATCTCCTCCAGACATATAGCGCACGTGTCGTCCTCTTCCTTTCCCTTCTTACGGTACGTCGCCCTCTCCACCCCCAGATCCTCCAGCAGTGCCGCCATCACTATCACATCCTCCTCGCAACGAACCACGAAGTACTCGTACACGACCTCCGTGTCGGCTGCCTCCTCTTCGCCCACTCCCACTATGCGAGCCGCCGCGATCAATCCTGCGATCAGCTCTCGGGTCCTCAAGAGCCGCTCCTCCAGCGACGGAACGGCACCTTGAGCCAACAATGCCCGTTCGATGTACGCCGCGATCTGCGTCATAGGCTTAGTGAGGATCCAGTCCAAACCGTCCTCGATTCGCAAGCGTCGCTCGTGGGTGATGCGTGCCTCCTCGTGCGTCTGCATGGACGAGGAGATAATCTCGCCGAGAGACGACCGCCGTATGTGCACCAGCCTCTCGCGCACGCGGAGGCAGATGGTGAGGACCGGGCGGAGGCCGGCGGAGACGAGCTGACTCCGGGTTACGGAGATATTGGGCGGCAATTCCATTGGTAATTCGTATTGCAAAAATCACGATAATTAGTTAATATTTAAGAGAAACAAATGGAATCCAAGTCATGATACAAGTAGGACTCCTGACTCGTGAGTGCATGATCTGTCAATTAGGGAGGAGGATTAGGAGTAGGAAATTTCTTACAATGCCCTTTGTACACTAGTGTGATTCCAGTTGGACACGTAGATTCCAAATCTAAATATGTAATTGTCAGCCCAATTACCAGTCCATGCAACATGCTATTGATAAATGTAGAACACTGCGTACATACGAATTTTGATTTTATGAATAGTGATATTGCAACAAAATTGACTGATAATGAATAATTTAATATTTATTTTTAGATTTGTTATCGATAAATTTATGCAACATTATTTTTTACTGTTTAAATTCGCAGCAAATTTCACAATCATTGCTACATTCCTAAAACCTAATCATAAAATTGTTATCTCTTGTCTTTTCTTATGATCATGTTTGAATAGCATGATCAGTACAAATTTGAAATAAAACCCATAGATCGTATTATATGAATATTTATATATACATACATGCAATCGTTTGTATGAAGGGCCTCCCTCGATTTCTCTTAAACTAATTAAGCCCAACCAATTATTTGTTAGCAGTTATTTAAAAAAGAGAAAGAATGAAAATATTCTGAAAACTGCTAGACGGGTTCAAGTAATGCTTCTCTGACATATCCAAATAAATAGAAGAAGGTATATCAAAGTTCAACACAGGCAGATCTCCACCCCTTTGCATGGTTGTGAAGTTGCAACTCCTCCATTGATGTGCAATCCTTCGTATGTTTAGTTTATTCCAATCAAAACACGGGAATATTGTGCACATGATAGACAGAAAAATCTCATGAAGAAGAAAGGGAAAAGTGATCAATTTGTTCACCAGGAAGTCCTATTCCAGATGAAACATTCTACAACTCAAATGAATAAGATGTGAGATGTTTGCTGTTGCATGCTTTCAGCTTCTATTACCTACGTGTGCGTGTATCTCCTTTTGTTCACCCGAATTTAACCTCCGACTCCGATGACATCCACATCGGAGTAATTGCAAAATTATTTTACAATTGAAATTAGCAATGGAAGTTATATTTGTTTTTATATCTGCAATCCATGACAGGAAACTATGTTCTAAGGTTTCCCCTTTGCTCTCTTTGCAAAACATTTTCCATTATTCCAGCGCTACTTTAACTCGAGGGTAGCATATTTTCGCGTACGACATGTAACCTTCTTGGACAAATCCTAAAGGAAGATTCTCTCTCTCTCTCGATCTCTCTCTCTCTTTCTCTCAGAGAAATGAATCCATAACTCGTATACCTACAGAAAATTCTAAACATAATATAGTTAAGCAATGAAACTTGAATTCACAAGCATATAGACTTTAAGTGTTGAATATGCTCGAAAATAATGATGATAATCATAGTAAAGCACAAAGAGCGCAAACGACTTCAGTAGCTAAACATCTTTGAATTGAAGAGATCGCGAGAGTACAGAAACGCAGTAAGAACACGAATATCTCACAAAAAGATCACTCTTTCTTTTCTTTTGAGAGTAGAAGATGTTTCTCTTGGTTGTGTGTCTCAAACAATGAGTTATATGATCTATTGTCCATGAAATGATCAATCATGATAAATAAGTTGGTCTATCATGGGTGAGTGATTATGTCAAAAAAGTGATCGATCATATTTGATCATTGGTCTGAAATTTAAAAAGTGATCGATCATGTTCAAAAGTATGGTTAATCATGGTTCATCTACCATACAAACCAGATAAGTCGATCACAGGTAATCGATCATATGTCCAAAAATGGAAAATATAAAATTGATTATTATGGCTTAAGTTTGCTTGCTAATCAAGAATATGTAAAAATTATAAGGCTATTTCTAGTATAAAATAAAAATAAGGTAATATGTCACATCAACATCCAAGTCTTCAAAACTTGATCTTTTGGAATTGAGTCTTTTTTTTATCCTTTCGTCGATCTGATTCTGAATCTTGAACCTTCAAGCAAAGTATTTTAGGAACACCTTTGTTCTTTGAGTCAGCTTCTCGCTTTTCTACACTTTTTATCATTGATCTTCTACGAGCTTCTACTTGAAAAGTTAATCAAGCTACAAAACAATATGCAAATGAGTCATTAGCAAAATCTAATCACTAACAACATCTCCGTTTTTGTTAATGACAAAACTTATATTTATTTTTTTAAATTTTCGATTATAACTATTTTCATCTGATTTCAAGTGTTAACTCCCCTTTATTTTTGATTTTAATCTCTCTCTACGGTAAATTTTTGTACTTTTTACTTTCAAGAATTATATCCCCTTTTTGAAATTATCAAAAAAAATACTATCAGCAAGATTCCCCCCTCTATCTTAAGGAGTTCTCGCTCCTCTTTTTCTCTCTCCTTTTACCTACAATCAAAGGATTACTTAACTCCTCCATTTTGTAAAAGTTCTTTTTTAAAGGGTGGTTTTTAAGAGATGTCACTAGATTGGCATAAATCTAAGTGTTTTCAGAGATAGGAAGATATATCAAGGTTTAAGGGTTTGGTAAATATATCAGAAAATTGATCTTCTGTGTTTACAAAGTCTAACGTAATTTCTCCTTTTAGAACACAGTCTCTTAAGAAACGATGTGTAATGTCAATGTGTTTAGTACTAGAGTGCAATACATGATTCTTAAAAATATTTGTAACATCTGTGTTACAAAATTATCACATAGGATTTTAACTTTTTCCAATTTTCAACCACAGTCATCTAAGGTTTGCTTCATCCACAATACTTATGAACATGCGAGAGAGGCAAATATGTATTTTGTTTCTGTTGTTGATAGGACTACACAGTTTTGCTTCTTAGAGAATCAAGAGACTAGTGCATTTCCAAGGAAATGAGAAGTCCCACTAGTACTCTTCCTATCATTTCTACTTTCAGCATAATATGCATCACTATAAAACTTTAATTCAAGGTGCGGTGATCTAGGGTAGAACTTATAGTTATAAGTATCTTTTTAAATATTTTAAGATCTTTTTTATAGCTTTTAAGTGATTTTCTTTAGAGGACGATTGGAACCTAGCACACAGATAAGTAGTAAAAAGTATGTCCGGTCTACTAGTAGTAAGATACAATAATGAACCAATCATACCTCTGTATTAAGTCTCATCAATATCCTTATCCTTTTCATATTCATCAATCCAAGCTTGAGCTCCTATCAGTGTCGTCTTCCTTTTTGTACTTTCCATTCCGAATCTTTTGAGAAAATCCTGAGTATATTGCTATTCTATCCTTGGATTTAGTTTATATGTATATATATTCATAAACTTAGCTTTCTAAAAGATTACACTTATGTCCCTAGAAATTTAAAAACTCTAGCAAAAAATCTGAAAATTTTTTAGAAAACTCATGTGCAATCCTAATGATGTTTAGAATCTAATTACATAGACTTCAATACATTTTAGGGTTCCAGAAACAAAAAATAGAATTTTGAAATAATAATATTGAAATTACCTTTGTAAATAGAATAAAATAATGCATAAAATGTCCAAGTCCTTGTGGATCGATCTTCTACTTGTGCTTTGTTTTATTTTGTATCTCTTGGCTTATAGTTGAATTAAAGTTATTTGAAATCCATCGATTTTCGGATGCACACAACAACACTAAAAATCACTTCTTAGCTCACAAAAAATAATAGTTTCATTTTGGCATTGTTGTTGGAGACTCGGTAACTTTACATAATTTATTTTGATATTTTGATCTTTTTATTTTATTTTTTTCAAGATCACAATATGGACAAATAACGTAAGACCATTACAAATACCTAGACATTCTAGGTTATTTAATTTCTTTATTTTTTTAGAAAATTTTGAAAATCATAAAATCAACTTCTTCTTGTTGCATCCATCGATGCAGTCTCTCTCCATTTGCTCGCTAATTAAACAAGATCACAACATTATTGATCGGATAAATCAGATAATGTTCGAAAAGTCCCATCATGGCTCGGACGAAAGTGGTCTGAAGTATTTGTGTGTTGGGCATTGAACACAATCTCACATGCACTAACTGAATCCTAGAATAGAGCCAAAATCTTTGTGAATTTTTCTACTACTGAATTTTAAAATGACTTGCTACTTCTCAGTGAGAGACTACATTCTCCCTTAGCATATTGGGTAGTTAAAGGACAATGTGTATGGTACCATCCTCAAGTTTACAAAGGTAGCCAGTTTACGGTAACTACTTACACACATACTGGCTTAAAGTAAAGGCCACTACTCGTGTGAATTCGAGACAGTCAATATTTTATGTGTAGATCTATCGAGGATAAATGTGTTCTTGATTTGTGAATATTAAAAAAATGAAAAGGTAATCGATTTGCAGTAATCTATGTTGTGCTTGTTGGGAACAGATTCCCCATATAGATTGAATCACGGAAAAATTATCAAAGTTGATAAGCGTATTCTGCACAGTATATCAACAACAACTACAGAAGAAAATTTCAACCACAGAAAATCAATCATAGATGGATGGAGAATTTTTAACATGAAAAATCCTCAATGTGAGGGAAAAACTACGAGGTTGATCGCAACCTAAAATCAAGCACTATAATCAAAATAATCTCCTGTGAGGGACTTACAAAAGGTTGACCCTCTATACGGTACTACAAACCACCAAACAATGGAGAATAATAGAGAGGAAAAATATCACCACAACGATGAATCTGACGCCAAATTGTAGAGAAGAATGCTGGAGAAGAACTGCTCCAAAGATTACTCCCTCCAAACATTGCGGCAACCACGAACCTTCCTTATTCTTCCTCTCTCCCTTGTTTGGATGATCCTGGTTGGCATCCTATACCCCCTATTTATACTCCATGGAGATGATCAAATAAGGAAACATGAATTCCTACTTTCATGGGATTAGGAAAAGTGACTCCTAATCCTAAAAGGTAATTGATCTCCTCCTCCAATTAATAATTGATTTTTCCTTTTCCAAATAGGACTATCAATGTCCTATATATATGAACTAGGTTCCCACAAGGAGGGGAACCCATCCAACAAATCTCTCGCTCATCAATGATGTGGGAACTGCTCCAAACCTATAAGGGAACAACATTTCTCGAACTTTCCAAGCGACAAAGTCTTTGTCATCATATCTGTACCGTTTCCATTTGTGTGGATCTTGTTAAGTACAAACTGCTTTGACTCTAACACATCACTTATCCAATGATATCTGACATCGATGTGCTTCGATCTTGTATGGAATGTAGAATTCTTGCCAAGGTAAATAGCAGTCTGACTGCCACATTAAATCAATTACTTGTCTTGATGAAAATCAAGTTCCTGCATGAACTTCTTCATCGACAGCAACTCCTTGCTCACCTCTATAGCTGCAATGAACTCTGCCTCTGTAGTGGATAAAGCAACATACTTTTGGAGACGAGACTACCAAGAAACTGCACCACCTGCAAAGGACATCATCTAACCTAATATAGATCTTCTCCCATCAATGTCACATGCCATGTCTGGATCTATGTATCCAAGAAGAATAGGCTCTCTGCTCCAAAGCAAAGAGAGTAGCTTCTAGTACCTCGAAGATATCTCGAGATCCATTTAACTGCTTCCTAATGATGTTTTCCTAGATTTGAGATGAACCTACTAACAACTCTAACTGTATGAGCAATATCTGGCCTCGTGCAAACCATGGCTTACATGAGACTACATGTGGCTGATGCATATGGAACTCTTTCCATATCTTTCTTCTTTGCATAGTTCTGTGGGCTATCTTTGGAACCTAACTTGAAATACGCTCCAAGAGAAGTACTAGATAGCTTTGCCTTATTCATATGAAATATTTGCAGTACCTTCTCAATGTACTTATCTTGTGAAAGCTGAAGTTTCCTTGCTTCCCTATCTGGAGTGATTTTCATGCCCAACATCTGACTTGCATGCCCCAAGTCCTTCATAGCAAAGGACTTGCTCAACTCCTTCTTCAAGTAAGAAATTCTCTCTCCATTGTTGCCTACAATCAGCTTATCGTCAACATAAAGCAACAAAATGATGAAATCATCACCCGAGAATTTCTTCACGAGCATACAATGGTCTGAAGTGGTCTTGGAGTAACCATGCTCCCCCATGAACGAGTCAAACTTCTTGTACCAATGCATGGGCTCTTGCTTCAAGCCATATAGACTCTTCTTCAGTCTACAAACACGGTCTTCCTTTCATTTGACTGTAAAGCCCTCGGGTTGCAACATGTAGATTTCCTCCTCAAGGTCACCATGGAGGAAAGCTGTCTTCACATCCATTTGTTCAACCTTCAGATCAAGACTATCTGCCAAGCTGAGAACCACCCTGATAGAAGAATCTTCACCACAGGAGAAAAGATCTCCTCAAAGTCAACTCCCTTCCTTTGGTTAAAACCTTTCACAACCAACCTAACTTCGTACCTTGGGTTTGTAGAGTATTCATCAAGTTTCACTCTAGAAACCCATGCCTGCTTGCCTTTGGGCAACTTGAAGATCAAATATATTATTGTCATGAAGGGACTCCATTTCCTCTTTCATAACTTCTACCCATTTCTCCTTGTTTACCCATTTCTCCTTGTTTGCATCTTGCAAGGCTTCTTCATAGCATTCAGGCTCGCCACTATCTGTCAACAAAATGTACACATGTGCATAATATCTGGTGGAGGGTCGCCTCTCCCTCACGGGTCTCTGTAGTGGGAGAATGAAGAAGATCTCTCATCATCCTACCCACCATCATCACTACTGTCATCTTTATCATCATTATCAGGAGTGGAGATCAGTGGTACATCCTCCTCATCTTCTGCATCTGGCACAAGTTCATATGCATCATCCAGCACCACATGTGGAGCTCTCTATAAAGGGATTGGTTCCACATCATCTACTTGATAGCTGCTCGAAGGAGAGTCCTTAGAAGCCTTCTGGATGTCCTCATAAGTTTGATCTTCAGAGAAGATCACATCTCTTCTCTTCACCAGCTTCTTCTCAACTGGATCATATAACTTGTAACCAAACTCATCTTAGCCATATCCCAAGAAAATGCGCTGCTTCATCTTTGTGTCCAACTTGGATCTTTCTAAAGGATATGGTTAGAATCCTCAAGCGCATCACGGAAGCGTGAGCTTCGTATCGAATACGACGAGGAGCAACTAGTCGCACTAGTTGCTCGATGCAGCGGAATTTAAAAATTTTCATGCGACGAAACCACATGATCCAAGAACACTTCTCGGATTGTTTCGTCTAAACCACAAACAAGTAATAGGATTACCTCTTGAAGCGTGGTTGCGATCGAGTCTCTAAACGAAGAGACCTCCTGTCTCAAGTTTGATCCGACGGAGGAGACGCTTGCGAGCGCGGGGATGAACCGCGTGCTTCTCGCAATCCATGTTGATGATCCAAGCGGCAGATCTCCTGATCTCGACACACGAGATCCGTCATCTTCTTCACGAGCGAGGCACACCTAAGGAGACGGAGATCCACGAGCAGACGATCGGGCAGCATAACAACGATGATGCGGCGATGGAGAACCTCTCCATGGCATCCATGGTGGACGGCCATGAGAGGGAGAGATAGGGCTGACGTCTAGAGAGAAAGAGAGAGAGAGATGTTTCTCAAGCATTATGTGTGTGTAAAGAGAGAGCATGGGTATGCCTCTCTATTTATAGGGTTTTGGGATCCATGGATCTCAATCCATGTGACATACAAAATCAATGGATGAGATTGGTTTATGTCAATCCAATGGCTAAGATTGTTGTTGGTAAAACCAACAAATTTAGATCAAAATATATTTGACAAAATCAAATACAAATTAATCCAAAATTACACCAAATAAATAAGGAGAGAATATACATGGAGATTACATCTCCATGTACATTCCATATGGACGGCCACCCATTCCTATTTAGAATTGGGTGCCGCCCAAGCTTTCCATGAGGAGAGCAATCTCATGACATGTCATGAGATTGCATATCTCCATGGAAATCTCTTTATTTATTTCCAACAACTTTTGTTGGGTTTTATTCTTCAAAAATAATTCACAATTATATTTGAGAATATTGCAATCTTGCCATTGAAAAATTGTGAATCATATTCACAACCCAAAACAACATATAATTTACATTGTCAATTAATTACACAATATGTATCCAATACACATAGTAATTAATCAACAAATATAAATTATAATTAGCTCTCTCTAATATATTATAAATCACATTTATAATATATTATGAATAATTGGATATTGCTATCCACATTATTCTTATCCATAATAATTAAATCACATTTAATTATATTGGATAACTTATTCTCATGTGCTCAAATAATATGAATCACATTCACATTATTTACATCTTTGATAATCAAATCACATTCAATTATCTAAGATAACTCTCCTTATAATATGAATCAAATTCATATTATTCATGGTAATTAAATCACATTTAATTATCCATTTTCTCAATGCTCTGATACATATATCAACAATAGAATTATCCATGAACTCTTTCAAGGATAATGCGCTTTCTCCATGAATACTTGGAGATAAGGACAGGGCGATTGTATTGTTCCACGTATAGTGACATGGATATAGAGATCATCTCTCAAATCCAGATCGCGGGCCTCTCATAGATGCTTGATTAAATCAAGACCGTAAATCTAATCTTCTCATTGCATCTGAATCTCATTCAGACCAATGTCCAACATTTGGACTAAGATAAGATTACTTCTCTACTGAGAGGAGTCACTAAAATCCAGACCCGTTTCATCACTCCCTAGGAATGGAAGCGTCATGGTTATACAATCGTTTATGATCACATCACCCTCAGGTATTCCTAATACCTGTACATCCTGCATACTGGAAGACTCAGAATAAACCCGAAGTATTAGATCAACTTTACACTGTCTACTTCAGGGTTCTATCAGTAAGTTTATCATTCGATCATTGGAAGTCGGTATCGATCATATACTTTCCAAAAGCATATATCATACCTAGGTCTTGATCATATACTTTTCAAAAGTATATATCAAACCTACAAATTCAGTCAAGCTTCCAAAGCGAGACGACCATGAGCATGGAATTTGATTCTTCCCAATATCTCATGAGTGAGCTCATGTCTTCCGGTTCAGTAATTGAACCTATATGATCCCTTTTGAGAGATCGTATTACTCATACGCCCTTATATGCACACCAGCGCGCCGGTGTATAGACCTTGATTAGGTCATCAACCTATTGGTCTGCCAAATGTACATACTCAGACATCTAGTAACACATCTGTCTCCGGTCAGAGGATGTGTGCTTATATCATGACAGCATATGATATAGGACTTTGGTTATCTCGATCTCGTTAAGTCAACTCTTTGACCTAACTCATCTGACACCTCCGAATCTCTATTCCTATGCAGAAGACCTGCATCAAGAGGTCGGTCAGATATCAGCCTAAATGAGATAGGATTGCCATTTCCTACTCAGGCTGGAGATCATCTCTTAACAATCATTTGACGGTGCTTGATGAGTCCTCAATCTAACTCATTAGATATTCATCCAAGCACCAACCTCTATGATTCAATAATTGAATCAACTGTTGTATGATCATTAAGATGGCCATGGTACATAACCCTAATTGTACTAAGGGACCTATTATGCAAATTATGTACTCTTTATTTCAGATTAAGGAGTGAATCGCAATAACATTTATTGCATAATGGCTCGCCGTGGGCTCGCATGTCCAAGACTTTCATCCTTTGGGACATGGATAAAAGCACGACATCCAAAGTCCCGCAAATGATTGTAGGGGACATTATTTCCATGCCAAATCTTGTCAGGAACATCATCATCCAAAGGTACATGTGGAGATAGATTAATAACATGAACACCAGTATAAAGTGCTTCACACCAAAAAGAGTTAGGCAACTTAGCTTCAGAAAGGAGACAACTAACTCTCTCCATCAAGGTCCTATTCATTTTCTCTTCTATGCCATTCAACTGTGGTGTCTTGGATGGAGTCTTCTAGTGCCTGATACGATGAGATCTGCAATGCTCATCAAATGGCCCAATATACTCATCACTATTGTCACTGCATATGCACTTAAGTTTCTTCCCAGATTGTTGCTTCACTAGTGCATGGAATTGATTGATTTTCGAACGAAGTTCACCTTACACTTTAGTTCAACTTATTTGCTTGTATAAGGGATTGTTCCTCTAGCAAGGGAAGGGAGTGACTCTCAATCTCGGGATAGATGACTGCACCTTTTTCTCCCCCACTGGAGTTAAGCAAAATTCGATGATCTAAGTTCATGAACCGCCTATTCTCTATAAAATTGGGGCATGTCAGCAAACTTACCTTATGCAATGTATTGAAAACTCATATTTTATACATGTACTATATTAAAGAAGGCACAATAAGGGATGCCTAATTCAAAAATGCAAATGTAAAGCAAAGATCTACCAAAGAAAAATCTACTCAAATGACCTAACTCCACCAAATAAACCAAGTAGTAGATCAATGTTGCTACTAATTTAAAAGAGGTCAAAGAGGCCTAGAGTGATGCTCTGCAAAAAGAAAAAATGAAAGCAGTTGACCAAAGCGGTATACGGAAAAGCCCAGAAAATCCAAGTTCTCTACAATTTGCATCCATCTTCTTTTACTGACAAATTCAAGTGAATTGAGATTAAGCCTAGTTTAGAGAGAATAGAGGCTTTACATTTTGCGAGTCTCATGATACCTTACTTAAGGTTGTACGGTATACTTGTCTTGCAAATTGAGAAGAGCTTTAACCTTCACGTACAATTCAAATTCAACTCAAGGTTAAAGACAATATATGTTGATCAGGATTATTTGACTTGACCTAAGATGGAATCAATTAAAGTTGATAGAACTTAAGGGTTGTTGAATTGAATAGTCAAATCTAAGGGGAGCCCGAACACAATATTAGTCTAAAGTTTCACTCAGTCTATGTTTATTATGTGTTCGAACTTGGCTTAAAATCTCAAAGCTTTGTGAGTGTGTCTGCTGCAAATCCTCTTTGTGCATTCTTAATTGTTTTCTGTTTCTCTTTGCCTATCTTTGTTTTACTTGGGACTAGCAAAAGTTAAATATGAGGGTATGATGAATTGGTGATTTATCATGTCTTTTAAACATTTCGTAGCAAACTTTCATATTTAATCCATACATTTGTTTAATTTTACACTTTTTATTTCAATTTTTATTATCATTGCATTCAAAATCATATAAATTTGCATTCTTACTTTTAATTTGTTTTCAATAAATATGGGCTCAAGCCAATATTGAAGTGGTTAACAATTTTTCTTTCATAATTTTTCAAGCCTGCTTGAGGAAGCTCAAGAGGGCTCTCATCTCATCTCCCTCCTCTTTCAAAAAATGAAAAAATTAATAAAGGTACTCATGTAAGCATCCAGGGAGGCTGACATCAGCCCCTCATCTTCACCAACGAAGGAGCAAGTGTCTCCTCCCCTCTCCGCCACTACAACGGAGGCTAGGGTGGAGCATGGGTCCGGGCCGGCCCTACCCAGCCCGCTGCCCGACCCGCACCAGCCCGACCCAAGCCCAAGCCCACTGCCTAAATGGGTGGGCCTGGCCTGGTATTTTGGCCCATTTGTAAAGTCGGGCTGGGCTCGGGCTTACATGTGCCCAGCCCATCAGCCCACGGGCCGGCCCGACTTCATACCCACCTCCAGGCCCGGCCGGCCCATCCGCCCGCAAGCACGCGGCCCGCCTCCCTAATTCCCAGCGCGGGCCCTTTCTTCCATTTCCCCCTGACGGCTATGCCCCTCTCCCTCTCGCCTAACCCTAGCCTCCCGCTACCCTAATTCCCATCCCACGATTCACACCCAAGTCCCTCCCCTCTCCCCCCTGCCGCCTGATGAATCCACGTTTCATCATCTTTATTCTATCATTTTGGCCTTAAAAACCTTAGTAAATGCGTATAAATAGCATTAATTCATGCATTTTAGTATTCAGGCATAGGTTTGTAAATACTGTATAAATTACAGTTTTTAAAGCCAAAATTATAGAATAAAGAAAAGAAAAGAAAAAGAATAAAATATTGTAAATATTTTTTGACCCGAAACCCCGAGACCTATGCATCTTGATGAATAGATCGACAAGGAATAAAGTAGGGGGAGATAAGGGCCAAAACACAGATAAAATACCTATACATTTTATTCATTCTTTATTCATTTTGGGACCCATTTTTGGTTCCACTTTTTATGCATCAAATAAAGAAACTTTGTACATGAAAGTGGTAGATAATTTTATAAAGAAAAATACAAAATTGATTTCATTGAAAAATAATGTACAGATAAAAAGTTATGGTCTGAATAAAATTCCAGAATGCCAACTTCCCAGACCCGTATCTCACAAACGACAACTCCAAATGCAGCGTACTCACCTTTAATTGTATATAGAAGAAAATAATCTAATTAATGGCGGTGGTTTCGCATTTGGCGGAGCTACGGTTTGAAAGTTGACCTTTGGACCCTCATTGTATACTTGTACATATTAAAATATTCAATTTATTAATTATTTATTATTTTTATAATTTTATATTTTTATAATGTTGTAAATAATACTTATAATAATTATGTATCTTAAAATCAAAATAAAAACATCATTAAAACTCAAATAAAAATACTTGTATATATTTGATACATAGGTACTATACATACACTTATACCTATATAAAATACACTTCTATTTTATTAAATATACAAAATGTATCAATAAAATAAAATAAAAATATATTTATGTACATAAAAGTATTTTATAATTTTATAAAATAAGAAACAAAAATAATAAAATTAAAAATACCTAAATAAAAATAAAATACTTAAATATATAGATATAGATACCTATAGGGGTATAAAAGCAACTTGTAAAAATATAACTCATAAAAATAAATAAAAATCATAATAAAATAATTTATAAAATTTTAAACATTTTTTATTTTACAACCAAAATTTAATTAATTCATTTTCTATTTTAAAATGAATTAATAAGACATTTTTTCCAAGGTTTTTCTGGTTGGTCCACGTGGACCAACCAGCTTCAGCCCTTGGTTGACCTTGGTCAGCTCTCTGACCAAGGTCTGTACATGTCAGACTGTATTTTTCCTTGGACTTCGCGGCTTTTTGTAGACCGCACCTTTCACCGATTGGCCTCGGTTTCTTCACGACTTTTGAAGATCCACCATCCAGCTACCACGCCCATGCATCATTTTGGCATTTTGACCAAAGCCTCGCCCGTGATCTTGCCTCGAAGGTCGCCCCTCGTCCAACTTTCAAAAACGCCCCATCTCCTTCCATTCCCTCTTGATCCCTCTTCCACCACCGAAATCCTAACCTAAGTCCTTGAAGATACTCCTGGTGACAGCAGGAGGTCGTCGGGCTTCTCATTAGACCGAGGTGGCGTCGAATTGAGGCAGATCCCCTTGCCGAAGTGGACGCCGGAGCACCTTGCCCGCGCGCGTTGGTGAGGCATTTCGTTCCCTTTCTACCCCTCTTTTCTCCTTGTTCTTTGAAGCCTTAGTGTTAGGAAGCCACGGTAATCTGTCCCCTTTCAAGATCTTTGACCGGCAACCATCCTATCACCGCGACGCACCGCGGCCGGCATCGAGTTTCGTCGGCCATCCCATCTCTCCATTTCGCTGATCCCCTGTGCGAAATACGCCGCGAGGTTGGGGCATTTTGCCCCCAACCTCTTCATCCCTTTGTTTTGCAGGTCCAGGAGCTCGCAGACCCCACCTGGGCTGCGTCATTCCACACGTTGCGGCGGCGCATCCGAGCCCTCCAGGCCATTTTGGCGCCGCCGGAAGGAAGGCCCGTGCCGTTCTGGACAGCGGTCGGAGGTTGGGAGAGACCTGGGGATCCAATTCAAACTCGCCCACGCGAGTTTCTTTCGTGTTCTTCCCGATGCTCTGATTGTCGTCCGATCAAGCCGCTTATCCCAGGCGTACAGCCAGCGTTGGATTCTGATCACCCCAGCCGTTCGATCACGCTAGAGGCTTCTAATCTGGGCCGTCAGTCTCGAAGGGGTATCCCCCCCCCCCCCCCCCGTGTGCTGCCACGTGGCGTAAGTGGACGCCGATCCCGCCGTTGGATGCGCCCCTCTGCTTTGGGTATTTTGCCCCTTGAACCCAAAGTATTTTTGTAATATCGTTTTAGTCTTCAAGATTTCATCGGCCCTTTAAAAACACTGGAATATTTGCATTACGTCCTCCCGGATTTGGTGATATCCCCATTTTGACCCCTGCCAGGTCACGTGCTCCGCGCACGTGACATGGCGTTTTTGTAGGGTACCCCCGGGGATTTTACGTATTAAAGTTTAATATCAAAACATCTATTTGCAGTATAGAATTTTTAGCATTTTTTGCAGTCAGGCCCCTGGATATTTTGCATATTGCGTATGTGCCCCTGCCAGTTCCTTTAATTTGTGCTAGTTTTGTCTATTTATTTGAAGCATCATTTCTACTCCAAAAATTCTAAAATTTTGGATTTAGGCTCCTGTGCACCTGTGCTTCCACGCCATCCAATTAGATTTTGATTTTATTTTATTTTTATATTTATTAAAAATCAAAAACTCTCAATTTGTGCACTGTCTAGCTTATAAAATCCATAAAAAATATAAAAACTCCTCAGAAAAATCCCAAAAAAATATATTTTGTGTCTTTTAGTTTGTCTTAACTCCCAGCCAAAAATCATTAAAAAATATAAAACCAAACTCCAAAAAAATTGCAAAACTCTAAAAACCTTCATAAAAATTTATAAAATCCAAAAATAGTGTTCTCTTTTCCGAAATTTTCTTGGTTTCATTATCTTTCACTGAAAATTAAGTTGGGGAATTTTTGCCACTGATTTCTATTTTATTTCTCCATTTTAAGTTTCAGCCTTGCTTTTTACTACTGTTTTCTTTATTTTGATAATTAAAAATACCAAAAACGTTCTAAAAATTACCCAAAAATCACAAAAACAGTAAAAAAAGTAGAAAAAGACCAAAAAGACTTTATTTCCTTATTTTTGAGTATTTTTATCTATTTTTATAAATACTTTAGTTTCCCTTTCATTACATTGTCTTTAATTTCCAATATTGAAAAAGAAAATATAAAAATAAAAAATAAAAAAAAGAAAATATAAAATCAGTAAATTAAAAATCAAAATACAAAATTATAAAATTAAAAATTAAAAAAAAATATAAAAATCAAAAACCCACAAAAATTTTAGATTGGCTAAGTAGCTTGTTAGACCTAGGTTTGGATTTTTATCCGTGCTTTACACCTTTGCTTCTTGAGTTCGACCCCTACTTGCTTGCCATTGTACATCTTTAGTAGGGTATAATAAATTTTAATCCTTGCTATTCATTCTCTGATTGATTGTGTGGGTTAATTGTTGAAGACCGAGGAAGTTTGAGCAGTCGCATCAGCGACAGTGAGTCTGACTTGTCAGACCGCTATTTAGCGGCTCTCGCATTCTCGCTTTTCACCGCCTCTCCCTCCCCTCTCCACCCGAGGCTCCGACCCATTGGCTGTCGCCCACCGCTCGCACGCGCCTCCAGCATCAGGCGACAACCCTCCACCCCGCCACCTCTCCCTCCCCTCTCTACCTCCCGGCTCGGCCGCTCCACCCCTCCGACCCATTGACTGTCGCCCACTGCCCCGCGCGCGCCTCTAGCATCCGGCGACAACCCTCCACCCCGTCGCCTCTCCCTCCCCTCTCCACCTCCCCGCTCGGCTGCTCCTCCACCCCTCCGGCCCATTGGCTGCCACCCACCGCCCGCGCGTGCCTCCGATATCCGACGACAGTCCTCCACCCCGCCGCATCTCCCTCCCCTCTCCACCTCCCAGCAGGTCAGCGACCGACGCCACCTCCCGCAGCCCCGCTCCCAGGCTCCCGCGCCAACTCATGGGCCAGCCCGACCCAGGCCCGACCCATCATAAGTCGGGTTGTGCTCGGGCTTGAGCCCAGCTCTTGATAAAATAGCGGGCCTGGGCCCGGCCCGTGGGCCCGATTTTTTAAATGGGCCTGGGCTGGGCTAGGTTGGGCCCGGCCCGAGCCCGGCCTATGCTCCACCCTAACGGAGGCACCTGTTGCCTCCTCTTCTCCTGTCAACCTACCAACGGTGGCACCCCCTCCCTTTCTTCATCGACTACCAACCGCCGCCCCCTCCTCCCTCGAATCTGAATACAAATATGGGAGGGAGCGGCCAAGGAGGGGGATCCAACAGCCAGGAGCTTCAGCTCCATCTTAAGAAGAACCCACCACTAGAGCTTCAAGCTTCAGCCCCACCTCCTCCTCTCTACCGATATGTCGCATTACTCTCCCCTCTCTAGTTAAATCCGACATGGGTGACAACCATGTCACCGATTCCATCTTCCCCTGACACGAGTGATAGTAGTGTCACCAACCTCATTCTCCATCACGCCTCCCTGTGTGCCACCAAGAACTGCAGCTCCTCAGTTGATGTGGGTGACAACCATGTCGCCACATTACCGTGCCTCCGTTGTAGCCCTTCCTCCTATACATGTGGTGCTCTATTGTAGAGGTTGAATACGACGTCGCCACCATCACCGGCAAGAAGGGGTCCCAGGACCTCTTCACAATTTTCTCTTTTATTTTAAGTTTTTTTATAAAGTTTTATCCGGGCTTTAATTAATCAATATTATTTTGCAGTCCCAATATTATTAAGTGGTCACTTTCTTTGAGATGTAGGACTAAGCACGTCTACCGAATAGTCCTAATTTCATTTAAATCCTATGTGAGAAAACACAGAGGAAGAAGCCAAAAAGTCGATGCACATAATGGATCCAAATACAAACAGAATGAACTGTTTAAGATATGTTTTTATGATATTTTGTGTATATAAAATATATTTTTTATTTTGTAGTTTTTTTATTTTCTGTAGATGGATAATGTACAAAAAAATTCAAATAAGATGTGAAATAATGTAATAGACTCAAATGCATATTTTTTGGTATGGTTGTGAATCAAAATTAATTAGAAATGCATGGTATATACATATGAGTAAGTCGCTTAGTTCAAAATTTATCTTTTTATTTGTTTTTATGATTTTTTTTATTTTTATATATGTGTAATTAGTTAAGTCATGAAACAAAATGAGTAGATGAAAATAAAATAATAAAAAGGAATTAAATATGTGCATGAAATGATAGGTCAAAATCGGTGAATATATGCAATACACAATTAGGTCCCAAAATCTAATTTTCACAAATGAACTTCGATTCTTTGAATTTGATCTTGCTTTATAGATAATTGAATGTACGATAATTCAAAACTGAGTAGAGTGAAATTTGGACCTTTATGTGAGAGATATCAATGTTTGTGGCCTTTTATCATGAAATTATAGTTTGGATTTATTTCAAATATATAGAAGCTATTATTTTTAGGATTTTTTTTCTTTGATTAACGTTAGTGATATGTACACAATGAAGTCAGTTTCGTATCAATTGCAATTAGCATGAATTGATTAAAAATTCTTGAAATTAAGTGAAAATGTATAGGTGAATATTAATGCAAAATGAAATGATAAATGTAAACTATTTTTAAGTGCGTGAAAGTTAATTTTGTGATATAAACATGTGAATGAACCTAATTTATTGGAACAAAGCTCTATTTTCAGTTAATTTGAGTGATGAATCATGTATTCATCAGCTTCTACGAGCTTCTTCCTGAAAGTTAATCAAGTGACAAAATAAATATGCAATTAAGTCATTAGCAAAATCTATGTTACTAACCGGTCGAATTGGTCATACTAATTATGGCATCAACATGACGTCATCATTTGTATCGCCTCGAAAACAACCTGGTCGAGCTTAATTTACTGGTTGGATGGTCATACCGATTTTTTTTAACAAGAAAATAGAATCTTTCAATAGAGTAGCATGTTACAAATAATGGAGAAAAGAATGAAAAAAATACAGCATCATGCAATGGGAGAGAAATTAATTGTAACAATAGATGATGCAATAAGATGTAATTTGCTCATCATGTGGATAGCAATATCGATACATAGGGAATTTCATAGGCTAATAATGATTAGTATATATTCTTTTCATGTGTCTGATAATTTTATATGTTATTTCCTCAATAAAAATAAAATTGATGACTAATATGTTTAGAAATTCAATTGACGATTAATCTGTTATCCGTATCTGAAACTTATAATCATGTATTCTTATAAAGTGATGGATTTCAAAAAAAGATTTTTACACTCATAACCCTGAGTAATTTCGTAATTACAATCATAACCCCGTATAATCGTGAATTACAGCAGGACCCTGAATAGTACTTAACTCTTATGCCCATAACTCTATGTTACTTCTATATTTCCGGTTAACTATGATGGTATCCATCAAATACTTTATATTTATACCCTTTAAGTTATCATTATCTACGAAGGAGACCCCTCCCCTCCCCACCCCCTGCTGACCTCTCCAGCACCCACCTCATCCCCTCCCTCCTCCAGCCAGCCAATCCCTACCCCAGCCGAGCTCCTCCTCTAGCCAACCAACCCCCGCCCCTGTCAAGCTCCTCCTCCTCCCTTGCATCCTCCAGCACCCTCGTCCCTCCTCCCCTTCTTCCCAGGCCAAGCTCCTAGAAGCTCCCCCCGTGGAAGCCCCCTACATCACCCCCACCCACCTCCCTCGTCACCTTCCCCCTGCCGAACTCCTCTTCTCCCCTATATGCTCCTCCCGTGGTTGCATCCTCCAGCACCCACCTCCCTCCTCCTCCCCTGGAAGCTCCCCCTACCAAGCTCCTCCTCCCCACCCACCTTCCTCATCCTCCCCCGGAAGCTCCCCCCACCGAGCTCCTCCTCCTCGCCACCCACCTTACTACTCCTCCCCTAGAAGCTCCCCCCGTCGAGCTCCTCTTCCTCCCCACCCACCTCCCTCTTCTTCCTCCCCACCCACCTCACTCCTCCTCCCCTAGAAGCTCCCCCCGTCGAGCTCCTCTTCCTCCCCACCCACCTCCCCCTTCTTCCTCCCCACCTCACTCCTCCTCCCCTGGAAGCTCCCCCGTCGAGCTCCTCCTCCTCCCCACCCATACTCCTCCCTTGGAAGCTCCCCCCGACGAGCTCATCTTCCTCCCCACCCACCTCCCTCTTCTTCCTCCCCACCCACCTCCCTCCTCTTCCCCTGGAATCTCCCCCCGCCGAGCTCCTCTTCCTCCCCACCCACCTCCCTCTTCTTCCTCTCCATCCACCTCCCTCCTACTCCCCTTCTTCCCCCCGTCGAACTCCTCCTCCCCACTCATCTCCCCCCTACCGATCTCCCAGCCACGTCGCTTGGAACCTTCTCCCCTTCTTCCCCCCATCGAGCTCCTCCTCCTCCCCCGGAAGCTCTTGGAAGACCCCCCTCCCCCCAAACCCTCGTCGTCGCCCTTCACTCGTCAAACCCCCACCCCCCTACACATGCTGCTTCCCTCTGTCCATTACTACCCCCCCCCCCCCGAACCTCTGCCCTCCCCCCATCGGCTCCCTGAAGGCCCTTGTGGATGCCCTACCCCTGCCCCTTCCTCCTCCACTTCGCCACGCCTCTCGAGGACGTTGGAGGTGTGGTTCCTCGATGGGTTGTAGTGCATGCATGTGACCGCCTCTGCCAGCATGAAGCCCTCCACCCTTCGCAGCATGATCCCAAACGCGGCTAGCCTCCACCCCTACCTGCTAACTTCTACCACCACCAGCAAGAACCCAACCCAAGGTCCCCCCCCACCCAAAACCCCACCTTGTGGCCGCCTCCGCTAGCAAGCCCCTCCCCCCACCGACCTGCAACGAAGGCTCTCCCTGCTAGCTCGCCTTTGCAGTGATTTTTTTCCTTTTCTTTTTTTATTTTGGCTAATTCTAGTCGTTAGATGTAGATTGGTTAGGTTAACTCACTCATATGGTTGAGTTAACGTATTAAACTAAAGGAGAGTTATGGAAGTGAGATGGAGTGAATATCTGTAGTTTCTCGTGTAATCCACGATTATGTGGAGTTGTGATTGTAATTACGAAATTATTCAAGGTTATAGATATAAAAATCTCTTTCAAAAAATAGCATTCCTAGTATACGTCTTCTCTTGGTGCAAAGATAGACAGGTTCCAGCGATGATTACATAGAAGAATGGTAAAAGCATTGGTAGTGTGGCAATGCTAAAAACGTTGAAGCATCTGATCCAAGAGTACATGGGTCGTCATTGTCGAGACCCCATGGAACAATGTACCTTCAGATCCGAAACCCTCTAAACATGATCTGTTCGTTTGCGGAAAGTTGCAGTAAGAATCTAAAAGCGAGAAGAAGAACAAACCACATGGAAATATTATTCAACGAGATTAATTAATTATATGCATGCAATTATAGGTTGCTCTTTATCGATCTCCACTTGGGTTGGACTCAAAGTTGCATTCCCATTGAAGCGAGATAACGTGATTATCGTGCACAAGAGAAGATTCAAAATCTTGATGATGATGATGATGATTGAGAAAGGCCGATGCTTCTTCAACATTCACAATACATATGTGGACTTTACAGACTTATAGTCTAAATTTGAACGAGTCCGTCACCAGGAATTGAACAAGTCCGATTTTGAATGATTCTTTTTTGGGTTTTTATCATTTATGCCTTTCTGAGATATTGCAATTTCAGTTATACCCCTCTTTTTTTGAAAATATCAGTTGTGCCCCTACCTTCTTGCAAAATTCACAGTTATACCCTTTTGTAATATCAATTATGCCCCAACTTTACCTTAACAGAAGGGCAGAACTGTGAATTTTGCAAGAAGGTATGGACATAACTGATATTCCAAAAAAGAGAGGGGCATAACTGAAATTGCAATATCTCAGAGGGCCACAACTGATAAAAACCCTTCTTTTTTTATGTCGAGTGGGTATCTTTGTGTCTAAATATGAAATACATCGACATGTACCACTGCAACAAAATGAGTTTGTCGTAATATTTTTGTTTGAATTCCGCTCCTATATCGTCGATTAGCAATCAGTGACATATTTATTATTATATCATTAATGATGATCCATATAGAAACGCTTTATACACTGATATTTTTCAAAAATTGAGCTAATCGTTGCTATTTTTTGTTGAAAATCTTATTGACAATTAGTTAAAATTTTGAAAAATAACGACCGTAAACGTTGTTGAAGCCCCATCCCTTCAAAAAGTTATCGAGTTGTAGTAAATTAAGTGATGGAAACGAATATTTTTCTTCGTATTTTAACTTATATAAACCTATGTGTGTCGAACACATAGAGGAAACCTAGTAATTATTTAAATAGTTCTTACTTTATTTCTATACTTTTTAATTATAAAAAAATCTAATAGCTTTTGCTTATTTTTTAAAAATTCAATCACTATCGATATTATTGATTATTTTGGTATTTGTAAAATAATATCTAAAAACTAAATAAAAATAGAGTTTGTCTTGTGGGCTCTATACTATTTTTAAGTAATTTTTGGCATTTTCATATTTTGTATTCATTTTATAATGGATTTTCATTTTGTCTTTATCTTTTTTATTACATGAGTGATATAAAATAGATGAAAACTAGGAAAATACAATGATATTTAGTTTTAATAATTTATTCTAAATCTATGAGTAATCTTTTTTTTTCATTGGAGTGTTAGCTTGAAATATTTTTTAGTCTTTTAATGGATTTTATATGAATTTTCGATGTTTTTAGATTTTATAAAACTTTAAAGCCAAATGCTAATAAATTACGTACGAACTTTTTATTGAAGATATGCATTATTATGAGGTAACTAAGACAAATATTTTATGATTTTTTAAAGCAGTTTCAAAGTACTAAAATTAAAATCATGCTAAAATACTAGTTACATATTTTTTTATCATTTAGAAAAGATCAAGGTATAATAACAAAAGTTTTATAAAATATATGATTAGATTTATCTGATGGTAATCCATGTATTTTTTTCAGATTTTTGGAAGGATTTCCTAATTTTGAAGCAAAATTGAAATTCAAATGAGAAATTTGATTTTGAAGAAGATGGAATTTCTGAGGAACTAATCGAAAGAAGAATAAATTGACGGTATCATACCTCATGCCACATTGTTGTCACCTCGAATGAGCTTTGAGCTCAGGAAGCTTCATGAGCTTAGAGCGGAGCACAAGGAGAGGCTTGATTATGGTCTCTGATCGATATGTAAATCTTCAAGAGTTGTCTAGTAGCTAGTTTACTCGAGGGTAAGCAGATTATCCCAAATTTAACTCACGTTTGGGATGAGGTTACTCGGAACTATTCATCAATTCTTGGATTGACAAGAATTAAGTGTCGGATCTCATTTTAACCACTCACAAACAATAACGCATCACAGCATATTTATTATCTCAGTCATTCGCAAGTACAACAAAATTACAAACAGAGTTCCCAATTTTTTGGAACAACATGGAGGCAAACATTACATAATTTACTAGCTAAATGGCAATAGAAGGAACAACATTACCACTAATCCCTAACCAAAACCTTCCATTAAATATGGGATTTTTGGATTTCCAATCTTCGGAATTTTCGCAATTAAACTTACGTCCATATCCTTTTTGCAATTATAATTGTATCCCAATTTGCTAGGCTACCCTTCCGTTATTGCATATATGCCTCTATATTACGTTAACTAAAGAATAATAACGTGAATTTTATAAGAGAAGTACAAATATTATTGAAAAAAAGGTAAAAATATAAATTGAACTGTGAGAACTCGGAAGGACGTAAACGTTAAATTTCCAAAAAGAAATGAAGCCATCCATTGTTTGCGGAAAACCAACCAACTAACAACAACGTGGATGATTTTAGGACGTTTTTAGGCGTCGATAATAGAATAAAGTAGTAGAAATATTCTCCCTACAGATTTAAAACGTGCACCTCATGTGACTTGTGAGTGTATGTAAATATTATAATAATACACACCGGTATATATCCTTCGACAGCCACAAATCAGGTGTATAAATATAACAACCAATCTCCATCTATATATCTCCACCCAAACAATCACAGGCTTCCCAAATTCGAAACCATGGTGAGACCCTGCGGACCATCGGAGCTATGCCTGCACCCACCCGGCACGTGCCCATCGAGTGGCAGCGCTCCCCCCTCGATCGACGGCCATGGTGATCGTTCAAATCGGCCGCAGATGACAATCGTCTTCAACGGCAGGGTATGCGTGTGCGAGGTGAGCGAGCAGCAGGCACGCGACATCATACGCATGGCCGGCGAGGCCAGCTCCAGCGGCAACCGCGACTGCGGTGCTGCTAAGACGGAGGGCGGTGCTCGGAAGCAGGAGGTGATGATACCGGCGAGGCAGTCCATGAAGAGGTCGCTGCAGCAGTTCCTCCAGAAGAGGAAGAGCAGAGCGGGCGGCGGAGCACCGTACCTGAGCTGCAACAAGAGGGAGAAGCCGCAGCTCTCCATCTTCTTGTAGGATATAATTATAGATAGATCATCCACTTGAGTGGGAATTGGGAGATTCCCTGTGGAGGAAGATCTATATCACACACAGACACGTACTGCATCCAAATGTTTGCGGTATTCGACTCCACGATGACTGTAGGCATTTGAATGGGCACATTTGGGGCTCAACGCAAAAGTTGTGAATGTCAGTTCTCCTCTCTCTAACGGTTGGGGATATCAAAAATAGTATCGTTGAGGGTTTTCTTTAATAGCAAAAATAAACTATACGAGAGATGGATATACACCAAAGAGACGTCATGAAATGGCTATTCAAGAGCGTCCAGCCATCATTATTATTGGGAGTAAGTGATTGGTCATCCTAATGAGATCGCAAATATAGTGATGGAGATTGTAGCACCTTAACATAGCCTAAATCCAGCGATCACAAAGTATGATAGTGGATTATAAGTAATGAGACTAATAATAAACAAATTATGCTAAAGTATTTTGGGTTTTGATCAAGATATCTAGTTGGACCCAAGCTCAACAAGTTTTATGAGCTAGTTATCCGCGATAACGACCTGGGGTGCATAATAAATGTGTTGGGTTAAAGGGAACGTTAGATTTAGGTAGACCCATGAGCCCTTACCCACGAGCACAACCCGAAACCCGATACAATTTATATCGGGCTGGGCTCATCCCAAAAATTTGACCCATTTAGTAAATGGACCCAGACTTTTGGCTCATGAGTCCATTGGCCCAACCCGATAAGGGCCCAATAAAATACCCTACATAATAACTATACAAATTATTATAATGCAATTCTGTATGTGTATGTATGTGTGTGTATATATTCAACTATCTTTATTGCCTAATACGCATAATTACACACTCTCTTCGCTTAGAACATACTCGTGGTCTAGTTTTTCTCATTCTCTTGGTCACAACATCACTTATCTCACATCGTGATGAGTATCACTTCTCTTATTGCTCTTCCTTATTACATCTCTATTTATTTGTGAATCGTTAGTTCTGAATTAATACTTCACGTACCAATACTCCTCGTATGTCCATTCATCCTCACTATTCCATCAATAACAAAGGTATACCACTCATTTTCCTTCTCCATGCTCACATCCAATTTTTTTAAAGGGTCGACCCAACCCGAACTCATATTAATTGGGCATGATTATTGGTCAAGCCAGAGAAAAAAATTCGAGCTCTAACCCCTACCATAGCTCATTAATTTTATTGTGCTTTGGGCCGGGTCACCTTGGACCCAAAGAGGCTAGTCTCGATGCTCTTCCCTAAATGCACCTCCCTCCCTTCATTACATTTCTTACTTTTATCTTTTTTTTTCAAGTGCGCTAGTAGAGTTATATAGAGCCATCATCCTTTCTATTGAAAATAAAGACTTTGAGTCCTACTCCTCATTTTGCAAAACAACTTCGAGACACTGTTATATATGGCCCAATACTTCTAACATAAATATGTAATTCATCTTAACTCGGAGAATAGTTGTAAAATTCCTCTTCAAAAGTTGATGGGTAGATTTTCATTAGTTTTATGTCATGCAAACCAACACTCCAACAAAGTGGGTATGAAGTAATATTTTTTTAATCCGTTGATACATATTCATTGTTATTTAACGATGAATATTATACATTGTGAAATGATTTATTATACTTGAAATAAGAAATGAATATCATATTGTCCGCAACATCATACAGAAATGAATATCATATTGTCCGCAACATCATACAATATATTAAGGGCCGTGGACATGGCACTGTTCACGGCCCTGTAGCATTATTTTGTTTTTCATATTGTAAATGTTTTGTTTATATATATTTATATATATTAGATTATATATTAGATACCATTACCCCTCTGTGATTGGTTGGTAAGGATGAAAATCGATACGGATATATCTGAATATATGTTTACCATATTCGATTAATATTCGGATACGGATATTCGTATCTGAATATTAATCGAATATAAATCGAATATGGATATGGGTTGTAAGAGTTTTTCGGATGTGGATATGGATATGGTAATGGCTTGAATATTCGGATCTAGATCCGGATATCCGAGTATGATATTAAATATTATTTTATATATTAGTTAACGTAATATAAGATAAGGGTCATGTTATTATATTAGTATTATATATTATATAATGCACTATATCAATGATATTAATAAATTTCCATTTGTTTGGGGATAGGCACGAACAAAATTTACGAAGCTCTATCCCTCTTTTTGCCGAGGATAAAGATTACATGTCATCTCGACGCTCACTTTTATTATGATGCTGCTTATTTATATTCTATTGTAATTTTTTGAATCATTATGAACTTTGATAAAAAATAATTCATATCCATATGTGGACTTTATTAGGTCCATATTCGGATTTTATGTTGATTGGATCCATATTTGTATTAACTTATTATTCGATTCATATTTGGATTGGCTTTATATTTAATCTGTATCCGGATCCACTTTTATTCGATACGTATTCGGATTTGGTAAATATC
Organism: Ottelia alismoides; assembly: GCA_037367405.1. Classification (NCBI taxonomy): domain Eukaryota; kingdom Viridiplantae; phylum Streptophyta; class Magnoliopsida; order Alismatales; family Hydrocharitaceae; genus Ottelia; species Ottelia alismoides. The sequence continues at coordinate 196,645 of JAZKJV010007232.1, read as the reverse complement.
CTATTCGAATTCATATCTGTATTTTTAAAGATATGATTTTCTTAATGCGTATTCAAATTATATATATGGCTCTTTATTCAGTCCATATTTGGGTCCACTTTTATTCGATACGTATTCGGATGTGGTAAATATCCTATTCAAATTTATATTTGTATTTTCAAGGATATGATTTTCTTAATGCATATCCAAATTATATATGTATCTGATCAATTTTCATCCCTTGTGGTCGGTTGATATTTTGTATGTTTTATTTCAATGTAAACATGACATTCTTATAATGTGTATGGTGGGAATTTTCAGGTGACGCCATATCATATGCTTCGTCTAACATGTGCTATGTACCTTTTTTAATACTAGCACATTAGGAATGGATTGCAGTGGAGGTGTTCAATGATCAAAAAATGAGGGTTAGTTGGTTTTCTCGTCCTTTTTTTATCATCTTAAAATCTAAATTTTCTTTTGATTCTCCTTCAGAATACCCCTACGAGAATCGCAGGAGTATGGTCGATCAAAGAGCTCGGACCGACAACTCCTCTAAGGTCCTCTATCGTCGATGTAAATCGTTGTTTGTTTGATTTGTTCTAGATTCTTCTTTATGGTGAATTTCTAAATCGTAAACTTCTTCTGTCTGGTACTCTGTCGACAGTGGATCGGCCCAAGCCCCTCTTTGCCTCCACCCGAGACGGGTTTAGTCGATTCTGACTGCAAGAATCACAAGATTACAGGCGATAGAGGACATTGGTATGACAACTCCACCAAGGATTGGTGTACACAGTCACTGATATGTTTGTTTGGTCTTTTGGCAAGGTAATTCATTGACCAACCACACAAGAGCCCATCTGAAATCACTATTGAGACTAACTCCTCCAAAACCACTTCAATTTTGGATAGATTTTAGATTTTCCCCTCTTTCGGTATGATTTAGCAGTACATCCGAGAGTCGGTACATCATCGATATCTTCCTTATTTCACGTATTCATCTTTGATTTTGGAAAATTTTTTAGATTTAGTTCTTTGGATAGGTTGTGGTGTTTAGTTGTTGAGTGAGATATGTGATTTGACAGCGAACGCCGACCACCAACTCATGCTCGCAATCTTATGTAGCCTATGATTAATATAGTATTGTTTTGAGAAAATTAAGTGAGCAATCACAATCTCTAATAAGCATAGATAATTCTTTTTTATTGAAATTAGGATATAAACACTTGGGAATAGGTTTGAGAATTATGATTGCATGGGTTTTTCTGAATTTTTATATATTTTGTGTTTATAAACGGAAATATGGGGAATGATTTTTGCTCTTTGATGTCGAGGAAGAAAATATTAGAGCTATGTATTCAATGCCCCAGTCCATCTATTGTGTTTTGCCCTGTTATGGATATCTTTATGAGGCTATTTCAATATTTTCTTTCTATTCTCATTTATCAATATCCACTTATCAAGGTATTGACATGGCACAACTTTATTTTTCTTTATATATCTTTAGCATATCCTATATAATCATATACATTTTTTACATGTTCATACACATCGTCAACAACGAGATTCTCTGTTTTCCTATTTGATAGATTAGACTTTGAGAAGGTTGTTGAACTCTTATGTTGGTACCTTCAATTTATTTTTTAAATTTCTCATTCTTAAAAGCAAGCACGGCAATATAAATCAACTCATTTTCCATTCATCATCGTATTAAACCAAAAAAATATAGCTCCTGGTGCAACGCACGGGTTTTTACACTAGTTATTAGTAATGGACTTCATATAGTAATGATTATCATTTACCTTTTTCATCAAAAAATTGTATTGATCTTTGTCAAAAAAAATAGCAACGATGACTACAATAAATTTAACTTACAACAACAAGTAATTTTAATATTTAATTGGCATATCATCCAATGCTAAATATATAAAAGTGAATATTATCCGTTGTAAAATTATTTTTATTCTTGTACTTCGAGGATAGTGTTATATTCTAGTCGTCCTTGAGTACTTGATGATTCAGACTTCCTCCCCCGGTGAGGAAGAAATAAAAAATTAAAAAAAATATTGACCAACCACAAAGTGGCAGTAGCTATTCAGGATATTTTTGATGCCCTGCTTAGAAAGGCCATGAACCTTCTTCCTGCACCAACACCTAAGAAAAGAAAAAGATGTCGCGGGACTGAGCATCACCTTTTGACCATGGCCACTACCAAGCCACCAGTCACCGTCTTCCTAATAAGGAAAAGGAAACTAGTACACCTTTCGTTAGATGTGCCATTTCTTACCATTATTTTGATCACATTCTTCTTGACAATGACGCATCGATTACCATAGTATCCTTCTCGTTTGTCCAGTCACTCAATCTGGTGCCTCTCAAGAAAATCAAGATGTTATGTCAGCTTGCTAATCAATCAATGAAGAGGTCAAAGGGTATTCTAGAAAACATTTTCGTTCAGATCCATGGCATGAACTAAACTGTTGATTTTGTTATTTTCCCCATCAAGACCTCCATCTATGTGGAGCGTACTTCATTCATCCTAGGTCATACTTTTCTCGCTACAGCGAAGGCCGTTATTGATTATGGATTTGGAGAGATACACTTTCATTCCCATGACGAGAGCGTACCGATAAAGATGATCATCGCATCCACTACCTGTCAGAAACCCATACCTGATGAGAGTGTACCCATGTCAACTGCTTCAGGGATTATGACCTTAATGTTGAGATCAGAGATGTTTCCTGTATCACGGACAATACCGAGACCTGAGAATTCATCTCCCAAGGGGAAGACTCGAAAAACATAGACCTATGTACCCCCTCCTCCTTTGTGTGGGGGTGAGTTGATGAGATCTGCAGCATTTACACCATAGATACCTTACCACGGAGGGCAGAAAAAGTTGAAACTTTTTGAGCGACATGACCATACTACTTCCATTGATGATTTTGTGCCTTTTCGTTTTGAGACCACTGAGGATCTCCATTATTTTGATCCTAATCAAGGTTCGTCAGATGATGACCCTGATATCGACCTACATCTTGTTACATCCATTCCTCAGCGTCGCGCAAGAAGGTATGATTTTTACCTTCTTGATCACTGTAAATTCATTGTCTTGTATATTCTGGCTTTCATTTCTTCCCTACCATCTATCATTTCTCTTGTCCGCATCGTTCCATGTTTTTGCCTTGCTTAGAATGTGTTTTATCCTAAGTATAGGGAAGGTGAACAAGTCGAGTGTTTTTCTTCATTCGATTTTGGTACTCCTCTTATTGCCTATACTTAGAGACCTCTTACCCTAAGTATAGGGGGAATGATGTGTTCATTATCTTGCAGTTATTATTTTTCATTTCTTTTCATTCTTTGATCCCTCACCTACCTCCTTATTTGTCTATACTTAGGGATCTTTTACCCTAAGTATAGGGGGAGACATGCTGAGCTGATGATTTGTTCTGTCCCACCGTCAACCCTCCCTGATTTTTGTATACAGTCTGTTATACATAGGATTACTTGATCTTAAGTATAGGGGGGTGACTCACTTCTTATTCTTTAGTCGTTGTAATATATAGACTTTCCTATACTCAGCATGAGTTATGTGTTCCTTTTTCTCTCCAATCATTATGAGGACATATCACAAGCTAAGTATAGGGTGGTCATATATATGTTGTATATACTTTAGCCATAACTCGTACTTTCGTATTTTTGAATAAATATGGCTAATATACAATATAGAGTAAGGGTATACGATGAATCAATTGTAAAGAATACATCCTAAATATGTATATTTTTTTCGAAATTCTTTATAAATAACATTAATAAACTGATTTAAAAATATTTTACAAAATGATTGGAAAAATGATTGGAAAATATCTTGAAAAATCCATTGAAAATCCTTTGGAAAACTTTTTACAAATTATTTTCAAACCTTTTGTAAATGTTTGCAAAATTTGTTTCACTTGTTTGAATAAAATTATTGAAAATTCATTTTGCAAATGATTTGAAAAATAGTTGTAAAAATATTTTGAGAAATTCATATATACTATTTGAAAAATCTTTGTAAAATAATTTCCAAACTTTGTAAATATTTGCAAAAGTATTTGTCAAATTATTTGCAAAATAAAGTTTTCAAGATATTTTTAAAAATATTTTGAAAAATATTTTTGAGAAGCATGTACATATTTAAGTTAAATAAAAAATCTAATAGAATTCTTTGTATATATAACCCTTGTATATCTGACCTGTAAATAACAATTAACCCTTAACTTTTGTATAATTTCCAAGTACAAATTCTACAATCAATTATTGTAAATATTAATGCATTCCCGTGTAAATAGTTGTGCATACTTCCTTCACTAACCCTTATTAAAAATCCTTAAAGAATTAAAATTTCGAAAACTTATAAAAAAAATTTTGCAACATTTTTTAAAATTGCATCAAAATTTGTAAAACTTTTCAAAATCCATAAAAAGTTTAAACTCTGAAGATATTTTCACAAAAAAGAAGGATTTTCTTGCATTGCATTGCATCCACATTTTCGGGATGATCTAGACAATTGAACTAGTTTAAGTAAAATTCGAAGATTTGAGATTGGTTGGACCTTAATCCACTTCATTACAAGAACCCTATAGGAACTGGAATTGAGGCGCTTCAGGTCTACTAGACTTAATTCTTTAAGACCACAAGACTAGGTTCAGATGTCATCTTAATAGTCTAAGTAAATCATTTTGAAACACACGCATGACTCTGTCGACAGTGACTTAACTTGGAGACAAGCACCTTATACTTCACTAAACTCAATTGAAGTGGTAGAGGGCTGGATTTGTCGGCATGAGACACAAGCGAATGGAAACATACGAAGTCACAATATGTGACCATTGAACCTTAACCTAGTCTAGTAGTGACGAGGTCTGAGGACAGGAGGTTGTGGATTGCAATAAAGTTTCAAAAGAGGGATAATCTACTTGCTTAAGAGGAAAAGTCCTTATGTAAATGTTGTTGTAAATAATGCTCAAAAAAATACAAAATCAAAAACTCCAAAAAAATAGACGAGCAAAAATCAAAGAAAAATCAATTCCCGCTGGAGTATATATTCAATAAGCAAGCTTGTACTTCAAAGTCAAATATTCATGAGAGCCTGCAGTTGGATGACTTGACTACAGTGGTCAAGCATCGTAGGATAGGTAGCTACACTAGCTACCATCAATTCTCTTCTCCACCTTTCTTTCGTGAGCCTGTTGTACTTGAACTTAGAAGGAAATAACCCACTTATCGAGGAAAGAGTTGCTGGACTGGAAGGATTACCGTGTTGGATAAGACTGACTCTTTACCCTTCAACTGAGAGGAGCTACATATCACTTACATTGTACAAGATAGACCCATAGTCATAAGGGAATATGTATGATGTAGACTTGTTCAATCCCGACTTTTGAGGAGACTTGAACAGAGTTTGTGATTCTTAAAGATTGTTGAGTTTCAAGCCCGTTTCTCAATAAGGTTCCATCCAAACTTAATTCCTAAAAGTCTGACTTAAATCTTGATTTCATGAAGATAAGTTTAAAAGTTAAAATCAATGCAAGTTCTTTCTTTTCTTTTCTTAATTTTCTTTTTTTGTACTCATTGTCATAAGTGTTTGTTAGGAACTAGCAAAAGCAGGTATAGGGGCGTGATGAATCTCCACTTCATCACCTTTATTCTTTCATTTTGACCTTAAATCCTTAACTAAATGCATGTACACAATATTAATTTGTACAAAATAATACTCAATAATGAACAATAAATACTATATAAAACATGTATTTAATTCCAAAATAAAAGAATAAAGGAAAGAAAAAGAAAAGAATGAAGTTTCAAAGACATTGAATGACCCCAGATCTTGAGAGCTCTTGATCGACTAGGAATAAAATAGTGGAAGATAAGGGGGAGAAACTATACATAAAACACTTTACAAATCCTAATTATATTCACATGTATATAGACTTTTTGGCATTTATTTTATTTTCCTATTTTATATGTTAAATAATAAAACTCTCAATAGAAACTTGTACATAAAAATACAAAGAAAAATGCAAAATTGATTTCATACAAAAACAATACATACCCGAGACACACGGAACAAAAAAAGTCACAAACAAAACTTCTCGGACCTGTTTCTCCTCCATACAGACTCAAATTTGACCAAATTCACATTTATTGTTTATAAAATCTAATTTCTATTTAGTGATGGTAGTTTTATTTAATTTGAAGTTGATATGCAAAAGTTGGCTTTGGAAAGGAGGTGATCAACTCAGCTTACCGTAAGCACAAGCAGCAAAAGAAGCACTTCATCTTCCGATAGATTCTATTGTATGTGCTTATTCCATGATCATGTGTTGGAGCTATCTCGAATAAGAAAAGAAATCTCCATATTTAGCTATTCTCTTGTTTTGTTCCACAATTACTACATTTCACACATCGTCTGCCCCTTCAAATATCTACCCCTTCAAATAACGTTTGCTATTTATTATTTGTTATACGTCCGCACTACATATTCCGCAATAATCATCCCTTGCTCCATTATAAATATCATTTATTCTAACATTTTCAACAACAAAAAAATAAAGAACTTGAATTATACCATGTTCTACCTTTTTGATGCCGAAGTATTCATTTTTAAAAAAATTAACTAATTGTCATCAATTTTTTAGTTGAAAATTTAGCTTCGATAATTAGTTAAATTTTGAAAAACATCAGTGGATTACTATTGTTATATGAACAACCACTGAAGTTATAGCATTGAATATGACATATATTACTAATTTCAAATATCAAAAACAGTTTCGCAATGAATAATATCTTAACAATGGATGAGTATCCATTTTGTCCACTTTCAAATATCAGAAATAATTTCCTATATGAGTATTCATATCAAAAAAATCGAAAGCGATATTTATACAAGGGTTTTTATCAGTTATGCCCCTACGAGATCTTGCAATTTCAGTTATGCCCATATCTTTTTGGTAATATCAGTTGTGCCCTCAACTTTTTGTCGTTCTATCAGTTGTGCCCCTCCGGTTAGTTGTCGTTCATTCCCAATGTAAACGGACGTTAATTTTGGGACATAATGGGAATTAAATTAAAAGTAAAAGCTGAAAAAGATCATTTTCTCATCTTCCTTCTTCCCCATCCTCTTCCTCCTCTCCCATCTTCTTCGTCTTCCTCCCTTCTCTTCCTCCTCCACCTTCCCAGAACTCCTCCCTTCTGCCGCCCCCACGCTCGTCCACCTTCCCAGAGCTCCTCCCTTCTGCCGCCCCCGCGTCCTCTGCCCCGACCTCCCTCCGCCCCCTGCTTCGAGCTCCCCCGCCCCCCACCCCCTACCGCCCCCGCGCCAACCCGCACCTCCAGGACCTCCCCCTTCCTCTGCCCCGTCCTTCCTCCGCCCCCAGCCTCCCTCCTCCTCCCAGGTCGACGACCTCTCCGCCCCTAGCCTACAGCCTCCCTCCTCCTCTGCTTCGTCCTTCCTCCGTCCCCAACCGACGACCTCCTCCGCCCTAGCCTCCCTCCTCCTCCCAGGCCGACGACCTCTCCGTCCCCAGCCTTCCCCCTCCTCCACCTCCAACCTTCAGCATTTGTTTGTTTAAGATAAATTTTTGATTAATTGATTCATGAAAGTTCATCAAAAATGAAATAAAAATCACCATTTGATCCGCAATGAGTGATATATCCGTGAAAATGCCCAAATTTTAATGATTTTATGGATGCATGAAGGTGTAATTAAGAGAGAAATTATGAAGAGAGGAAGAAGAACAAATGGAGGAGGAAAAAAATGAAGAATAAGTCTAGACAATTATACCACTCTTAACTGCACCATGGTTTGAAAATACCATGGTTAAGTAAACTCATTGACGGTTAAACTAACAAAGGGGCACAACTGATAGAACGGCAAAAAGTTGAGGGCACAACTAATATTAACAAAAAAAATAGAGGCATAACTGAAATTGCAAGATCTCGGAAGGGCACAATTGATAAAAACCCTTTATACAATACTTGTCTACAAAAAAACAAAAACAATATATCCCTACCACCATAATAAAAAAACACATTTGCATGGGTTTCAAAATGGATGGGATCGTGGGTGTATGTCGATGTACCAGCTGCATGCTTACATGACGTTGATGAGCATTCATTTTATACATACATTAATATATATATATATATATATATATATATACAATTTACATACATAGATTCAATTATACGATAGTCATACTTGTATACGTCAAAAATAATAAATATTTGTATACGTCAAAAATAATGTAGCTGAATCCATGTGCCATAAAATGAAAATGATATCAATATCGGTATCTTCAAAAAATAAAAATCTATATCCGTATTTGCCAAAATAAAAAAATGCATATACCTATGCATTGGAAAACGGATATGGTGGCTGAGGGTTATATGGATACATATTTCATCCCTAATTACATCCTTTTCGTATATTTAAAAATATGTTTATGCACTCCTTCAAATATGATTATACAATACACATAGGGTGGAGCATGGGCCGGGTCCAACCTAGCCCAATCCAGGCCCATTTAAAAAATCGGGCTCATAGGCCGGGCCTAGTCCTGCTCTTTTGTCAGCAGCTGGGCCCAAGCCCGAGCCCAGCCCGACTCATGATGGGTCGGGCCGGCCCATGAAGAGTGATGGGGACGTTGGTGGGCTTGGTAGCCTGTGTCGCTGACTCGATGGGTCACGTCTGTGGGGGAGGGAGGGAGTCGAGGAGCGAGCTTTGGACTGGGAGGTATGGTGGCGGTGCGGCTGGGATCCGGGGGTGAGGGAAGAAGGGAGGGAGAGGGGGCACGTAGTGGAGATGGTGAGAGATAGAGGCCGAAATTGGGTCTGTGGTGGGAAGGGAGTCGCAAACGACGGGCCACTGGACGGTGGGTCGAGAGAGGACGGGAGGGAGACCCGGAGGGCGGAGGCCAGAGAGGGAAGAATAGGTGGGACCGGGAGCCTGGGAGGTGGTGGCGGGCGGTCAGGGAGGGACGGCTGGAGGCTGGAGCGGGATCTTTGCGAGAGGTGGAGAGGGGAGGGACGAGGTCATGAGGGAGTACAGGAGGCGGCGGCACTTGGGTCGGGCAAGCGGCACTTGGGATTCTGGGAATTAGAGGGAATTAGGGAGGGGCGTAGGAATTCGAAATTAGGGGGGCGACACTTGGGAATTAGGGGGTGGGCCTGTGGACGGACGGGCCGGGTCTGGATGTGGGTATCAAATCGGGCCGGCACGTGGGCTGCGGGTATGGGCACCGGCGAGTTCGAGCCCGGCCCCAGGCCCGCCCAATTAGACAGTGGGTTAGGGCTTGGGTCGGGCTTGTGCGGGCTGGGCAACGGGCTAGGTCGGGCCGGCCCTGACCCATGTCCACCTAAATACACATATAAATTCAATAATGATGATATTAAGATTCTCGCCCACCAACAGGCGTGCAAAAATATTTTAAAAAATAAAAATGTTAATCTCTGAAAAAATAAAAACCTATCTTATCCATATCCATATTTGTCAAAATCAAAATTTCATATCCTCTCTGCTCAAAATGGATTATGAATATACCGGCCGCACCCATACAAACTTGGCAGAATTTTGACACTACTTTGATATTTTAAATCGATTAAATAAACTGAGACAAAAAAGGCATTGAAAAATATTTTGAACTTGTTTCTACTAAGTCCAATTATAACAAAAGAAAGGTAAAGTACTTTGAAAAATGCTTGATATATAGTAAGATTCTAAACCTATCGAGACGCCATGTGAGAAAATCTTCCAAGTGGGAAGCTGCAGCAATAATTGAAAACGGAGGTAAAATAAAATATATGGACATGTGATTAAACGTGATTAAACATGCAATTATAGGACTGATCACAAACTTATTGGATCGAAGCAAAAGACAGGAACTTTGTGCAACCGACGTTAATGAAAAGTTGCATTCCCATTGAAGCAAAAGAACGTGATTATCATGCACATGAGAAGACTCAAAATCTTGATGATGATGGTGATTAAGAAAAAGGAGAAAAGGCCAATGGCCAATATTTGTAGACTTGAACATTATCATTGCATATGGAGTACTTACATCCAACTTTCTCAATCCCGTACTTTCACTTTGAAGAGGTCGTCTGTCAAGAATGGAATGGGTCCAATTTTTTGGCATTATTCTCCATATTGAACGAATCCGATTTTGGATGAATTGTTCTCATGGCACGTTAGGATAAAGTTTATACGTCATTTCCCTCTAATTTTGCAAAATTTGATGAATGTATGAATGTGGATATTTCTTTGAAAATTATATATATATATATAGCTATAAATATTGTCTTTAATATGGAGATGGATATAGATGTCATAAATATTGATATACAATGATTTGATATTTGTATGATGCCACTGCAACAAAATGGGGCTACACTCATCGTTAAATAGTCCATCGTTTAATATATAATAACGATATTATTCTTTGTAAAATATTTTTTTATATTTGAGTTTAGCAACAAATGTCATAATCGTTGTTATATCATTAGTGTGATATGTTTTTTTAAAAAAATTTGGCTAATTTTTGCTAAATTTTGAACTAAAAATTTGCTATGATTAGTTAGAATTTTGAAAAATAACAAGAGATAAGTATTGTATTATTGATCGTACTAATGATATAAAAAAAGATATAAGATTCATAGTTAAATTCAAGTATAAAATATAATTTCACAAAGAATAATTAATATAGTTATTATATAGTTAGTAACGGTTACAAAGAGCAAGAAAAGGGTTGTGTCTTTTCTTATATTACAAATTTTTGGAAAGTTTTCCATGTAAAAGTTCAATTTCGAATAACATATATATACGATGTTTAATTTCAATTATCTACAGTTGATGGCCAATAGATCATATTTAATTTATATTAGGTATATACGTATCCGGATTTTAGCATAGATGTGGGATTCAATAAGGATTTTTATTTTTGTGGATATGAATAAGCATAGCATTTTGAGGATATGGATACGGATAGGAGTTGCAATTTCTTTGGTGGATACATATATGAAAATATGTATTGACAAATCGGTGTATATCTAAGCATAAATCAATGTGTATAAACAACTATGTAAATATATTATGTAGCTACACCTAATATAATATGTTTAGAATCATTTCAAATGCAGACCCTAACTATACATCGATGCCACATTTTGAAAAAGTAACAATGAGAGATTTAATCTTCTTTTTTGTCTCAAATGCATGTTTCTGTAATCTTCCGCAATCCTTTGGTATTGATGTTAAAGCATAACGTTAAAAGTTCAGTAACATCTTTATAGCATTTCAAAAATGAGGCATTTAACTAGAAACTCAGATATAGTTAATTTGGGTTCTTTTTCTTGATAATTTACCCAATATATTTCTTATGCTATTTAACTACTTGTTATGAAAGTTTAGATTACCATTTATTTTCTTTTTAATTATATTGTATTTGTAGCTTATGTGATTTGAATTTAATTAACCAGTAAGTTCAATTTACAAAAAAAAATATTTCCATTGAATTTAAATGTCAGGAAATTTTTATTATCCAATAGATAATATTGTTAAATATATAATGATAAATATTATCCATTGATTACCAGATGAATTTTATACTAGAAAGTAGCGATAGAATTTTTATAATAGATCGGCACTCAAGTCCAATCCCAAGCACAGCGTGGATCAATAATGTGAAGCAAGTTTATGAATATATTTGCATATTCCAATCAAATTTGAATAAATCCAACACAACCTCCGTAAACTCATGCTCACATGCATGGGTTTAGTTAGACAACCATTGTGTTTGTACTTGTACATTTATATTTATGGGATTTTATCACTTGTGCCCCTCCGAGATATCGCAATATCAGTTATGTCCCTATCTTTTTGGTAATATCAGTTATGCCCCTCACTTCTTGCTATTTTATCACTTGTGCCCCTCGAGTTAGTGATTGTCCATCCACAGTGCAAACGGACGCAACCCCTCCCCTCCTCGACGTCGCCCCCTACATCCCCTCCCCCTGGGCGGCACCCCCTCCCCTCCCCAACGCTGCCCCCTGCATTCCCTCCCCCTGGGCGGCACCCCCTCCCAGCCTCGCACCTCCTCCCCTCCCCGACGCCGCCCCCTGCATCCCCTCCCCATGGGCGAGCTCCCGAAGGATGCAAACACGACACCGAAGGAGGGCGTCGAGGACGTCACCGAAGGAGGGTTCAGCGAGGTCGAAGGCGGCCCTGAGGGTTGGCCTGAGGTGCGGAGGGAGGTATTTGGTGGTGTGGAGGTTGGCAGGGAGGTTGGGGAGCTGCAGGAGTTGGAGCTCTACGAGGTCGACGGGGAGGTCGCGGTGGCAGATGGAGACGAGGTTGATGCGCGTGGAGCAGAGGGTGAAGTGGAAGTCGTTCCTGGAAGATAGGCGCTTAGCCAGCTCGATGAACGACGAGATGTGGCCATGCGCCAGCCCCTTCCAGCCTCGAGTTCTGCCCGGAGATCCTCCTCTGCCCCTCTTCCCCGGCCCAACCTCTCTAGCACCATGCTCTGCTCCATCCTCCCCCGATACCCTTAATTTTATTCTGACCATAATACCCTTCTTAACCACACCATGGTTTGAATAAACCATGGTTATTTTAATTTTTTGACGGTCAATCTGACGGAAGGGCACAACTGATGACGGAGCAAGAAGTGAGGGGCACAACTGATATTATCAAAAAGATAGGGACATAACTGATATTGCGATATCTCAGAGGGGCACAAGTAATAAAATCCCTATATTTATTTATATGTATGTCTATAAATATATGTGTATGAGTTTACATGTGCAGACATGTAAACACACATACAAATACATGTGTGTGCATACATACATATATAAGGAAAAATACGTATAAACATTATGGGAAATATGACTATTTGCAGCGATCACAAATTGTCGCAACTAATCGATGTCTGCTCCTTTACAATTGGTTTGTAATCGAACCATGATCTCTTTGCTACTCGAGTCCTAAAAGTCGACGCGCTCACGCCCTGTAAAAATTCAGTCTGTAATAGACATAGATATAGAAATACGATGGATGTGATGCAACGTGAAATACCACACACAATTAATAAAATAAATAATCAGAAGAAAAAAATAAACACAAAATCCTCAAGGAATAGACTACTATATGTGATGCAACGTGAAATACCACACACAATTAATAAAATAAATAATCAGAAGAAAAAAATAAACACAAAATCCTCAAGGATTAGACTACTATATGTATGGAAAACCTGGTCACTGCAATTTTGTGAATTGTCTCATTATTCATTATTTCTAGGTCTTTTCGTTGCATTCACTTACAATTAGAAAGAACCACCAGCATTTGACACAGTACTTGCATTTTGGTTCATTCTTCTTTATTTCCTTGGCATGTTTGGTTGTCCGGTTACTACCGGGTAACATGACGTACTCCATGGTCTATCCATGCATTCTTGGGTTGGAATTAGTTCTATGGACCGCACAATTTCTTTGTTATAATATTTTTTAACCGTGTTCAAATGAAAAGTTAATATAAAAAATATATTATATCATTACAAATTTAATATAATTCATAATTAATGTCGCATCCCATCACGTTTATCATTTCAACCCTCTCCAATCCTCACAATCATCCGAACTGCTACTATTAACATAAGGACACATCAACCCAACCTAATTACTAAAAAAATTTAAAGGATCATCTTCGTGTTAAATCGGTTGTAGTAGTTGAAAAAAATAAAAGATCAAAAGCTGCATAAAGTGGAAGATGTGCATTGCATTATTTATCTGACTTAAATAAGACCCAAGGTCAATTTAGGAGGATTCAATTTCTAAACAAGGAGAACACACGAGCAATCAAGACATTAACAAGGGATCCCCACATATTTTTTAACGATTTTTTTATTTGTTATAAGAAAAAGAAATGAAACGTGTTTTTGAACCTGGGAATATAAAGTATAACGAGATATAAGTATAATGCATAAAGAGAAATTTGGGGGGGGGGGATATTTTTGACTTCAAAATATAATATAAAATACTTCAGAGGAATTCGGGGGAATCTATAAATCGGAGAAAACAATACCCAAAAATGATTTATTTGAAAATCTGGTATTATGTCTAGAAAATAGGTTCCTGAATACATAAGAATATCTAATAAAATTACTTTTGTAAGTGAATATTTTTCTTGGATTGAATACCTGATAAGCTATACAAAACACCTTTTTTAGGCTTCGCGTGATTTTTTTAGAAATTATGCAAGATTATTTTGGGGTTTTAAGATGCAATATTTATCAATTCTTTTTAGTAGGATGACAACCCAATGCAAAATGCACATACCGTAAAATTTTTGGGAATTTTCTAAGATGGTTTGCTATTTTCATGTATTTAATGAATGGAAATGCAAGTTGGTGTGTTTTTTAATAAATAGAAAAGGTAATATTTTGTCAACAAAAATTATAGTTCAGTGATAATGTGAAACACACGCAAAATATTTGGTTAGGGAACATATTACAAAAAGTGGTTATTAATTCATTAAGTGAAATTGCCAATTAATTGAAATTAAGCAGATAAAATAGAAATTAGTGTGTCCAAATTTTTGCCGTAACCCCTAAGACACACTTTGATGATAAATTTCTCGATCTAATTCAATGAACTGAATTTTATATGAAACTAATATAAATTTCCGAACTTTGAACGTTAAAGAGTTATTTTAATTCACGACAACAAAAAATAACAAGATCTTCACAGAAATTAGAGAATCATGCAAGGGTTTTATAATAGAATATACAAAGCAAATTGCATTGAAATAAGTATTCAAAGGAAATATGCAAGATAAAATAAAAATAAATGGGCAACCTGGCAAACAGGACCCTAGAAGAGACTTGGATGCATTTATTAAGTCTCGGTAGTTATATATTATTCTTTATTTTTATAGTTTTTATTTTTTAACTGATTTTTTAAATTTTATATTTTTTTAAGATTGTACACAACATAGGAATGATAAAAGAATATAAGTAAGAGAAAACTTATATGTGCCTTGAAATAAAATACATATAAGCTTGAGTGCCTAGTACAATTAGGTCCAAAATCCCACTTTGCATATAAAAAACCCTAGCCACTAAAAAATATTTTTTAAAAAAAATAGTGTAGTTATAGCGTTCAACTATAAAGGCACGAAGAGTTTGATTGGAGTCTATGTACCCAAGTTATGTCTTGTGCAAGTTTGGCAAATTTGTAATTATGGTTTGGTTTTTGTTGGTATTTGTATACCTTATGATTTTAAATTTACTTTGTGTTTTTGTTCATATTTTTATTGACCTATTCTAATTGGTATCAAGTCAAAGAGATCGTAATGGCATTTATAGAAAATTAAGAAGAATCTTTATTTATTCAGGTAATTATTTAGTCAGGTATATATACGATTGGGTCTTTTTTTAGTTAAGTCCTTGTTTTCTCCTTTGGTTTTATTTATATGTTATTTATAGGCAATTAGCATGTTTTTATTAGTAAGGTTCTTTGTACGAGATTGTCGTATTATGTGAATTATGTGTGTATTTGCTGAGGAATTTGGATGAAAATTTGAGTATGAAAGTAGATAAATCGCATATCCATTAGTGCCCCAAATAATTTCCTCAGGATCAAGAAGTGACACCTAATGTAATTTTGTGGCTTTAAATACATGCTTTCCAACTAATTGTAGTTAGAGAAATCAAGGCGTTAACCAACAGTAATAAGTCAAACAATACGCTAAGACCTTAACCTCCCCCAACGAGAGTTGGTATACTAACACCAAAACTTATATACAACTAAAAAATGAGGGTCCTCCTAGGAGCGCTAAACTATGATTTTCGATTTGTTAAAAGTTGATTTTATGTGTGCAGTTGTACACGCATGAAAACCGGTGAATTACAGATAAATTTATTATAACTACAAATAAAATGCATGGCAAGTAAAGGATTGATCCACTGGAACTTGAACATTTGACCTGAGTTGTTATTGTATTTACAAAGGAATTTTTGACATTATTCAACTCAATTAAAATCCTTATTTTAATTTGGTCCGAGACCTTGAAATAAGATGAAACCGACATTGCTAGGTTCTAAACATTATCATGGTTGCATAGAACTTTCCGATTTTTTCTCTTATTTCTGGTGTTTTTTTAGAACTTCTTGATTTTTTCACCTATTTTTGGTGATTTTTTAAAAGTTCTAAGGGCTATTGTGTAATTTCTAAGAAGCTCATGGACATAAATATGCAATTAATCTCAACCTAGGAGCATGTTTATAATTAACCTAAAGCGGATGAAATTTTCTATTTTTCTATTTTTATTAAATAATTATTGGATAATTGTAACATAAAACCTAGAGAAATCTTGCAATTAACCAAAACATTTGAAATTTTCTATTTTTGTCTTTTTACTAAATAATTATTGGATAATTGTAACATAAAACCTAGGGACATGATTGTAATTAACCAAAAGTATTTGAAATTTTCAATTTTATCTTTTTATTAAATAATTATTGGGTAAATTTTAACATAATTAACATGAGTTCTAAAAAGGCTCAAAAGTTATTGAAGAACTAGGATGCAAATAAATAAAAGTACGAAAGTAAAAAGGCTGCAAATATCACAGAAAATAAAAAATGACAATGTAGAAATTGCTGCCTAGTTAGAGGATTACTCGGATCAGCAAGGCTTGAACAAGGTCTTAGATGATGAACAAGGCTCTGATCAGCAAGTGGATTACTCGGATTTGGGGTGATTGTAGCAGCTTAGTTCGCAACATGATAAGGAAGAACTATGGTAACCGCCAGTCGCTCCCCGAGCACGGGATCTTTGGGACACACCTTCATATTTTTGGTGAGGGGTTTGTGGTGTGGCGAAGGAGATTCGTCCCTTTATGAGACCTGCCCTTGGGGACGATGCTGGCTTTAGGTTCTTGACTAACAATTGGACAAATTGGTCGTTGAGCGTCAGATTCCCGAGGTTGATGGTGTTAGCAGTGGACCGGGATTGCTCTGTGGCGAATATGTGGGATGTACACTCCTATTTTCCTAGATTTTGCCTTGAGCTATCAGACCAATGCCTGCAGGAGTTGATGACGTTGCAAGCAGAGTTGGATAATGTGGTTGGGCCCACTAAGGGGCGAGAGTGCTGGAGCCGGTATGATAGGGTGTTCTCGGTTGGCAAGGCATACAAGATTTTGAAGGGGGCAATGGTTTTTGACCCGGGAGGATGTGTGATAGATTGCAGAAGGATCTGGAAATGGAAAGTTCCAACAAGTATGAAGGTCTTTCTATGGCTATTCAGGAGGGGCGGAATCTTGATCGAGGACTGATTAGCCGGTTAATCTCACTTTTGGATTTTAGTTTATTAATAGAGAGTGTCGTTGTACCCAAAGAAAAATCAACTGAATCAAATAATTTTTAAATCCAATCAAAGCAATAAAAGAAAATGATGGATTTTGTTATTTTAATTATTAACCTGGTATAGCTCCCAGGGTCGAACTCAAGGAGGCAACAGTTATTAAGCAAGGGTTATTCAATTCAAAGACAAGCAATGAAATGAAAGAGAGAAACTAAGCAAACTACTCTTAGGTTTTTGTTAATTTTTATCTTTTTAATTTTTATTGGTTTTTAAATTTTTATAATTTTTTTATATTTTCTGATTTTTGAAATTTTTAGTGATTATAATCTTTCAATTTTTTATATTTATATATTTTTTAAAAATTTTTCAAACAAAGAAAATGAAAAATGTGTAAAGACATAAACAAATTGAATGATAACAGAATAGGAGAATTCAGGGGGCAAATCTATAAAATGACAAAGAAATCACGTGATTGGCATGCATACGTGATCTGCAGACTGAGGACCACATGGTAATTGAAGAGAAATGATCCTTGCTTTTATTAATTAATCTCCAAGTTCTAGTGGGATAATGCAATTAATCCCAACAAAGTATGTGAGTACTTCACGTGCTGGATATGACTAGAATGTTATTAAATTGAAAGCTAAGGAATCTTGTGCAAATATTTCACAAGCACTTCAGGTCCGAAATGAAGTATTTAAAATAGCATCTCAGATTTATGCAATTTTACCTAGTATAATCTCCCGTTCACGCACAGCGCACATGCATTCTGTTGGGGCTTAAGCGGTGGATTGATTTAGATGGACGGTTGCTGCTTGCTCAGTTCTTCCCCGAAATCTTCGGTAGTCGGTGATGGTTCTAGGTACTGGGACGGTAGGCTAGAATACGATCTGGCAGGCCTCTTGCATTCTTCCCCCTTTCTCGCTACTGGCAGCGACACTTTCGATCTCAGATCAGCGATGATTCTTGGTGGCTGCGGTGTATAAGAATCGAGGTGACGGTGGTTTTATTTGAGGCGGTGATATTTGCGGAGGAGACGGCAGGATCTCAGGTGGTTCTCGAATCGCTCCCGAGTCTCGATGGATCTGATCTCATCTGGAATACCTGCAAGTGAAGAAGCTTCTCGATTCGATTCGAATTGGAACTCAAGATGCGTAAAGCAAGCCGATCTCAAATCTTGATATGTTAAAATCTAATTTCAGGAACCAATTCAAAATGATTTTAATATACTTTCTGAATATGTGGTAACGGATCCCTACAACATTTCAATTAGATTCACTAACCAGATACGTATAGGAATTCCGGAAAACAGGGATGGATTGTAGAAAGGTTTGTATGAGAATGTGAATAGACGGATAAGGTCCAGATCCGTAATGGGTTTCAGGTGAACAACTGGTAACGAGCAGTATGTGTATGGATAATTTGATCAACTGATAGTGATCTGTGTTGAATCTGAGGTACACATGCGGTGAGAGGAAACTGCAGAAGCAGCTCGGATGTATTGCGGGTAACGGAAGGTGGAATGGAAGCTCCAGCCGGTGATGAAGGAAAGGAGCTCAAGCTCCAACGACGCTCTTCGTCGGAGTGGACAGATATGGAAGGAGAAGAATGGGAACTGGAGAGGGAGGTGAGCGAGGTAATCGTGGTCGGTTTCGGATTCAATTGAAGGTGGAAGACCTCCGATCACAATGGACTAGAGGCCTGGAATATGGAAAAACTACAGATCTACACTATCAAAGAAAACCTACACAGGAATGAAAATCTAAGTTACATGATGGATCGGATTGCCTGGGCTGAAGCTCCGAGAAGCTTCGGGTCATTGCCTCGACGCGGCGGCGACTCGCGGAGGCTTGGCTCACCGGCGAGGCGGAGCACGACGACGGATCGCCGGATCAAAGGCCGATTCGCACTGTTCCTCGCTTCAACAACAATCAGATGTCACTCATGATATATTGGAGCTCCTTGGAGATGGAGAAAATGGCCAAAGATGGGAGAAGGAAGATGGGGCCTTATTTATAAGATGAAAAACGTCAAATTTCAAATGAAAATTCGACGCGCAAAATGAGGTGGGAAATTTAAAACTTTATATGGGCGAACATGAGAGTTGTGTGGTCTTTATTTTGGTGAAGAAATTAACTTGATTCGATTAACGACCCGCTCTAGACAATTTGGAGAAAACGACTTGACGAGCAGTTTATTTGGGCTGAAGGAGGAAAAGGACGAATAGAGAAAAGGACGAAACAACAGATTAAATAAGAGATAAATAAAATAAATAGATAGATAAATGGTCTTAAATTATAAAATAATGAAAATAAATAATGTTAATAATTTAATAAATAAATTTTATGATGATTTTTAATAAATAAAATAAATTAAATAAATAAGGTAAAATAAATAAGAACCTTTATTAATAGGTATAAAATACCTATATAATAAATACTTTATTTTATTTCTGATTATTTTCGGATTTTATAATTTTTATTTTTATTTTAAAAAACATTTAAAAATACAATATATATGCACAAATAAATAAGAAGTTAAATAAATAAAAATATATACAATATATACATATATACAAGTATACCCATAAGGTCCCAAAATCTACTTTTTGCATATTAACTCTGATTTCAATGAACCTACTTTTATTTGATAGATATTTTTACAAAATGAACTTTAAAAGCGAGTACACTCAAATCGGAGTTCATACGGTCAAGTTATGAGGTCTGGAAGTTAGGCTTTACGGCTTTTAGATTTTGAGATTTATTGATATTTATTCATATTTATTTTTAAATTATATTTTTATATTTTTTTAGTGATTTTTATGAACATTTTAGAAAAAGAATTGAGTTATTTTGAGATACAAATAAATAGATATAAAATAAAGAAATTTTATATACATAATGTACATATATACAAAGGGGTCCAAACGTCAAAACTCACACATTTTATTCCATGATTTTTTTGATATTTTAAATAAATAGTATTAATTATAAAAAGAAGTTTAAAAAGTGAGTTTGATCAATTTAAAGTTTTTTATAAATAGTTATGAACATGGGAAGTTGGATTTTTAGGCTTTTTAGGTTCATTGTATCTATTTATTTATTGGTTAAATATTTTTTTTGATATTTTATAAATTAGTATACATTATTACACACAACTTTCAAGAAGGAATATTTTTATTTGAGGTTATTTTATTGATGAATAAAATATGTGAAAATATGTACAAAGTGGAAAATGATGAATGTGTACAAGTGAGATTTGGTTTTCTTGATTTTTATAAGTTATGGACCCTATCTCCCCCTGCTTTATTCATGGTCGATTAGGTCAATTCTTGACCTTCTCTCGGGGTTCGAGTCAGTCTACATTTATTCCATAAATACATCCTTATTTATTTCTTTTCTTTTTCTTTTCTGCTTTATTCTTTTATTTTGGTTAAAAAGAATTGGTGAATGGCAAATAATGGGAATTAAAGAATATGTACATGTATTTTACTAAGTATTTTAGCTTCAATAAAAGAATAAAGATGATGAATCATGGATTCATCATCGACTTGCTCGATTTGTTCTGTCAGTTGATACGAGTTGTACGTGATATATGGATGAGGTGGAAGATGCAGATCACCTTTTCTTTGGTGTGAGAGCTCACAGAAGACGTGGGAGCTTTTTGGGAACACTGTGATTTGTGTAGATGGTGCGGTCTGGTTCTGGGAGTCCATTAGAGCAGACTAGAATGGCACATAGGTGGATAGATCGAGTTGTCTGGCTATGATTTGGGCGATTTGTCTTGCCAAGAATGGCGTGGTCTTTCGTCAGGAGTGTTGCTACGGAGAAAATATCATTGGGTATACTAGAGTGTTGACAGAGTGTTGGAAAATATAATTTAACTATTGTAACTGCCTTGTTTACATGTGTATATTATTTTGGTGATTAATGGTGAAGTTTTTGAGCACACACCTAAATGGTGGGGGTCCTTTTTCTTTAAAAAAATAATGTAAAAATTGCGAGAAAAGTATCGTTTTAGAAAATTTGCAATTAGGTCCAAAAAGAAAATAAATAGACCCTTTGCCTCCGACAGGACCAAGGGTGATAAAGAAGCAACAATCGTGCTCGACCGCTGGCGGCAGAGCACGGCTAGAGTGTTTACCGACGGAGTCTGATGGCAACCAACAGTGCAAGTAATCACAACCGACCATGGCAGAGGCCGCAAGCTCAAAGAGATGTCGAGCTTCGCGGCTGCAGGTCTGATGATGGTGGTGGATTAATTCTGGGGCATGGAGCTCCGATTGGCTATCCGATCTCGCGAAGGAGTAGCTCTACGAACTACAAGCAGTGGAGGAGTGGAGTAGCAGTTGTGGTTGGCGATGGAGTAGCAGGAGTGGAGTCCTAGGACTCACTTGATTCTTGTTCTTGTGTCCATCACCATAGGAAGAACACCCATATATAGGGTCTTCCAGTGACCTGTACGCCCCCAATAACTGCCCAAAGATTCTGTAACATCGTTGCATTTACATTAGACGTTTTGATATTACAATCATCTTATTCATGGT
Source organism: Ottelia alismoides (assembly GCA_037367405.1). Taxonomy (NCBI): domain Eukaryota; kingdom Viridiplantae; phylum Streptophyta; class Magnoliopsida; order Alismatales; family Hydrocharitaceae; genus Ottelia; species Ottelia alismoides. Next base: position 174,711 of record JAZKJV010007232.1, on the reverse strand, counting down.
CAATATCTTCGTATTCATGACCATTGAAAGTCATTATTCCTGTAATGGCTCAACATCTCCCACTTGACCAAAATGGTCATGATATTTCCCACTCCCACTATTCAAGAAGTGTTTATCTTCTCAGAGATGTTTACTTGAGGTCCATTAGTCATGACACCTCCAATTTGACTCAATCATTCCTGAGTCCCATTAAACCAATATGTTTAATGTATGTTCCAGCTACAATTCCTTTAGTAAAAGAATCAGCTAACATATCACTGGTAGGTATATATGTTACCTTGATTTTTTGTTTAGCCACTATATCTTGAATATAGTGATAATGGATTCAATATGCTTTCCCTTGGAACTAATTGCTCCACTGTTAATCAAACTTATTGCAGCTTGATTATCACAATATATTTCAATTGGTCCTTCAACCAATTCGAGACCTAAATTCTCAAGAAAGCGTCTGATCCAAACTGCATGAGTGGTGGCCATGCTACATGCAATGTACTCGGATTCTTGTGTATGTCTAGAAACACATGTTTGTTTTTTGCTATCTCAAGAAATAGCCGCTCCACCAAACATGAAAAGGTAACCTGATGTAGATTTTCTATCATCAACATCTCCTCTGAAATCTGCATCGGAGTATCCAACCACCTCAAGTGAATCGGCCTGATAAATTAGTTTTAATTGTACAGTATCTTTTAAGTATCTCATAATCCTCTTTATAGCTTCCCAATGTGCCATTTCAGGATTACTTTGATATCTACTTACCAGGCTTAAAGGAAAAGCCAAATCAGGTCTTGTAAACATCATTTCATACATCAAACTTCCTACTGCTTGTGCATATGGAACATTAAGAGATTTCTGCCCCTTTTCGAGACACTGACTTTTGCTAAATCTTTTTCCCATCACAAGTGGTGTAGAGGTTGGAGTGCTAATTTGCATTCCAAACCTCTTCAAAATTGTATGCAAGTATTTTTCTTGACTTAGACTCGAGCTCCTTGAGCCTCTATCTCTAGTTATTTGGATACCAAAAATATAGGATGCTTCGTCCATGTCCTTCATCTCAAATTTATTCCTCAATTTTTCTTTTGTTTCATTGAACATTAGCATGTCATTTCCAGCAAGAAAAATATCATCAACGTATAGTGACATTGTAATAAATTTACTCTCAAGAAACAAATTTGCTTCCACTTTCTTGACATACACACAATTATCCAACTTATTCGCAAAAAATCCGAATTTGATCGCAGTTTCATGAAATTTGAGATACCACTATCGTGAAGACTGTTTCAAGCCATTGATGAATCTGTGATTCATCACATCAAAAGTCAAAAATAGAGCCTTGTTCCCGAGAAAATAGAGGCATATTTCCTTTTATCTTGCATAAATAACACTCATGCATGCATCCATAATTCATGCATTTTAGCAGCTCATCTGCATTTAAATAAGAAGCCAAAAGTCCCCTGTAAAATACCTCTTCATCAAAATAACTTCTTCTCTATAATATATGTATATATTCCTTAATAATATAGGGAAGATTGCTAAAAATCACGCTTGCAGAATAGCCACAATAGCCGGAGAACCTTTGTACATTAAAACACAAATAAAGCCCTCATACAAACTCCTAATTAGGTCTACTCACTCTTAGAATACTACACATTAAAAGACCTTCAAAATGAGACTAATTTCATTGAAATTGGAGCTTGTATGAGAGACTTGGGTTTTTGGGTCATTCTGTATACTACATATGTATATTTATGTATCCTTGTATTTATGTATCATATTTGACCTCATCTCCGTCTTTGGTCAACATGAAACTTGTAGATCTCATTAAGATCTACAACTTTCATGTTTTGAGTTTTTCCAAATTCGGCTTCCTCTTCTCTCTACACGTGTTTCTTCATCCAACCATTCACAGGCAGGCCACGTGGCGCCCTCTGGTTGCGCCACGCGGCCCGCTGTCCATCGCCTCATCCGCCCGCGCCTTCCACTGTTGGATCTCGCTTCAGATCCAACGGCCCAGGCCTTCCACGTACGTGACCATCTCCCAGCCATCAGATCCGCTTCACACTTCATCTCCACCGTCCCTTAGCGCCGCGCTCTCAGCATACCCACGTGGAAGCACCTGCGCAGCTTGATCGCGCCCTCGATCTTCTCATCACAGCCGCCCATCTCCCCGCGAGTCTCGACCCTCAGATCTCCCTCCCGCGCTCCATCTGATCCCTCCATTCGCGCCGCTCCCTCAGCCAGACACGTGGCGCATCCATCCACCACTGGATCACTCTTCTGATCTTCCATCTCAGCCGACGCTTCCACCTCGATCCTCATCCGCTCGATCGGCCCCCACTGTCCATCACAGCCGTTCGTAACCGCCTGATCCACAGCGCGCCACGTGGCGCTTCCATCTGCCTCTGATCGCTCCTTCCCTGATCAGATCTACACCGTCGCTCCACGCTCTGATCTCCATCGTTGGATCACAAGATCCAACGGTGGAGACCTCGTCTCCTACCTCCAGGCGCCCCTCTCCCCCACGTCCCTTGCCTTGCGGGAGGGGCGCCCCCTTTCCTTTTCTGGACACACGTCGGCTATCTCCTCCGGCCGCTGACCTCCCCACGACATCCCCCACTCGTCCCTCTCCCTCGCCAGCTCCCTCGAGCACCACCATCTCCACCACACTCGCCCCACGACGACCACCCAACCTTGCCACTCACCCAGCCAGACCACCTCCTTCTCCTTATAAATACTCAGCCACCGGCACCGTTCACCCCCATCCGCCACTCCAGAGAGGTCCCTCGAGCTCCAAGCTACCTATGGTGACAGCAATTGGTTGAGTTGTCGAGCGAAGACAGAGATCCACTTCGGCGAGATCCACGGCCGCCACCGCCGTGCCGCAGCCTCCCTCGAGCAGCTGCTAGAGCTCGGGACCCTACCGATCCCTGGAGCGACGACATGGAGCTCAAAGCTGAGCCCCATTCCCCAGGTAACTCCCTCCATCCGTCCGCCGATCTTCTTCTCCATTTTCTTGAGTTTTCTCCATTTTTATTCGTCGTCACTGACCATCCTCGCGCCTTCCAATCACCTCGACGAGCTTCGCGTCGAAGCTCCGATCCTCGCGGTATCTTCCGCGCACTCCGACGACAAGTTTCACCTTCCTCCGACCAACAGCTCCGCCATTTGGCTGGAGCTCGTTCGCCGGACCACCTCACTCCGCTGTAGGCCTCGCCGATCACTCCACTCTCTTCCACGAACACCTGCACGCCTCGGCTATACGTCTAACCCTTTGCAGGTCCTAAATTCTTCATTGGCCGGAGCCTCGCCGGTGCTCCCTTCGAGCTTCATCGACATCGAGCTCCAGCACCCCTCCAAGGATCTAAAGGTCACCGGAGGCTTCGCCGTGCACTTCCGCTTCTTCCGAGCTACGTGGGAGCTGACGAAGCTCTTCATCGGCGCTTGACAACCGAGGCGGAGCTAGGCGACCTTCACCGGAGCACCGCCTCCTCCTCCGCAGGTGGCGGAGGACCGTTCGAGACGAAGAAGCAGCGGCCGTTCGATCATCCGATCGACGGCACTCGTCCCGCCACGTATTCCACCACCGCGACAGTCCTCGACCGTTAATGGCGCTTCTGATCCGACGCCTCGCCAGGAGCCACGCAACTTCATCGACAACCCTTGGATCCATCTTGATCCAAGGGCCTTCAGGCTGCCCCGTAGACGAGTCCGAGCCTCGGCCTCAAAGCCTAGGCTCGGTTGACCCGAAGCTGCACCGAGGCTAGTCCGAACCTCCAGAGGATCCGACCCTCGCTCCGAGCCTCCGACGTCTTCCGAACCTAGGTCGCCCACGTGAGGAGCACGTGCGGCCTGGGTTATTTGCACAGACGCCCCTGAAGCTTTTGGAAATTACAAAAAGGTCCCTGTGAAGCAGACCCCACGTGAGGAGCACGTGTCTCGTGGAGAAATTGCATACAAGTCCTGCATATTATCGGTAATTGCATTTTAGTCCCTGTCAGCATATTTATTTATTGAAGTTTCAATTTCCAGTATTGCATTTACACCCTTGTGTTTGCACGTGTCCCTAGAGTGCATTCTTCATCATTTTGAGATTCTAAAAATTGCATGTTGTTGGAAATCTTGTCCTCTATTTGTTAGTACACGTGTCTGGTTTTTGTTGGCTTACTTGAATTATTAATGAATTAATTGGATCATTTGTGACAATTTTGCCCAGTGATGACTTTTGATTTTTAGTTAATTATCTGTGCCTTCAAAAATCACCAAAAATTCACAGTAGCTTAAGGACTTCATTTCTAACACACCATAAAAATTTCATAGCTTTTGCACGCATATCGAGGCCTAAATAAATAGTTTAGTGATTTTCTTGAATTAATTTTAATTAATTCATTTTTGAGTGTTTGATTTCCAATCCCCGGGTAGTCTGACCCCCGGTTTTTCTTGTAATTATTTCTCTTATTTATTTTCTTTTTGCATTATTTTTTGTGTCACTCTCTGACCTCCATTTCATTTTTGTGCGAGGACCGCGAGGAGTCGGCGACGCTTCGAGGACTTAGCATTTAAATTGTGTTGAGAGAAAGAGAGGCATTGTACTTTTTATTTTTCCTTTGCATTATTTCCAGCGGTTCCCGTTTGGGATCTCGCGCGTGTAAATATAGTGGAAACCGTGTCCCGTGTGCTGTGTGGGTGATTGGTAATTTAGCTTGCACTAGCGGCTCTTCGAGCCACTCTAGGACTTGTTTGTGCTCGTAATCAATAGGACCACACAACACACTTAAAAGACGCACCTAGACCGCAGGACTTAGTCAAAATTAAACCGTTCTTCACGCTAATAGAACTGCCTGTCTAGGAGCGGCTTTCATCGCCTGCATTTGCATGTAGAATAAAGTTTTCAATTCTGTATTGCATCCTGCATCAACAAGCGAAGGGATCACTGTAAGTACTCTCTACTTAGCATACGCATCATTGATTTCAACTTGCATCGGCTTTTCTCGATTTCCCCCTCTGATTTTCTCACTTAAATTAAAAAGGAAATTGGGACTGTCCGATAGGCGTGCTTTGTGGTGGATAAATTAAAGTGATAACTTAACTTAAAATCGGGACTGCTAACAGTATTGACCAAAAAAAAGAATAAAAGCTGAAAATTGTTTGCGGGAGACTAATCCCCGACCTTGTTTTCAGGCTGAGTGAGGGTACCTGAGTGTGTGTGAACACCCTAAGGTAGAGCCCAAATCCCCGTCTTCCATATCACGCTCTAACTGATCCTAGCAAATATCACGAGCCGGATATTTTCAGATTCTTTGACTAGTACCAAGTAGCCTCCGCCTGTCTTAGGTAGATAGGGGCGAAATTGCGGTACTTCGCGACAAGCTGCCAGTAACCCCCCGGGGTGAAGTTCCGGCCTTGTCAGCCTCCGCCTGCTTGCAGGTAGATAGGGGTGTGTCACTGAATCCATCGGCTTAGGATAGGAGCGAAGAAAGGAAGGAGCTGCGGTATCTTAGACGACAGGATAAACAGGGAAGACGCATCCGGCTCTGAGCCGACTTCCCTCTAGGCCGCGTAATCCTTGCTATTTTGCTTGAATATCACACTTAAAAACTACAAGATAAATTGGACTCAACTTTGAGTCCTTCACTGTGTTGAGTGTGAAAACCAGGGTCTTGGATTATTCTTTTTGCTTGCTTCAGGTAGGAGTAAAATCCTATCTTCTTCTCGCTTATCAAGATGAGTGAATGGGGAGATCTCGACGTACTATTCACTGATCTCTCTATGAGTCCCCCAAGTAACTCGTCTTTCGCGGTCCGAGCGCACCTTGGACCACCCAGGACTCATGACCCTCTTGAGTCCTGGTTCCCTCATGCTCAGGGTGGTTACTCTCAAACCAACCCTTTTATCTCCTCTGAGATTACCGAGGAAGACCTTTGCCTCGGTAATCCCTTCCTTGATTCACCCTCTAACACCGACCTTATTTCCATTCCCCAGAACTAGAGGAAGAAATGCCGCCAAGGATGCCGCCCGATGAGGACCAGATGAGACAGATTCTTAGACGCCTTGCTGAAGCCGAACAGAAAAATGCTGATCTCACTGCACGAATGGGGCAGATAATAGTAGCTGAAGGGATCGACCGACCAATGGTCGATACCTACAACCCGGCGGAGAACGAGATCCAAAATTGGCTAGCACCTGCAGTTCCCGACCAGGCATTCGAGCTGAAGCCCCATTTCCTTAGCCTGCTGCCGAAGTTTAACGGAAACCTCAGCGAAGAGCCTTACACTTTCCTCCGTGACTTCGAACTAGTCTGCAACAATCTTAGCCATCCCAATGTTGGCCAAGATTATATCCGGCTGAAGGCCACCCCGTTTGCCTTAGGAGATAAGGCTGCACATTGGCTGAAAAACCTAGGGGTGGTATGTACTACCTGGATGCAGTTCAAGGACCTCTTCTTGAAGAAGTTCTACCCACTCAGTAGAACCAATCAGATGCGAACAAAGATTGCCAGCTTCGCCCAAGGACCCTGCGAACCGTTCCATGAGGCTTGGGACAGGTTCAATGACTTAGTACAGAAATGCCCATGCCATGGCATTTCTAAGGCAATCTTAGTCCCGACCTTGTTCTGCGGTCTAACCCCAGAGATGCAGGGGTTAGTCAGTGCCGCCTGTGGAGGAAGCTATCTGAACAAGAACGAGCACGCCGTGTGGAAAATCCTAGAGCAGATGGCAGAAACCGGCAGGTCACAGGCCACAAGGGCCTATCAGTTGTCTCCCTCGATTCTATCCAATGAGACAACTAGAAGGACTGTTGCAGATCTGACTGAGGACCTCATCCCCAACATGGGGATGATTGCAGACAAGCTTACCATGGTCGAGCAGATCCACAAGAGAGTCGCGGAGATGGAGTCTCTTTCGAGCCTTCCCAAGAAGGTGGAGGAACTCTCTGAAAAGGTAGCCAAGATTAAGCTACCTACCCCTTCTGCACCACCTGTACCTGTACATCGAGTCCATCTTGTACAGGAACAGGCACCGGGGTCTCAGAGCAGCTGGGATCAGACCTATACCCAGCCGAACCATCATGCACCCCCACCAGGGGAAACTGAATACAAGGAGCCTCCGCCCGTTTACGAGATCAATGGGCTCTGGTATAGCCGTGACCCGCTAGTCCGGCAAATCGAGATGGGGAAGGATCAGGCACATCGCCCAACCCCAGTCTACCAGGAGACCAGGCCCGTCACAATCCCGCGATACCAATCCAGGCCAGAACAGGGGTACCAGCCGCAGCAGCGCACCTACTAGCAGGGGCCAGCACCGCCCCATCAGCAGCAGTATCGGCACGGCCAGCAGGGCCAGCTCAGGACAGCATCCACTCAGCAACCAGCCCAGCCCACCGAATTGGAGTCCCTCACCTTGGCGATCCAGACCCTGTCTGATAGGGTCCAGCAGATGCAACATGACTACCTGGACATGAGAACCGACATCAATCGGGTCTCTTGTGCTCAGGACCAACAAATGGCGCCTAGGACTCCAATTCCCGCACAGGTTCAGGCCAACCCAAACAACATACAGCAGGGCCAGAATCGACCCCGAGATCAGGTATACTATTTAGATAATTATTTATCTGAACATGAGATCCTTTCGTACGATAATGTTAACCATATGTCCCTCAGGAGCGGAAGGACCGTGACCATACCTGATCGGGCACGGGCGCAAAGAGAAGGAACCTCCGAAACTCTACCTGAGGAGAATTCGGAGGAAGAAGAGGAGGAGCATCACCACCGCCACCGCCAGCAGAAGAAGAGGACATCTGAGTCCTCGAAGCACCAGCCCCGCAGTCATCCAGAGTCTGACGACACCGATGAGCCCGCACCTCCATCTGAGGAGGACCATCCAGAAGAAGCGGAGGAAGCATCACCGGTTTCGCCCAAGCATTTTCCTTTTTGTCAGAGTCCGGGTCAGAGTCTGTATAAAAGTCCGAGTCAGAGTCTTGTTCAGAACTCAGTTCCAGCAGTTAATGAAGATATTTCAGTTCCAGAACCTGAGTTAATAATCCCTTTCCCCCAAGCTCTCAAGGGTGGGAAGAAGAAAGTCAAAAAAATCCAAAAAGATGACCCTGAGATGGCTGAGTTTTGCAATAAACACATCAAGGTCACAATCCCCTTTGACAAGTTCGTGGAAATGACCCCTGCATTCCAAAAATACCTTAAAGTGAGATGCACACCTACTAGGGTTAGCAGGAAGACCAAAAGCCGTGTTGAGAAACACGTTCTATCAGTAGCCACGACTTGTGCAATAAAAAACTCGTTTCCTCGGAAACGAAGAGACATGGGTGCACACTACGTAGTGAGTCATGTTGATGACATCGCGTTTGCACGCACTCTCCTGGACAATGGTTCCTCGATCAACTTGATGCCCACAGCCCTCTATGAGCGGCTCAATCTCGGACCTCTCAGGAAATCTAGAGCTATCCTTCAGTTTGCTGACAAATCTACTAAGAGGTCCCAAGGAGAGTTAAGGAACATTGTGATCAAAGTCGAGGGTCAAGAATACATGGTGGACTTCACTGTCCTCGATATGGAAACCCCTCGTAATTGGAGAGATTCCCAGATCATTCTAGGTAGGCCCTTCCTCAGAACAGCAGGGGCCTTATTCGATTATAAGAATGGGAAAATTCAGTTCCAAACTCCAGGCGGAGATGAGGAACTTGAGATGAAGCAAACAAGATGGCAGAGACCGGACTCCGAATCCAGCACCGAATACTCTTCTCTCGAAACAGACTGGGAGCATGTAGACTTAGTTGGGCCATGGAGACAGAACCCAGCCAGCACCGATATGTCCATCTCCGTTGAAGATAATCCAGTGCATGAGTCAGTCTGCGAGATCGTTAGGAACGAGTACAGCTCTGAGCCTGCATCGCCCTACATCTTCGATGACGTAGAGGCCCAGTTGGGCCTGTCAGTCCTTACATCCTTAGGACAATCGGAAGATGAGGATGACGAGTCGGACGAGGCGTTTGCCGATTGCATGGAGACCTTTGACGATCCGACTCCAGAGCCGAGCTTGGTGGCAGCCACTACAAAACAGGATCCAGCCACTTCCAACACCGAACCAGATCAGATTGAGCCAGACTTCTTAGACGATCATACCATCCCTGAGCTCAAACCTTTACCCACAACTCTGAAGTATGCCTTCCTTGCGGGCCAAGACAAGAAATTTCCGGTCATTATCAGTTCGCAATTGACCGAGGAGCAGGAATCTCGCTTGCTAGAGATTCTGGAGAAAAACCGCAAGGCAATAGGCTGGAGCATTTCCGATCTCCACGGGATAAATCCCGCTCTGTGTTCGCACCATATTTACTTGGAGAATGAAGCCAAACCCTCTCGTGAATTCCAACGCCGGTTGAATCCAAATTTACGAGAGGTTGTGAAGAAAGAGATAGAAAAATGGTGCGATGCGGGTTTTATTTATCCAATCTCCGACTCTAAGTGGGTGGCCCCAATCCATGTTGTCCCGAAGAAGTCGGGAATTCAGACGACCACCAACGAGGACGGAGAAGAGATCGTGACGAGAGTACCCACGTCGTGGCGCGTTTGTGTGGATTACAGACGCCTAAATGCCGCGACGAAGAAGGATCATTTCCCCCTACCGTTCATTGATCAGATCCTAGAAAGATTAGCGGGGAAAGAATTCTTCTGCTTCCTTGATGGGTTCTCGGGCTACAATCAAGTAGCCATAGCTCCGGAGGACCAGGAAAAGACCACGTTCACATGCCCCTTTGGTACCTATGCTTTCAGGCGCATGCCTTTTGGGCTATGCAATGCTCCAGGTACTTTTCAAAGGTGCATGATTGCTGTATTCGCCGAAATGGTCGGCGAATTCCTGGAAGTCTTCATGGATGACTTCTCGATCCACGGCGACTCTTTTGATTCCTGCCTTAGGAATTTGGACCGAGTCCTCAAAAGATGTTGTGAGGTCAATCTGGTGCTCTCCTGGGAGAAAAGTCACTTCATGGTGACGGAGGGCATAGTGTTGGGGCATGTCATCTCCAAGAGAGGAATGGAGGTTGACCCTGCCAAGGTGGACGTGATCAGACGACTCCAGCCACCAACCAACGTACGGCAGTTGCGGTCGTTCCTCGGGCATGTCGGATTTTATCGAAGGTTTATCAAGGATTTCTCTAAAATTGCCCGACCGCTAACTGAGCTTTTAGGCAAAGACACGGAGTTTATTGTAAATCACAAATGTCTTGAGGCCTTTAAGCTGTTACAAGGAATGATCATGGACGCACCCATCTTACAAGCCCCAGATTGGTCTCTACCTTTTGAGATCATGACGGACGCCTCAGATTATGTTGTTGGGGCTGTATTGGGACAAAGAAGAGATGGCGTCCCGTTTGCAATTCACTACGCAAGCAAAGTGTTTGATTCTGCTCAGCGTAACTATACAGTTACCGAAAAGGAAATGATTGCGGTAGTGTTTGCCTTGGACAAATTCAGATCTCATTTAATCGGATCCAAGGTAACTGTGTTCACAGACCATATGGCACTACGATACTTGATGGAGAAGAAGGACGCAAAGGCGCGTCTTCTTCGTTGGATTTTACTTATCCAGGAGTTTGATTTTGACATCCGTGATAAACCTGGAAAGAAGAACGTAGTGGCCGATCATCTCTCTCGTCTCGAAAATCTTAATACTTCCGAGGTTTCCCCAATTCGAGACTCCTTCCCTGACGAGTCGATTTTTGTTATCGACTCACTCCCATGGTACGCCAATATCGTGAACTATCTTGTCTCCAAGAAAGTTCCCGAGGATTGGCCCAAGAGCCAAATCGACCGACTAAAGTCGGACGCTAGACACTACCATTGGGAGGATCCGATCCTTTTCTTTGAAGGACCGGATTGTGTCTAGAGGCGTTATATTCCTCAGGAGGAATACCAGAGTGTCCTTTCTTTATGCCATAGCTTAGAGGCAGGAGGACACCACTCCGGGAAGAGGACCGCATGGAAGGTACTTCAGTGTGGTTTTTACTGGCCGACTCTGTTTCGCGATGCCACCGCCTTCGCGAAGTCGTGCCCAGTTTGCCAGAGAATGGGAGGAACCGTTGGTTCCAAGGATGAGATGCCAATGCAGCCGGTCATCATTTGTGATGTCTTTGACGCCTGGGGCATCGATTTCATGGGCCCATTCCCTGTCAGCCACGGATTCGAATACAACCTTCTTGCGGTTGACTACCTATCCAGATGGGTGGAGGCTATCCCGACCCGAGCCGCAGACAGCAGGACTGTCTGTAAATTTATCAGAGAGCACATCATCTCTAGGTTCGGGATCCCCAAAATGATGATATCAGATGGGGGTAGCCACTTTGTGAATCGGGAGGTGAAGAAACTCCTGAAGGACTACGGCATCGAACACCGTGTCGCGAGTCCTTACCACCCACAAACTAATGGTATGGCTGAAGTGTCCAATAGGGAGGTGAAAACCATATTGCAAAAGCTTGTCCGCCCGGACAGGAAGGACTGATCTCAGATCTTGGATCAAGTCCTCTGGGCGTATAGGACGGCTTACAAGACACCGTTAGGCACCTCCCCATTCCGAATGGTATTCGGAAAGCCGTGCCATTTGCCCGTAGAGTTAGTGCACAAATCAGAATGGGCAATAAAGAAGGTCAACTGGAACACACACCTGGGCCAGAAACAGAGAGACATGGATCTGAATGAGCTTGCGGAAGTCAGGAACCGAGCATACGACAACAGTGTGGTGTACAAGGACAAAGTGAAGCGTTGGCACGATAGATATATCAGACGAAAGACCTTTGCTCCTGGACAGAAGGTATGGTTGTTCAATGCCAGGCTGAAGACTTTCCAAGGCAAATTAAAGTCTAAGTGGACGGGACCATTCGTTGTCCGAACGGTGCATGATAGTGGTTGTATCGAGATCTCAGATCTCGCAGATGACGCACCGACATTCCTAGTAAATGGACAGTTGTTGAAGCACTTCGTCGAATCCAATGAACAGTTAGTCCATGTAGAGGAGATTGTATTCATACGCGAGACAGATACAGCAGATACATCTCAAGCCGCGTATGAGACCTTGCAGCAATGAACTCCAGCCATCAGCAGCATCTTCAAAAGATTCAGACCGACTCATTTGTATATATCTCATTCTTCCTGTATATCCTATCCTTTACCTCCACGATTCTAGTAACCCATCCCCACATCATCGAACCATTATCTTGGACTACACTTTGGATGACCAAATCCTAAGTATAGGGGGGAGGGGTAACCCGAATCGAGTCACTGTACATTCTCCAAATCACATCGGTTCTCACACTCATTCCGGTCCTATACTTAGGCTGACTAAAGCCTAAGTATAGGGGGAACCGATGCCCGCTTTATACACTCATCTATCCCTCGTCCGCCCCATTACTGATCTTCTTCTACACTTAGGCTGTCAGAGCCTAAGTATAGGGGGGCGAGACGACTTCTATACTTTCTATTCCTCTTTGGCTCTCCTACGCTTAGCACGAGCTATGTCTTTTTCCTCGCTCTTCGTGCTCTGAGGACATAGCACACGCTAAGTATAGGGGGGCGTGTATATATTACATATATACTTTACCCACAGCTCGTACTTTCGCGTATTTTTGTATATATATTTACAATAATTACGGGTGGGTAAAAATGAAAAAAAAATATTTTTAATATAGGCTTCTTATTTACTCTCGCATATCATCTCTGCATAAAAAAATAACAAGAGTCTTGCATTTTCATAGCATGACATCTCATCTCATCTGCATACCTTGCATATGCAAAGTGAAAAGTTAGTGGGTTCTAGACCAAGTTATGAGTAAATATTGAGGATGGACTTGATTTGACCTTAATTCACCTAATTTCAGAGGAACCTTATAGGAACTGGAGTTAAGATTTCTCAGGTCAAGAGACTTAATTCTTTGAGTCCGCATGTCTATGTTCACATGTCATCTTAACCAGTCTAAGTAGAATATCTCGTGCATACGCAGGATTCTTATAGATAATGACCTAACTTGGACAAGCACTATGCACGTAGCTCTTCACTGATGAGGTGGTGAGGAGGTAGAATCCTTTAACTTGGAGTAGCACACGGGTGGAAACATCCGTCCTCCTCTAGGGAGGGAAGTGCGTCTCAACCTAGTCTAGTGGTGTTGACATCTAAGGACAGGGTGCTGTGGGTTGCAATAATGCTTCAAAAGAGGGATAGTCTACTGACTCAAGAGGAAAAACTCCTGATGTACATGCTGCTTTCGAAAAAAAATGCAAAAACTCCAAAAAAATCAGACAGGTTCAAGAAAAAAATAAAATACCTGTCGGAGCCTGTATACTAGTAAAGAAATGCAGCTGGATGACTTGGCTACACTGGTCAGGCATCCCGAGATAGGTAGCTACACTGGCTACCATCCATTCTCTTCTCTACCCCCTCCTCTTGAGTTGGTCGCACTTGAACTTAGAAGGGAATACCCCGCTCCTCGAGGAAAGAGTTACTATACCGGGTTATTGAGTTACCTTGTTAGAGGAGGCTGGTTCCGAGCCATTTCTGATGTGGAGAGTTGCAAATCACTTACACAGTACAAGTAAGAATCATAGTCATCAGAAATTTGCGTTTGAGGACTTGTTCTGACCTGACTATTGAGGCGTCTTGAATAGAAGACTTGTGGAACTTGAAGTCTGTTAGGTCTTAAGTCCAGGTCCAAATAAGGTTCCGCCACACAATTAATCCAAAGTTTGAGTCAGGCTCCATTTTTCAACTTTTGTTCATGGCCTTGGTATGGAACCCAAAATCATTTCACTCTTGCATTTCATTTTAGTTGCTCGGGGACGAGCAAGGTTTAAGTATAGGGGGTTGATGAATATGTGATTCATCACATCAAAAGTCAAAAATAGAGCCTTGTTCCCGAGAAAATAGAGGCATATTTCCTTTTATCTTGCATAAATAACACTCATGCATGCATCCATAACTCATGCATTTTAGCAGCTCATCTGCATTTAAATAAGAAGCCAAAAGTCCCCTGTAAAATACCTCTTCATCAAAATAACTTCTTCTCTATAATATATGTATATATTCCTTAATAATATAGGGAAGATTGCTAAAAATCACCCTTGCAGAATAGCCACAATAGCCGGAGAACCTTTGTACATTAAAACACAAATAAAGCCCTCATACAAACTCCTAATTAGGTCTACTCACTCTTAGAATACTACACATTAAAAGACCTTCAAAATGAGACTAATTTCATTGAAATTGGAGCTTGTATGAGAGACTTGGGTTTTTGGGTCATTCTGTATACTACATATGTATATTTATGTATCCTTGTATTTATGTATCATATTTGACCTCATCTCCGTCTTTGGTCAGCATGAAACTTGTAGATCTCATTAAGATCTACAACTTTCATGTTTTGAGTTTTTCCAAATTCGGCTTCCTCTTCTCTCTACACGTGTTTCTTCATCCAACCATTCACAGCAGGCCACGTGGCGCCCTCTGGTTGCGCCACGCGGCCCGCTGTCCATCACCTCATCCGCCCGCGCCTTCCACTGTTGGATCTCGCTTCAGATCCAACGGCCCAGGCCTTTCCACGTACGTGACCATCTCCCAACCATCAGATCCGCTTCACACTTCATCTCCACCGTCCCTTAGCGCCGCGCTCTCAGCTTTCCACGTGGAAGCACCTGCGCCGCTTGATCGCGCCCTCGATCTTCTCATCACAGCCGCCCATCTCCCCGCGAGTCTCGACCCTCAGATCTCCCCCGCGCTCCATCTGATCCCTCCATTCGCGCCGCTCCCTCAGCCAGACACGTGGCGCATCCATCCACCACTGGATCACTCTTCTGATCTTCCATCTCAGCCGACGCTTCCACCTCGATCCTCATCCGCTCGATCGGCCCCCACTGTCCATCACAGCCGTTCGTAACCGCCTGATCCACAGCGCGCCACGTGGCGCTTCCATCCGCCTCTGATCGCTCCTTCCCTGATCAGATCTACACCGTCGCTCCACGCTCTGATCTCCGCCGTTGGATCACAAGATCCAACGGTGGAGACCTCGTCTCCTACCTCCAGGCGCCCCTCTCCCCCACGTCCCTTGCCTTGCGGGAGGGGCGCCCCCTTTCCTTTTCTGGACACACGTCGGCTATCTCCTCCGGCCGCTGACCTCCCCACGACATCCCCCACTCGTCCCTCTCCCTCGCCAGCCCCCTCGAGCACCACCATCTCCACCACACTCGCCCCACGACGACCACCAACCTCGCCACTCACCCAGCCAGACCACCTCCTTCTCCTTATAAATACTCAGCCACCGGCACCGTTCACCCCCATCCGCCACTCCAGAGAGGTCCCTCGAGCTCCAAGCTACCTATTGGTGACAGCAATTGGTTGAGTTGTCGAGCGAAGACAGAGATCCACTCCGGCGAGATCCCCGGCCGCCACCGCCGTGCCGCAGCCTCCCTCGAGCAGCTGCTAGAGCTCGGGACCCTACCGATCCCTGGAGCGACGACCTGGAGCTCAAAGCTGAGCCCCATTCCCCAGGTAACTCCCTCCATCCGTCCGCCGATCTTCTTCTCCATTTTCTTGAGTTTTCTCCATTTTTATTCGCCGTCACTGACCATCCTCGCGCCTTCCAATCACCTCGACGAGCTTCGCGTCGAAGCTCCGATCCTCGCGGTATCTTCCGCGCACTCCGACGACAAGTTTCACCTTCCTCCGACCAACAGCTCCGCCATTTGGCTGGAGCTCGTTCGCCGGACCACCTCACTCCGCTGTAGGCCTCGCCGATCACTCCACTCTCTTCCACGAACACCTGCACGCCTCGGCTATACGTCTAACCCTTTGCAGGTCCTAAATTCTTCATTGGCCGGAGCCTCGCCGGTGCTCCCTTCGAGCTTCATCGACATCGAGCTCCAGCACCCCTCCAAGGATCTAAAGGTCACCAGAGGCTTCGCCGTGCACTTCCGCTTCTTCCGAGCTACGTGGGAGCTGACGAATCTCTTCATCGGCGCTTGACAACCGAGGCGGAGCTAGGCGACCTTCACCGGAGCACCGCCTCCTCCTCCGCAGGTGGCGGAGGACCGTTCGAGACGAAGAAGCAGCGGCCGTTCGATCATCCGATCGAACGGCCCTCGTCCCGCCACGTATTCCACCACCGCGACAGTCCTCGACCGTTAATCGCGCTTCTGATCCGACGCCTCGCCAGGAGCCACGCAACTTCATCGACAACCCTTGGATCCATCTTGATCCAAGGGCCTTCAGGCTGCCCCGTAGACGAGTCCGAGCCTCGGCCTCAAAGCCTAGGCTCGGTTGACCCGAAGCTGCACCGAGGCTAGTCCGAACCTCCAGAGGATCCGACCCTCGCTCCGAGCCTCCGACGTCCTCCGAACCTAGGTCGCCCACGTGAGGAGCACGTGCGGCCTGGGTTATTTGCACAGACGCCCCTGAAGCTTTTGGAAATTACAAAAAGGTCCCTGTGAAGCAGACCCCACGTGAGGAGCATGTGTCTCGTGGAGAAATTGCATACAAGTCCTGCATATTATCGGTAATTGCATTTTAGTCCCTGTCAGCATATTTATTTATTGAAGTTTCAATTTCCAGTATTGCATTTACACCCTTGTGTTTGCACGTGTCCCTAGAGTGCATTCTTCATCATTTTGAGATTCTAAAAATTGCATGTTGTTGGAAATCTTGTCCTCTATTTGTTAGTACACGTGTCTGGTTTTTGTTGGCTTACTTGAATTATTAATGAATTAATTGGATCATTTGTGACATATTTTGCCCAGTGATGACTTTTGATTTTTAGTTAATTATCTGTGCCTTCAAAAATCACCAAAAATTCACAGTAGCTTAAGGACTTCATTTCTAACACACCATAAAAATTTCATAGCTTTTGCACACATATCGAGGCCTAAATAAATAGTTTAGTGATTTTCTTGAATTAATTTTAATTAATTCATTTCACAGTAAATTTAAGTCCTATTAATTTTCCTAGGTCCCTTATCACTAGACCCACCTAGGATAATTTTAGTTCTTGGAAAAATTGTGATTTGATATTTATTAAAAATTAAATACTGAAAATCACTCTGTCTGTTCATTTAATTCACAGAAAATTTATTTTGAGTCGAAAAATTCCAAAAAAATTAGTGTAGGTCATTTTCTTCATAAATAATCATCTGGCCAATTTCATTATTTTTGGACTTCATTTGATACATCAATTAAATTAAACGCTAAATTGGCTCACCTTGTCTGCATATGTCTGCATAAAAATTAAAAAGACCAGAAAATTTTGATCCTCGAACATCAACACTTGAACAATTGCTGTAATTCACCTAAGGAGACAGATGCCTCCCTGAGATCGACCTTGGACTTAACCCAAGTAAAAAATTGCCGCTTAAAGTTAACTTCACATTAATCGATAAGTGGTTTTTGATCAACCCCTCGTATCCGACTGCAACGAATCATATCAATTGATTTGGACATTAATCTGCCCGAATTAATTAAGGGTGTGGGAGCGATATCAGCCATATAGTGACTTTTTCAATTTGTACACCTTTTTCTCCTTTCCTTCTACCTGAAAACCTTCAGGTTGTCTCCATTGAAAAAAGCAGTCTTCACATCCATTTAAAATAATTCTAAATCCATATATGCGACTATTGCCAAGATCATCCTTATAGATGTGAATTTAGCTACTGGAGAGTATGTTTCTTGGAAATATATTCCAGCTTTCTGGGTATAACCCTTGGCAACTAATCTAGCTTTGTATTTATCAATGGTACCGTCAACGTGATACTTCCTTTTACATACCCACTTGCACCCTATGGATTGCCTACCTTCTGGCAAGTCACATAGTTCCCAAACACCATTTTGCTCAATTGGGTCCAATTCATCACTCGTGGCAGTCGTCCATGATTCCGACTCATTAGAAGCCATTGCTTCATTAAAAGAAATAGGATATTTACAATCCTCTATATCCTCATCTACAGTGTAACACGAACCCTCGCATCCGTACAGATAATAATCATCCATCCATGCAGGTTGTGTCATGGGTCTCTTGTTGTCGATTATACTCATGGGTTGTGTGGGTCCACCCACTTCCTCCAAATATTCTATATTTACTATAGGTTCATGTTCCATCTCCGGATGAGGTATGTCATCCAATATTTCTTGTCTCGGTTCTATATCATTTTTATTATCTTCTAAGATAATTAAAGGGTTCTGTTTCCTCTATTTCATGCTCCTTTTCACCTTGATTTTCAAGAAAAGTAGCATCACGACTTTCAATAAGACCTCAAGTATCATGAAAGAACCTATACCCTTTGGATTTTTCACAATATCCAATGAATCTGCACTTTATTGTCTTAAATTCAAGCTTGCTCTAAGCAGACTTGGAAGCAAGACATGTGCAGTGCATACCCATTTATGGAGATGACTCAATTCTGGTTTTCTACCATTCCATACTTCGTATGGCATTGAATCCACAGCTTTGGTGGGAATCTGATTCAATATGTAATTGGTTGTCAACACCAAGGTTTTAAAAACTGAACCGACTGGTTGAACCGGTAAACCAAGAATCGGAGGAAAATGGTCCAACCACCTGGTTTTTAATCAGAAAATAAAAATCAGTCAAAACCTGGTTGGACCGCTTAAACTCGATTGAACTAATTGAACTAAATCATCGGTTCAACCATCCTTTTTTGACAAAAAATAATTTCAAATAAATTAACAAAACACAAAGTTTTTAAGAAATATCCATAATCTAGTCTTATTCTAACCCATAGTATAGTACCTCTTTATCTCATCATCGCTTGTCCCTTCTTGTCATACGAGCATTGCTTCTCTCTTCCCATATTGTGTATGAGGTTGTCCACTTATAACAATAATAAACGAAGAAGACATTGTCATAGTCTTAAAACCACTTAGGCGTTAATTAGAGTTTAAATAGTTTTAAAATCATTATTTTTTTACATCACATATATGTATTTATATAAATTTTATGAAATCTGATTATTATGCACTTTTGAGTTTTTTAAGAACATTTATACCCCTAACTTTTAAGCAATTTCACTTATTCTCCTATATTTTCTTTAAAAATTCACAATATCATCCTTATGTTGTTATAAAATGGGAGCACAAGTATACTAATAAAAGGCCATTACTATTAATTTTGTAAAAATATAGGGGACACATGCAATTGAATTAAAAAAAGGTATAAGTGTTATTGAAAAAACTTGGAAGGATAAGAGTAAATAAATCATCAAAAGATTTGATGTAGCATTTTTCGTATTTATTTGTATGATACACCGGTCTAACTCAGTTCGACCCGATTGAACCATATGAACCAAACCAATAATACACCGGTTTGGTCTTTTCCGATTTCTTTGAATTGTTGATGTCATCCGGTTTGACCGGCTGGTCCTATTGGTCCGACCATAAAAACCAAAAACCAATATATGTATGGTTCGATGTTCGGTTCGATTTTTGAAACCTTGGTCAACACAGCTTCTTCCCAAAATCTCTTGGAGAGACATGAGTGTGATAGCATTCACTTGACCGCATTCATTAAGTTCTATTCTTCCTTTCTGCTACACCATTCTGTTGTGGTGTATAAGGCATTGTAGTTTGTCTACTTATACCTTCTCGAATATAATAATCTTTGAACTCATTTGAGTTGAATTCACCACCTCTGTCGGTTCTAAGTGCTTTAATTGGTCTTCCCAATTTCTTCTCCACTTCTGTTCTATATCTCTTGAACATTTCAAAAGCTTCTGCTTTTCTACTTAAGATTTAAATGTAGGTATATTTGGAGTAGTCATCAACAAAGTTATGAAATATTCCATATTCATGTGTGTGCTCGCACTCAAAGGACCACAAATGTCAGAATGGATCAAACCTAACAGTTCCTTTGACCTTGTACCTTTGGAGAAAGGTTTCCTTGTCATTTTACCGGTCAAACAGTGCTCACAGGGCAATGTTCTCGCTCTTGTCATACTTGGTATTAGATTCATCTTAACTAACTGATCCATTTTTTAATTTCCCCGGTGTCCTAACCGCATATGCCAAAGATCATACAATGACAAGCAACACAAGGAATAATCATAACTTTCTTTCATTGATTCATAAGTGACATTCATACAGAACTGATCATCGTCCGGTACAAATTTCCCTATGGTAAAGATTTTTTGATCTTTGCCGATGGTAACACGATTGTTGCAGAAGCAGACTTCAAACTTCTTTTTCGGTAGCATAGGGACAGAGACGAGGTTCCGACGGATTTCAGGAGCATACATTACATCATTCAAGACCATTATGCTACTTCCTAGATCCAGTTTGTATGTTCCAACACCTTCAACATCAAGGTAGGTGTTATTCCCCATATAAATTCTCTGTTCTCCCTTTTGAAGTTCTTTGAAATCCACCATGCCTTCCTTAGTCTTTGAAATATGGCAGGTTGCATCGGAGTCAATCCACCATCATTCGCACTCTGTCACCGCAGAGTTATATTCTACTACTGCCGCAAATTATGGCTTATGTTGATTTTTACATTTTTATCCCTTGGAGGCACTTGCATTCTTTCACTTCGGGCAGTTGGCCTTAAAATGACCAAAACTCCCACGGCCATAGCATGAGCCTCGCGGCACTTTTCTGTGTTTTCCTTTGAATATAGCTTTGGAGGGTCCCCATCGCTTCTTGCTTTGTACCGCATTTGCTTCATCTTCAGGTTCAACTTCAAAGACCTCTGTCTTTTTTCTCTCATTGGCCAAGTCTTGTTCCATCGCTAACTGAGCAGGAAGATCGGAAACATTCTTAATGGTACCACTCAACCTAAGAGATATCACTGCTACATCAAAGGAGGATAGTAAACTATTGAGAATAGTTGTCACTTGCAATCTATCAGGAATTTCTGACCCTACTGCCGCTAGGTCTTTTGCTATGACGATCATTTTATTCACGTGATCGATTACATTTTCAAATTTCTTTATTTTGAAGGAATTATATTTATGCAACAAAAGTTGAATACTCACCTATGACTTAGAGTAGTATTTTTTTACGGCATTCCATAGCTTAAAAGCATTTTCTTTGATTTCAAAAATCCGAATCAAGTTATCCTCCATGTGAATTAACATGAAGCTACATGCCCTGTTGTCCATTTTTTCTCATTGCTCGTGTATCCTAATTTGTTCGATAGTAGGATTCTCGAGCAATTCAGGAGCGGGCTTATCAATCACAGAATTGGTATTATCATGCATAAGACCATAGCGAATTCTACTGCTCCACATCTCGTAGTTCGTACCGTTAAGGTGCTCCAATTTCACAAGTTCATTTGCGACTACTTTTCCAACCATTTTTCTGAATTTAAGAGAAGAAATGGATGAGAAGTAGAAGAAGAGAGAGATGAGAAGATAGACGAAGGTGGATGAGAAGAGAAGATACATTTTTTGGGGTCAAAAAAAGATTGGCAAAAAAACTTATAAAAAAGTCCTGGAAATTGACCAGAAAAAAACAAAGGATTAAAAAACTTACCTTTTTAATGAAAGAAATGGGAACGAAAAAATCTACAGTGTAAGAAAACAAATCAGAGGAAAAACGGGTGCCGTTTTAAAAAAAGGAGTTTCCAAAAAATACCAATAAACAGGGGTAATAATAATACAATGTAGATATCACTACGATAGATTCGTAATGTGCAATAATTGCAATAAAAGAAAGTGTACTAAAAAATGATGATTATTTAATAGATAAATAAATAAAATAAAGTTGTTAATTTTAATCTATCAACTTCCAATAAGGTACAACAAAAAAACGCATAGTATTAATAACAAATATGGAAAGAGCAAATTCTCAATATACTTTTTTTAAAAAAATCTTAGATTGCATAGAGAATAAGGCAAGTTTTTTTAAAAAAATATGGAAAGGTCGTTCATTAACAGTGGAGCAAACAGAACTTAAAAAAAGGGATCCGCTAACTTCCCTTCAAGCGGCAAAAAAATAGAAATAATTCAAGAAAGAGAAAAAAAGGTTGGCGGATAAAATAAGGAAGGGTCCTTCTAATAGAAGAACTTGATTGGTCAAGACAGCAAGGCAAATCAATTTCATTAAACAACTATTTATTAACGAAGAATTAAAAAAAATACTGTAAATGGAGATTTAAAGAAAGGTAACCTCTAAAGTTACGTAAAGATTAAAAAAACCCACAACGATCACGGTGCACTCGGATAATTTAGAAACTTTTCACGGAGCATGTTTGCTTACGTACTATTAAAAATGGAAACATACGGATTAGGCCATCTTGATTTCAACAAAACTGTAGTGGAGAAGGAAATCTTAATCAAACGAAATAGTGTCATACCGTAATAAATCGTTTCAAAAAATAATAATACTTTCGACGATGAAATGATGTGTGACAGATTCTAATATGATCGAGGATCGTTAACGACGTTAGAATTGCTCGGATACCGTAAGCGACGTCTCTCGCACGAGAAGAAGATCCACCCACAAGTGTTCGAAAACGGGACTTGGATGATGAGAGGAGGTATGCCAATAATCAAAAGATCAAGTTGATGTCGTCGAGATAGCGCTCTGATACCATTTGAAGAACAAAATTTCGGGTAAGATATTTTGGGGGCTCCCATGACTCACTTGATTCTTGTTCTTATGTCCATCACCATAGGAAGAACACCCATATATAGGACCTTCCAGTGACCCGTATGCCCCTAATAGCTGCACAAAGATTCTGTAATGTCTCTGCATTTACATTAGACGTTTTGATATTATAATCGTCTTATTCATGATCATTATCTTCGTATTCATGACCATTGAAGGTCATTATTCCTGTAACGGCTCAATAGTGGAGGAGTGGAGTAGCAGTTGTGGTTGACGATGGAGCTGGATTCCAGCCCCAAAATAGGCTCTAGGGCTTGATGCATGTGTTGGGTTCTTCCCCTTCACGGTGGGCCCCCAAGCTCCTCTTATAGTTGGAGGAGGTGGCAGTGATAGAGGTGAGGTCTGGAAAGCCAGGGGAGTTGGCGGGAGACCAGATACCCCGGCGATTTCATCGAGACTTATGTAACGGCCGGCATGGAGGAGAATAAATGGGCGGAAGCCCTTCGTTTGCAGACATGGTATGGGGGAGAAGACGATGACGTCAGCGTCTCGTCTGCTGACGTCAGTGTCTCGCCTGACGTCAGCATCGATGGAGAGGAGATGCCCGTAATGATGATTTTACCTCAGAAATCTTAAAAACTTATTAAATTACCTCTATGACTTTTAACACAATATAATTATCACATGGATCTTGTAAATTTCCTCAAAAACCTCACGACTTCCAAATAGATTAATCGTAAGGTTTAAGTGATAAGAGTTAGCAAGTTTATGGAGTTGACAAGATTAATCGCAGGGTTTAAGTGATAAGTGCTTGGATGTGAGAATTACGATGTTTTAAAGATCTTGAAAATAATATAGGTTCGTGGTAAAAATCCCTTATCATTATTATGTTCTTCTTGAAAGACAATTGGGCCCGTCTGCTTTTGTGCCATGGCTTGGGGTTAAAACCTAAAAAAACAAAATAAAACTGATAGATGTTAAACAATATGCCATCTATATTTATATACTGATACACATAAACAAAAAAAATATTTTTTTTATAGATTTTGTAATGCGGGATTTCTAGGCCTCCAAGCAAAATATTCTTGGAAAATCATGGAATAAATTTTATGCGTAAAAGTTAAGGGAAAAATCGGATGTGAACACAATTGCATAATTTAGGTGAATTGATCTGATGAATCAGCGACAAGATGCAGCAGGCGGCTGATTCCACAAAGGTTGAATTAGGCTGACAAAATGCAGAGAAACTGCAAGTCTTATATTCCATCCATGAATCCATAATCGCTACGTAATCCGAATGCCAATTAAGTCTCAAATGACTTATGGAAACACCCAAAGGGTTCCAAAGCCCAAAGGGGATAAGTTACCTTTCCCTCACATCACCTATAAACACACTCAAGGATAACCAAATTTTCACCACAGTGAATTTGGATTTAGTCGGATTCACCGCTAAGAGATCATGTTCAACAGACATCACGGGACATCAACTATCTCGACCCGTCGTTCATATACCTATCCTTCCACTATGATCCCTCCCGCTTGGACATACCTAAGACCCCAATTAAAACACCCGATAAGTATATCTAAAATCAATAAAGTAACTAAATATACTTGGCGTTAGTATTTAATTAATTGTGTATAATTGTCTCTAAATAAGTTCAAGAAATTATTCAGAATAAATAGCTGTTAAATAAATAATTGAATCAATATATATAGGGATAAATGGGACTAGTCCCATGAGGGGAGCTAACTTGGCTCACTCCGCCTCATTTTTCTCATTTTTTTTATTTTTTTGAAAATTACTTCGTGGATTTTCATCAATATATACCTATATTATGTCATTCAAATTTCATGCGAAACAAAGATTCATACGGCCTCCATCCCGATGGGATCGATTTCAGCAATTCTATTACCGTTAAAAAATGATTGTCTGGATGAAGGCTTTATGAGTCTCTGTTTCGCACGAAATTTAAATGACATAATATAAACATATAGTGATGAAATTCCATGAAAGGAATTTTCAAAAAAAATAAAAAAATAGAAAAAATGGAGCGGGGGAACCAAGTTAACTCCCCCTTTGGGGCAGCCTATTTAACTCATATATATATATATATATATATGGTGCACTTGAATTGAGGTGGCACCTTTCCTTGATTAAGAAAAGGTTTCATCTTATGCCGTAGGATGAAGATTGTACGAAGGAGATTGAAACCACTAAGTGGTTTTCGTGACAACTAACATTCCTAAAATGAGGGATGGTTAAATTAATGCTAAATAAATTTTTACACGTCACTAATCATTCTATATTTAGCAATTAAGCATGGTTAAGAACAGATCATTTCGGAAAAATCTCGGTTTATTAAAATCAACTTATTCTGAGATAATCTGTTATGATATTACAAAATATTGTGCTATTTTACATCTCTATGTCATAATTTACAACATATAATCCACCGCTTATACGTAAAAACTGCTAAAAGACGTTGACATATTTTACACATATTAAGTAAAAAAATTACATTCAGTTGCTTAATAAAATACGAAATTGAATAAAACATTGCAAACTCTCGTATACGCATATACATAATTAGAAATTTAGACATAAGGAAATGTAACAGTGAATTACGTTATATATCTATAATTTACACGATACAAACGACAACTACAATTGTATAAAATATTTTACAATGTCATTATGATAACTGTATAATATTTTTTACAAACTTTTAAACAAGCTTACCAACATTTTTAATATTTTACGAATAAATTGCATATTTTACAAGAGGATACACTATTATGTTAATGTATATCTCAATTAATAAATGAACGTAACGTATAGGAATGTATATTTATTTTCTCATGAATATTGATCATCTATACTTACAATTATATGTTAATATATTACAAATGTAAACCTTATTTTACAAGATTTGAGTGTATTTTACTGAGTTTCCTTACATTTTGCACTGAGTAATTGCCAATGTTGCATCTATTTTACATTATCAGTCTATAATTTACAAAAGCATATTATATTTTACATCTTCATCTTCTATTCTACGATTTGAGTTTTCGCTTGGTTTGATGTTCCAGACTCTACAAATAAAATGGGAATATATACATGGTAAATGCTGACAATGATGCTCTCATGATGAGATTTGAATTATATAACATATTAAAAATTTTATCTTTGAAATTTTTGATGCTTTCAATAAAGAACATAAGCATTGATAACTAAACAATGTATGAAATCCTGAATTACGGATTTGAAAAATTAAATTAGTGATTTTATATACAACAGGAAAACTTCGCTTTAAAATGAGATTGCAGACGATATGAATAATTTTTTTCGAGAAACACATGTCTGTTTCAATGAATCAAACGCTAAACGCAAAAATGAATCTTTTACATTATAATTTTGCAAAAAGATTGATGAAAACGTATAATGGAATATTAAACAAAGGAAAAAAATATGAAGAACAAACATAGTGAGTAGATGAAGATAAAATACTGACCTCTTTTGGCTTGGAGAAGATAAAGCAGAAATGATTCTCATAAGCAAAAGCTAGCTACCAATGGTTGAAGAGCAAAGGAAAAAGTGGAAATAAAGTTTTCGATAATTAATTAATTAGCAAATTAATGATTACTCATTGATTAAGTTAAATCAATTTGAAATTTAAAAATTCAAATTCTTACTATTTTTAGTCAAAACCGAAAACGAGCACCCTTTTTATTTTTAAAAATACAAATTTGCCAATAATTCAAATAAGTAGGTATGTGAGTAAATTGAATCGAATTTAAGGAAAGTAACATATGAAGTATATTCATAAATAAAGATACAAGAAAACCTAATTTGAAATTAATCAAAAAGAACTTACCCCATAAGGGCGACGACGGCAAGGCGGGCGATCTTCTAGCTATTCGATTCAGGAGAGAGTTCCAATCGAGAAATCACTATCTTAGGAGAAAAGAGGGGCAGCAGGAGACGATGGAGGAGATGCAGTCCAACCTGGTTGAACCAACGAGGGAACGGGATGAAGGCTCGGATCAATACAGTGGGGGTGCGAACATGGAACTCCAGATCCATCGGCCGAAGCAGCAAATCAAAAGTAAGTATATTTTCATTTTTTTACGACTATTTTGACAATTTTTGACAAATTTTTATCTATGGTAACTGGTATGAACAGAAGGACAACAACTACAATTTATCAAAACAAAGGAATTTGATGTTGATAAGGATGCTCTGAAGCTTAATGATGATTTTGGAAGTATGAGTACTAATTTTTTCTTGGATATAAAATGGGCTTTTTATTTGTAAGAACAAAATCACTGATTATTTCAAACACAATATATTTTTTCTCCTCTTTAGGCAAATGTTATGTACAACACAGGTGCTACATTGAACATTTTGTTCAGTTCATCGATAACCATAGACCCACGCCCAAACAACAAGCACTACTGTCAAAGACGGCTTTTGGGAGAATAATTAACATTAGCCATGTTGACATACAAAGAAAAAATCTTCAATGGTTGGTTGAGCAATACCAAGGAGGCAGAAATTTCAGATTTGGGAACAAGGTAGTGAGTTTTAGTGATGAAGAAGTTGGAGCAATTTTGGGCCTGCCAAGCTCCGGATTTTCAATAACAGTGAGAGGAAGACACCTTCAATGGAAATCTTTTATATCTCACAAAATGTTTGCTGAAGGAATGATTTTCAATAGAAGGAAGTTAAATAACATACTCGAGGATTACTACAATAGAGATGATGACAACTCCGTCTCTATTTATGTTACATGCTTGATACTTTTGATGTTTGCGACATTCCTTTTCCCAGACAGTTCATATTCTTTTCCGAAAGATTTGTTACACTACGTAGAATCACTTGAAGATACAAGATACTTTAACTGGTCTGGGGCTGTAGCAAGGATGATATTATTCAACATGGATGATGTTGTTAGTAGAGTTCAGAAGAGAAGAGCAGGTTCATCAAGGGTAACTCTTGGTTACCTTACAGGATGTGTTGCCTGCTTATATGTGAGTATTTTGAAATCATACTTTATTAGATGATAAAAAAAATAATAATAACACCAATGTATCAGGTATGGATGATGGAGTATTGCTGCAAGGAGCTTGTGGTCAGTAGAGATCTTAGGCCACGAATAAGGAAGTGGGCTGGACCAATCAAAGGAGTTTCAAGAGCATTGGTTTCAATAAGTTGTGATCAAGTAAGCCTTTTTGAGATGATTAATAGAATACTGAATGACTCGTAATTTGTTTTTTTTTGCAATAATAAATTATCTTGTTTATATAGATATTGCCTGCTTTACAACTTCAAAAAAATGAAATTGTAAAGATAGGATCAGACGAGTATGTCTTTCCTTTTGAGAAGTTTACAATGGATGGTTTTGCGGTTAGAAGACCAGAAATTTTGATCGTACAGCCAATCCCAGTACCAGATGATGCTTTAAAAAGGAAAGGAAAACAACATCTGGAAGAAATGACTGTCCAAAAAAAATGAATGGGTTTCCAATGCAGACATTGTAAAACAAAAGAAACAAAAAACATATATGTGTGATGCATTTTCGACTGAGATAGAGGAGCTGAAAGAGAAGATAAAAGAAATAAGTGAAACATTTAGGATAAAAGTTGAAGAACATATCAGAATAAATTCAGAATTGAAGAAGGAGAATATTAGGTTGACAACTGTGATTACTGAGCTGAATGAAAAAATAAAAATGGTTCCTAATCATGATATGAATGATCTTGGTCATAAAACATTAGATTCGGAAGAAACTTTGGAGAATATATCTGGAAATAAAGATGAAGGTGACATTGATGACAATGACCAAGGGATGGATGCAACAACAAGAAATGTATCTGATGTTAATGCAGGAGATTTGGAACCCAGTGATTCAGATATCGGAGAAAGACTTCAGAATTTGATTTCTGAAATCTGTGATGAAGATCCACTGTATCAATGTCAAGATACAACAAAACAAGATTCACCTCTCAAGAGTGACATGCCTTCTTTCGATCTGAACATTGGTGACCATTCCAAATCAGAAAATGAGAACACACAGCCTATTACCAAAAGAAAAAAGAGGGAAAAAGTCACTGTGCAACAGAGCTCAATAATAAGAAGATTGAAACAAAGAAGAGAGGCAAAAAAATTTGTACAAGAAGCAGAGAAGCAAGGGAAAGAGGAAATTGGAAGACAAGAGTGTGACACGTCCAGTGAGGTAAGCCACTGAAAAATAAAACAAATCCTTTTATATCATTGAATACAAAACTAAGTATATTATAATTATTATATCAACTGTTTCTAACCTTGTCTATAATTGATTGAATAATAATCAGTATCTCTGCGATCTAGTAACCGGTTTCATTGGTTACGAAAAAGTGTCCGAACAGACAAAGAGAACGATCCAAGAATTTCTTCGCGATCCTGCCGACAAGTAAGTAATCTACCAAAGATTTCATATTTTAAATGTAGAAATCATTAACTTTATATATATATAATCTTAATTAAATAAATTTCGTCAGATTAAACGCCACATACTTCACTCCGGGAAATCGGAGTTGTAAAGGAAGGGATATTCATAACTTCTTGTACGAAAGAATGATTGAGGATACGGTACGTATGTTTGTAATATCTACCGTTTTATATTTGTTTATGACCAAATTGTTTTTGATATTGTAGATAATCGACATGTTTATGGATGTGTTGCACCATAAATATTGCACAACTAATGATGTTGTCCCATTTGTATTCACACCCATATTTCAAATGGTGATATTTTTATTACTGATGTAATTAATCTCAAATATCTTTAATCATCATAAATTATTATTATTACTTGTATTTTTGCAGCAATATTTTGTGAACCTGGTGGTCAATGCTACGGAAAGTGAATTTGATAAGCTTTAAGAACTATACAAAGGAGGATTATTCATGCCAGAGTTGGATAAAATATTCACTGTTATCCACACAAGAAACCATTGGCACCTTCTTGTTACCGATTTTAAAGCAAGAAAGTTCCTTTCATACAATTCTATGAAAGGAACAAAATTCCACAAGAAGGATGTATTGAAATGGGTATAAAATAATTAAAGTTTACATTTTATTAAAATTCTTGATTGACTGTTAATAATATTTTTTTTATTACATGTCAGCATGGATGGATTTCTGAGTACTTCATGGACAGCATACCCGATGACTGCCTTGCAGGTTGGGAGATCATTTACGTGCAAGATTGCCCGCAACAACCTTCACAGAGTCTAGATTGTGGGGTTTACGTGATGAAGATGATGGAGTACTTATGTGAAGGAAGGGCGTTGGACTTCACCTACGATGATATCGACAGATTCAGATCTGAAATAGCTTCATTGTTGTTGACGTGTGGTCACATAGAGAACTCAGCGACACAATGATAAAGCTAGATGACATATTAAAAACATATCTTAAAGTTTTTTATTTTAAGTCAGAACTATGTACTCTTTATTTGTGTTAAATTGTGTACGTTTCCACAGTTTGTACTTTATAACTTCTTTAGAACCAAACATTTCATTTTAATATGACGAGTAGCCTATGTTTGCATTGACTATATGTTACATGTTGTATTTTTTTTCCAATACCTGGTATTTGCAGCCCAGGTAGCTGCCTTTTATTACATCAACCATGTTAGAACAAGTGGAGCCCTTCATGGGGGATTACAGATAAGAGTCATCTAGAACAGGAGATGATACAAAAAAGAAACTACAATACAATATATTGTTAAGTCAGAATCTGGTCTTTAAATACCCAGCACAGAGTACATTTGGTTAGCCATCTTCTTCCCAGTAATTGGATCTTCTTCCTGCTTGTATTTGCCTCCTTCATAATGACTTTCACGTATCCAATGGATACGTGCACTTCCTTAGTTCATCGCCAAGGAGTCATCCAGGCTTTAAGTACCCAGTAATATCAGCTTCTTCTGTCCTTTTTCTTTTAGTGCCTCTTTCCAGTGCCCTCTTCCTTTTTTGCCAATCAGTAATCCAGTTATGAATTGGATATCCAATCCAATTAACATGTATGACCCAAATTAGAGTATATTTCCTATTGATCACTCTTCCATCAGCATCCAGGAAATTTTTTTGTAGGGATAATAAGGCATTAAACACTTCCATCAGAATCAATTTTGCATCTTCCAGCTTCCATTGTAACAGATCCCTCTCAGAATTATTGTGTAAAAATGATTCAATGTTTTTCTGGCTTGGAATATCTTTAAAAGAGAAATAGTAGTTCTCATAAACTTTTGATTTATATAAATCAGGTGAACCCTTTTCTTCCGTAATCGGAGCATAAATTGACTCTCTTAGTAGCGAGCACTTTAATAAGTCAACAAAATCTGGGGTTGAACAGTGCTGAATATAGTCATTACTGCATCTGGAGTCAAAATCAACCAAAAGTTTCCAATAGAACTGGTAGACAGAAATAGCAGTCATGAGACCAACACCCGCATGGTATAGTTCATACCAGTATTCCATTAAGTCCAAGTATGCATTCCCAACATTAATGTATAATTCCCAATCTGAATTGACTCGGTTGATTAATAGAGAAATAGTTCTGTTCATCATCTTAAAGAACTGAACTCTAATAGGCGGAATAAATTCATCTCTGTCGAAATTGTACTTCCAGAAGTCGAGCCTTGATTCCATCATTAAGACTAAACTTTTTCCCAGAATCAAATGAGCATTCAAAAAATTTCTTTGGCTAATAAGACTCATTCGGTATTTGGCTGCCAATAATTTGAAAGGATAGACATTTTCAAAGAATCTGGACTCTGCTATCCCAAGCCTTTTATATAAGAACATGAACTCATTCTCCTCATTCTCCAACTCATTCATGAGCCCATCAAGCAAAGAATCTGAAGACTCGAGAAGGAAAAGTAAAGCTTCGGATTTAAGAACCTGGTGTTGAAATACTTCACCTTCCAGTTGCCGCCCAAACACAATGGAAGTCGCCATTCCTTTGATATGTAGGTTGAGAACAAGAGCATATCGCGCTTTATATATATTAAAGAAATGCAAAACGTCACTTCTTGTCTCGAGAAATGGCCAAAAAAGTACTATCTCCTGCCGAAATCCTGCTCCAATATCCGCAGTACTATCGTCATCATTATTTCCACTTTCCCATAACCATTCAACAGACAGTATAACCGACGTCTGAAATTTGAAAGGACGTGTCGCTTTTCGTAAAATATGATAGCGCTTTGTAAAATAAAAACGTGGTATGTAAAATATTGAATATATTTGTAAAACATATGAGATACATTGCAACGCTCGATATATAAAAGACTTCCTTGTAACATTGGAGTTTTCCAATGATAGAAAAACTTCTTCTTCTTTAAAGATTAACATCACAATGAGGGGTGCACGATGATTGCTAATTGTTTGTTATTCTTTATATCATCTACATATTTCTTAAATCATTAAAATTTACGTAAAGTATTTCAATTCGTTATTATGGAAACAATTATGTTAACAATGATAGTTGTTAACATAATTGCAACCTTTCATCAAAGAACCCTTCATCTAATACAATCTTTCAATATACAAAATAGTTGTAAAATATTGTTACGTTTTGTAAAATATGATAATGTTTTGTAAATTATTGAAAAAATAGAGTTTTCCAATAATAGAAAAAATTCTTATATCAAAGAATAACATCACGATGATGGGTGCACGCTGATTACTAATTGTTTGTTAATCTTCGTTATTGATTTATGATCAAGTTTATAATCAACTGGCTAACTGAAATGTGTCAACTTTAAAATCAAATATCTGAAATACTCAATGTTATGATAATACCAAGGGATACATCTGATCTGATAGAACATAAATAGATAAATTCAATGTTATGATAATACCAAGGGATACATCTGACCTGATAGAACATAAATATCACATTGTTTGAATTCTACAAAAAATTGTACAAAAAGAGAAATCATCAAACATACATATAAATAGATAATCTAAGTCTAATAAGCATCCAAACTTCAAAGGTCATTTGCATCCATGAATCTTTCAGAAGATTGGAAACCTGCAGACACAAACAGAATAAAAAGGAAACTAATAAGCAATATTAATATAGTTTATATTAGATGTATAAAATGTGGCAACAAATTATCAAAAAAATATAATCTTACTTTATTAAAATCTGATCAAATCACTTTAATTTCGTTCATTTTCAACTGCACAATAAAATACAAAGATTAGTGGAAAAAAAAACATATCAATAAACAACGAATCATAAATATTTACCATGACTCGCAGATTTGTTATTAGGACAGTTCCTGGAATCGTGTCCAACATTGTATTTGAGGCAAGATTTGCATTGTCGGCCTCTGTTTCTTCTCATTTCATTTTCCGATCTAATGCGATTGCCAACGCCCTTAGGTCTACCACCACGACCACTTCCTTTCGTTCTAGCAACGTTAGGTTCTTTAACATCTGGTTCCGTAATCATATCTGGAACATTTGTATTGTTCACTGTTGTAGAACTCGACGAAGGTTTGTTACTTATCATGCGATCAATGCTGCTACATAAATCACTTAATCTGTCTTTGGCAAATAAGAATATATCCTCATCATGTTCAACGGAAGCTGAAATAATATGAGAACACAATTGATTTAGCTGAGACGACCTTTCTTGGTGAGCAGCTGTCACATAAATAGGATAATTTCCTGATTTTTTAATGGTTCTTGTCCACCTTTTCATTATATATTCCTCATTCAAAAGCTCCATGTTCAGTATCTTCAATACTGCAAGTATGTGCCTACATGGATATCCAAAGAATTGCATATTCTTGCATTTACAAACAAGAACCTCACTTTCCGTTGACGATGAAACACATAATTCTTCATCAGACTTCCCAATATATGACACAAAATACTGACAGTAATCTAGGGAGTTCAGATGAGATCGAACATTAAGTTCCTTCACTTCGTTCAATTCATATCGAAATTTATAAAATATGAACTTGGTGTATATACGAACCATCTGTTCCTCCATTTTCCATTTGAAGTTTGATTTTGGAGTGTAAACATCGCCCATGTTATCCATGTCATTCTCTCTTTCCCTGCGTCGTTGAATTGCACTTTGAAATCTACAGACAAATTCTAGCAAGGAGTTCTGTTTAGTGATGTGATGCTGCAAAAATGCATTCATACTTTCACTCCTCTGTGTACTACGCTGACCAGCCCAAAAATAGTCCTTAAGATATAAACTAACCCATTTAAATCTTATACTATACTTCTCGTTCAACCAGACATTAGATGATAGATCATACTGATCAATTATCTTGCACCAACCCTGCTCAAATTCTCTTATAGTTATACTTTTCCATACAACTATAGAAAACGCAGATAGAACTTCGTTTACATCTTTAATCTTTCCAAGCTTGCTTTTAAGCTTGGCCATTATATGCCAAGTGCAGAATTTATGAATAGTATGTGGTAAGCATATCCTAACAGCTGCACAGATTGCCGGATCTTCATCTGTGATTATAGATACTGGATGTTTGCTTATTACTTCTAGAAATCTCTCAAATAACCACGAGAATGACTCGGTTGTCTCCCTGCTCATGAACGAATTCCCAAAGAAGATTGTGTAACCGTGATGGTTAACACCACAAAAAGATCCAAATACAAGGTTGTATTCATTGGTCCTATATGTTGTGTCAAACGATATTATATCTCCAAATAATTTGTAATCGTCAATGGATGCACTATCAATCCATATACACTGTGTAAGCCTGTTATCATCGTCGGTCGTGTACGCATAGTAAAATTCAGGGGTATTGGCCTTACAACTTTCAAAATGTTCAATTAGAAGGTGCACATCCATCCCAATACGTTGTTTCTTCTCCTTTCTGTTCAAGTTATAAATATCTCGAACAATGCTACCAACTTGACCACTGGACATGTTTATAAAAGCTGACTGCTTGGATACAGGTATATTTACATCATTCATTGACTTCACAAGCATTTTAGTGGCTTTTGAAAAACGTCTATTTGGTCTGAGGTATCTGCGTTTAGATGGTGAAACAAGATTGTGATTGTGATCAGGTTCAAAATTCGATACGAACCAATCATTGAGATCAGGCCTATATGATACAGACATGAAAGCTTTGCACCCAGTCCTTGAAATGCCAACACGGCGCTCCTCCTTATAAAATGAACATTCATCACTCTCATCACTCCTTGCATTGTCCACTGACATTGATTTATCTGTATTCTTAGAAAACCCCTCTTTCCAGCAAACAAAAGATTTAAATATAACTTTGCGCTCCTTGGAAATCTTATCTTTACCAACTCTAGAGCTTGCTTTCCTAACATTGAATCCAATCTCAGTTGCGTATGCCTCATAAAAGTTATATGCATATTGAATAGATTGAAATGTTTGGCCTAATTGCGGTGTGATAGCATTGACAGGGTCACTGATAGAGCAGTTAGCTGAAATTCATTAGAAATGTAGTTGCAAAAATTAGTTATTTTTAAATTAAATTATTACCTATATATGTAAAATAATGACAAATAATGTAAAATGATGCACGTATATGTAATTTAACTGGTATAGTGGACTGGAAATATCACCATTTTGACGATATCACATAGGATCATATGATGTAAAATGGTGATCAAGATTGTAAATTGTAGGTCATTAATGTAAAATACTAAACTATACGATGAAATATACCTAATTTACGTAATTTGCAATTTTTTTTTACAACAACTTTTCATTAACAAAGCATGCAAAGTTTTAAACATCGGTGTAGTTCAGCATACCTGTTTGATTTAAATTATCATCAGTTCGTGCCCCGAGTCCAATAAGTTCACCTTCTCCGTCGGATAACTAGAGATACAAAAGATAATAATGTCACGTATTAAAAAAAATCACAAAATGTTAACGCATATAACGTCTTCGATTCAAAAACCAGATCGTCTTTCAATCAAAATTAAATTATTTCACATTTTGTATACATAACATGAAAAACGTACATTACCTGGGCATTATCTCTGTAAAATTGAGGATCTGATGTTTCGTCGATTTCCATTGAGATTCACGGAGATATGACGATAAATTCTGAATACTAATTCGACGAAACGTTAATGAAAAATTCATATTTTAGGAATAAAGAGAATTCCATTCGAACATAACCAAACCGCTAGAAAAAAGGAATTCAATTGATTTCCACCATATCTGTCGTCATTAATAGAATATGATAATTTTCTATAAATAGAACATCATTAATAGATTCGTAGTGGTATCGACTCTGCAAAGGTGGTTTTTACTATAACCGTCGATGGCAATCGGACGGGTAAGAATATCTGTCGCACAGTGATTGAAATTAGGCGCCACCTCAATTCAAGTTTTTCCTATATATATATATATTCTTTTATAAATAGCTCAAACTTCAGTAATTTTTAATAAGGTGTAATTTGCATTACTTTCAGAACTAAGATGATTCTAGATAGCTCTCTGATTGATCTATATAATCTGATTTTATTGGAATGTTTAGGTATGGTTTCATTGATTTCAGATTGAAAAATAAGAAATTATGGAGCAAACTTTGTGCATTTTTCATTTATTTATATTATCTTTAAAAAAAGCCAAAAAAGTTTATTTATTTTGTCATCATGCAAACCTTGGGTAATTTTTTTGGAATAAATATTGTGTTTTGTTCATTAAAATAAAATTTTACCATAAAAACTATTCAATGCATATTTAATTTTTCTAAGCAAAAAAAATAAAAAAAATGTATTTTGCATTCCCCATTAAATAAGTTTTTTAGAGAAAAAACAGTGGCTTTGCATTTTTGAACTTTTTTTGGAATTAACCTGGATTAATTAAGTTGGTTAATTTTCACTAGAAAGTGATTCGTGCGCTTATTTATTTGTTTTTGCTTTATTGTTCCCCTTGCATTTTCCCCCACTAAAAAACATAAATTTTGAATTCATATGAAAAGTAACAAATTAATTGCATTGCATTTTGAGGCACACTTAGACTTAATATCACATTAAACCGAATACACTTAATTTGAGTTAGATATTTACATCATTAGATGCTCGTCTTTTTGAATCGATCTTGGGACATGCCTAAGTAAAATAAACATGCGTCGTGAGCTTATTTTCTCTGCATATCGTGGTTCTTTAAAGCATGCCTTAGATATTACTATCACAGCAGTGATATCTTCTTAAGATAGGCTCGAACCAAGTTACATTATAGAGCTATCTAGCGCTAATGTCATGCCAACACGTCATGATATTCCTAAGGAACTGATCGCTAGGCCAAGGCAATAAATCATACATTTTTGTAAGTCTTCACTCACATGTACCCTTTTTATGTGCATCTTTCATACCTATACATAACATCGAATGAGTGTAAAGGGAACGGGCCTATTAGGAAGCAAATTAAAAAAATATAGAAAAATTAATAAAACTACAAAAATTACATACTTAATTCTCAGGAACACAAAATGAAGTTATCTTTCTTTGCATTTTTCATCATCTCACTCTCCCAATCACTTTGCATTATATGGTCTTCCTCATTATTTTCACCATGAGGATGTAGTTTCTGCTAAACATGGGGGGACGTCTCCGCATTTCCCATGTATTTCAATAATTAAATACTTTTTTAAAAAATAAAATAACATTTTCATAATCTTCAAAAAAATATTTATATATGCCAAAAGTCTTGTAAAAGATTGTACAATTTTCTAAAAAAATCAATAAAATAAGTACACAATAAAATACAAAAATATTTTCTCCCTATTTTTGTCCTATCTTTTTGAAAAACTAGATTTCATTTACATTGGTTATGGGTGTAACTGAGTCGGTCTTTGTACACTTAATTTTACTTTGGACTTTATTCCTTGAGTTGCCCTTATTCTTTTCATGATCGAACTTCATTGTCTAACTAGTCACTTGACAAACTTAGCACTCTTAAACTCTTGATTTGATATTGAACAACATGCACGTCCTACGTATCTTAACCGGCTTCAAGATTTCGTGAAATGTTCTGTTCTAATTGAAGAGAAGATTTCCCCTCTTTATAATGCCTAAAACTTATCCATGATCAATGAAAGAACTTGATTCAACATACTTTCTCAAGTCTAAAGTCTGTCAACATAACAGTGGACTTAAATATCTTCCCTTCTAATATCCACATACGATGGCATACAAGCTCGTCATGTTTGATAATCCAATTGGGATGATCGTTGTAACAATAAATCCACCTAAGTTATGAAGGGACGATTGCTTATGCATGTTCCCTTCAAATCTCAAGAAGGTTTAGAATAAGTGACGCTCTCCAATGGTATTTAAAAGAGACGGTAGCTTGTGAGCGTCACACGTGGTCGTCTTCTTTAATACATGATACCGGAGTGAGTTTAAGATTTTCAATAGATTCTAGTTATATTACGTTATCTATGTTAGATTTGTTTTGCTAGAGGTTTTTTTTGGACACACATAGTACGTATAAGCTTATTCTGATGAGTTTAGGATCCCCACTTTCGAGTATTAAGAAGAAAAGAGTTAAAAGGCCAATAAATGAAAGCATGAGATAGGAAGCAATATAGAGATTATGTACTCACTTTTATAAATCAATTGTAAAATTAACTTTCTACTGTTACAGTATTTATCTATAGAAAAATGGAGCTACCCTTGGCAGCCCTTGCTCTATTTTTCGGCTATTTTTTATTTTTTTTGGAAAAATATTGTCATGTATTTTCATCAATATATCATTTTAACATGACATTCTAATTTCATCAGAAACATAGACTCTTATGCTCTCAATTCAGAATAGGTCGATTACAGCAATTTTAAAATCATTAAAAATATATAGGGTTTTTATCAGTTGTGCCCCTCTGAGATATTGCAATATCAGTTATGCCCCTATCTTTTTTAGGAATATCAGGTGTGCCCCAGACTTCTTACCAATCTATCACTTGTGCTCCTCGGGTTAGTGATCGTCCATAACCAACACAAACGGACATTAACTTCAAGGACACAGATGGAATTAAATTTAAAAAAAGGATTGAAAAGTCTAATGCATCCTCTTCCTCCTCCCTCGTTTTCTTCCTCACATCTCTTCCTCCTCTCCGATCTTCTTCCTCTTCGTCCCTTCTCTTCCTCCTCCACAGCTCCTCCCTCCTCCACCTTGATCTCTCCTACAGCCTCCCATGAGCCCCCTGCTCCGCCCACGTGCCTCCCTGCCTCCGTCCCCGCCCTCCTCCTCCGACCCCCCGCACCCCCCCTCCGCCCCATGCACCGCCCCCCGCACCTCCCCTCTACCCCCAGCACCTCCCTCTGCCCCCCGCATCTCCACCTGGCCCCGCCGCCCCCGCCCCCTGTGAAGGATATGATGAGATCCTTAAGCGCATCACGGAAGCGTGAAGATCGCATCGTATGCGATCAAGAGCGACTAGACGCGCTAGTTGCTCGAGGCAGCGGAATTTAAAAAATTTCATGTGACGAAACTACATCATCCAAGAACACTTCTCGGATTGTTTCATCTAAACCACAAACAAGTATTAGGGTTACCTCTTGAAGCGTGATTGCGATCGAGTCTCTAAACGAAGAGACCTCCCGTCTCAAGTGCGATCCGACGGAGGAGACGCTTGCGAGTGTATTGATGAAACACGTGCTCCTCGTAATCCATTTTGATGATCCAAGATGTGAATCTCATGATCTCGTCACACGAGATCCGATGTCTTCTTCATGAGCGAGGCGCAATGAATGAAACGAAGATCTATGAGCAAACAATCCGGTAGCATAACAACGATGTTGCGGTGATGGAGACTCTCTATAAGGCTCCATGGTGGACGGCCACAATGAGAGAGAGAGAGATGGGGCGTGTAGAGAATGAGAGAGAGAGAGAGAAGTTGTTCACAACTTGTATGTTGTGTTGTTGTAACCAAGAAGAGCAAGGGTGCCTCTCTTTTTATAATATTTTGGGATCCATGGTTCTCAATCCATGGACAACACAAATCCAATGGCTCACATTGATTTGTATTTCTTTTAATGGTTAAGATTTTGTTGGTAAAAACCCAACAATAATTACTTTAATTTAGATTAAATATATATTGATAAATCAATATGATTTAATTCCAAATTAAATCAATATGATTTAATTCCAAATTAAATCAATATGATTTAATTCCAAATTAAATCAATCAAGCATGGAGATTATGGAATGAAGATTACCTCCTTCCATAATATGGGATTTGGTAGCGGTCTCATGTAATCTCATGATATCTCATGAGATTACATTATTCCATGGAAATCTCCAAGATTTACAACAATACTTGTTGTAAATTATTCTAGAAAAATAATTCATAATTATTTTGTGAATATTGCAATCTTTCCATTGGAAAATTGTGAATCACATTCACAACCCAAAATAAATGTAAATTACATTTTCAATTAATCGTCCAATGTGAATCCAATTCACATCAACATTTAATTAACAAATGTATGTTACAAATAGCTCTCTCTTATATATTATAAATCACATTTATAATATATATGATTAATATGTATATTGCTATCCATATTAATCATATCCATGATATGAGGTTCCTTGTCGTCAAAACCTGCACAGAAGAGCTACTGGGTCGAGGGCAAAGTGCCTCGACCCGTTAGCGTGCGAAATGAGTGATCGATGGGGCAAGGCGTGGCCCTCCGGCGAGGCGACGGCGGAGGAAGGCCTGGGGGCTCGTTCCGGTGTGAACGAGATGAATGAAGGGGTGCAGCAGGTGGGGAGAAGTCTAACGGAGATGATATGATCGTCGGGGTGGCAAATGGGAGGTCCGGTCATGATGAATGATCCAAGGAATGCAAATTGACCAAAAATCAGAAAGCTTGAATCCAAAGCAGACAAGAAGTTATCTAAGCTACCTGGTGAATGGAGTCGTTTAGGTTGAAGGTCGGGGACCTCTGGGTGTCTTCGCCTCGATGGTTCAACGTGTTCAGAGGCTAGAGCTCACCTCTCGGTGGAGCACGACGAGAAGTTCGCCGGACCTAAGGCTACAGAGCTCAAATCCTCGCTACAACACCTTCAAACTCACACTGTCACTCGTAGATGGAGATGGAGGTCACTGCAGACGAGGGAGCGGCCAAAGATGAAGAGGAAATTACGGCTCCAGAAGATTTTATATTCAGTAGGGTCCGAGAGATGTGGGGCTTGAGCGCGCAATCCGAGGGACGGATCCCTAACGGTATCATCGGGCATGTATCATGGATCGTTCATCGGTAATCGGAGCATCTAATCGAGTGGAATGGTGGACGGATCGAGCCAGAAAAATTAGGCAAAATCGGGTTGAACCAAGTCCGCGCAGAAATGAGGTCCAAGGGGGGTAGTTGACCGAGGTCAACGACCTTGACGTGGCCCAATCAGGTGTGGCAGGGAATAAGACAAGATAGATTATGCGACAAAATAGCAGAAAATGCAAAAATAAATAGATAAAAAATAATAAATGATTTTAAATTAAAAAATAACTAAAATGAAAAATGTTCCTTATTTTTCAAGGGATTTTTTATGATTTTTATTTATTT
Organism: Ottelia alismoides; assembly: GCA_037367405.1. Lineage (NCBI taxonomy): Eukaryota > Viridiplantae > Streptophyta > Magnoliopsida > Alismatales > Hydrocharitaceae > Ottelia > Ottelia alismoides. The sequence goes on along the minus strand of JAZKJV010007232.1, from coordinate 133,522 downwards.
TTATATAAAAAATTATGATATATACAGTATATTATATTATATACAAGTATAAAATACCTATGCATTTTATACAATTATTTTTATTTTCTTATTTTTATATAAATACACTAATTTTATATTTTATTTATTTACAACATATCATTTGGAGTATAAAATAATTTTTTTTATTTTTATTGGTTATTTACAAGTGTAAAATAAATAGGAATATGATACATATATACATGTATTATGTACAAGGTTGTGGAGAGAGAAATTATTTTATTTTTCTAATTTTTGTTTTATTTTTAGAAATTAATACAAGGGAATATAATCACATTTTTATTTTTATTTTTGTGAAAATAAAATATATACATAAAGAAGGTGCATGTATAAGTAGAGTGGCCCTATCTCTCTCTGCTTATTTTATTTGATGATCAGGTCCAGTCTGGACCCTCTCTTGGGTTCAGGTCACTCAATATTTATTCTAAATATTTCCTTCTTTTTCTTTTATTCTTTATTCTTTTATTTTTGCATAAATACGTGCTAATTATTAATTATTAACAAATGCATGCTTATTGATAATTTATTGTATTTACAACTATATACATGATGTTTTGCCAAGATAATTAGTTAAAATAAAAGAATAAAGAGTGATGAATGAGTATTCATCAAACCCTAATTGTACTAAGGATTACATAACCCTAATTGTACTAAGGGACCTATTATGCAAATTAGGTATTCTTCATTTCAGATTAGGGAATGATATTTGCAATAACATTTATTGCATAATGGCTCGTCGTGGGCTTACATGTTCAACAATCTCCCACTAGCCCAAAGAGTCATTAATAGGCTAATCATTTAAACCCGCACTTATGTGATAATCATAGGCTATTTAGAAAAATAGTTAGGTAAGCTGATCAGTCACTCTGTTCCAAAGAGACTACGTCAAGTCCTTTTACGGCACTTGCATATCCCCTAGTAACAGTGCTCGCATCCAATGCGAATGTTGCATCTTATGCAACCGGTACTCAATCTTGTTAGTTATAGTGTCGTTGACAATACAGCTCAATAATCATTTAACCATTATGTAATTTCTATTATTCTTATTAGAATACCCTTATTCTTGGAGATCTCTATCTCCTAAGATATTTACAATTAAGACCTTTTAGATTACTATCTATATAGTCTTAATTTCTTGAAGATAAGATTTTGAGATCACTATCTCAAAAGTCTTGTCCTCTATGAAGATATTGTTATTACTGCAATCAAGTGTTTTATCACCATAGTAGTATTAGTAATAGTTTACTACTCCCACTGCATGGCAGACATCTGGCTTTTGTACACATCTAGCATACACCCGACTTCTCGAAATTGATGCACAAGGGCAAGCAGTTTTAGCATTCACATCCTCAACTCCTTGAGGTGCTATCCCTTTAGAAAGGTCGGTACCATATCTTGAGGGAAAGAAGCCTTTCTTGGAATTTTCCAGAAAAGGGAATATGTCCTTGATGTACGACTAATGTGACGCTCCCAATACCCTCTTCTCTTTACTTCTGGACACCTTCAGAACTAAGATCCAAGAGGTATCCTTGAGATCGTATCTCAAGGTATGGAATAGCTTGTCTATAAAACACTTATTATTATCCTCATATCATTCCAAGTGATTAGGATACCATCTACATTTAGCATGATGAACACAATGTGACACCCACTAAGCTTCACACGGTTCATCAAGATTCTATCTGAAATCATAACATTTATAATTTCATCAAATCCAATGGTCCAATAATAAGAAGCTTATTTGAGTCCATAGATGGAGTTCTTCAGCTTGCACACCTTGCTTTCCTCAACCATGAATCTCTGGGGCTACTTCATGTGAATATCCTCAAAGAGGTATTCATGGAGGAATGCAATCTTGACTCACATCATGATGATGTCATAGCCAAGTTGTATAGCTATAGTCAGCAATATTCTGATGGGTTTAATCATGGTCACTGAAGAGCAAGTCTCATTACCAGCATTGTCTTCTCTTCGGTGTGCAGCTCATGGCTACGAACCGTGCTTTGAAGGTCTCTACCTTCTCATCAGGTTCCCTCTTTCTCTTGAAGATCCATTTACACCTAATAGGTTTTACCCTTATATGTGGATCCTCGAAGGATCCATATACAACACTTGTATATGAAGTTTACTTTAGACTTAATTTCTAACATCCATCTTTCCATGTCATGATCCTCAGAAACTCCATCACATGAAGTAAGATCATTATCAGACTTAACCGATACATGGAATTCATCCTCAAATTTATTTGAAGAGGTATTAGTGTTTCATCTTTAATTGCCATTTTAGTTTCCAATTTCAGGAGCCTCATTATCATCTCAAGATTAAATGAGTTCCTTTACGTTATTTTCATCTTGATTCTCAAGAGTCTCATCATCTAAGAATCACATTATCAAATATGAAATCTTTTAAGAATCTCCAGGTCATAAGTAGGTATCCAATACCATGCTTTATTTTCCTAATGAAGTATCACTCTTTGGTGCTAGATTCTAGGTCATTAACATGGAACCTTATTAAGGATATATATTGTAGTCTCTACTACATATATACCCTGGAAACCAAGCGGTAATTATGCTAAAAATTCATCATTGATCAAATCATGTCGTACGTGATCCAATTGTATCTCTCTACAACTCTCTTGAGTTTAGGTGTATTAGGAGGATTGATTAAGGAATGATATTCATATCTCCATAAGGTATTCCTTTGAATTCATCTAATAGGTACAAAGCTACCTGGTTTAGATCAAATTCATTTCATCTTCCTTAAAACTTTGTTTTAAACCAAAATTGTGAAATCTTTGAGCATTTCAAAGTTTTCTAAGGTGAAGTAAAGAGATCTCATTTCACAAATAATCATCGAATGATATCACATATCATTAATATTAATAATGATACAGATGATCCACATACATCAATTTGTATGAGATCTTGAATACCTTGACATCTTACACCATTCCCAGAGAAGGGTGCTTTGGACATTTTCTACTTTGAATGCAATATTCATAAGTATGTAAGATTTGAAATTTCAGACACTCTAAAGTTTCATTTCCTACTTGTCTATTGATCTCATCAACATACAAATGTCCAAGGCTTGATGCCAGATCATTGTTAAATGATCTTTATCCTCCTATTGATCTTATAAAGATTTGATTTTTCAGTATTAGAAATGTTAATGAATCATTCATTAATTTTCTAATTTAGTAGAGTCCTCTAGATATTAGATTACTTTCTGAAATATATCCATCATAATCCTTATGATAGGTCTATTCCAGAATTCATATTTATTTCCAACATTTAGAAATAAAAAATGATTGTATTTTAATATCTAGGTCATAGAGACATTCTCTAAGACTAAGGGCTCTTCCATTGAAATTATGAAGTCTATATATCCAATAGAGATTGTTGCAACAATTGCATAAATATCCATGTGGATGACTATTAAACCTTAAGATCAAAATTTATAATATTCTAAAACATATGCAACCAATTGTAAGTGTTATTAGAAAAATGAGATACAATTATTAGACTTCAATCTTATCAAATAAGAAAGTCAATTTCAATGATTAAATGTAGATGTAAATTATTTCGATGCATTATCTGAGTCCTTCTCTAAGGATTCTAGATAGACTTAATAGTCACACTATCAATACATCGGCTTATTGTAGCATTGGCATTCATCCAACTCTTTGGATGTCATAAGGAAGTCATAAAAGTACAGTCAATCTTTGACTTTCCTTCTAACTTGGGTCCGACCCATTCTTCCACTGCGCTCCCTTTATCTATTGCTTAAGATTAAGGATCTCTTATGTTGAATTCAAAAGATTTCAATATAAGAGTACTTCAACATTTATATACGCTTCATTCAATTCATACAATATGAATATTCTGAAGCTTCATGAAAGATTATAGTATAGATAGTAGAATGGTGGAAGTCATCATATCTACAAACATCTTAACTCTTAAAGACTTAGGTTCAGGTAGGTACTCAAACAATTTGAATACATCATCTCTTATAGAGCCACCATTATGCATAATGCAGTGAACCAAGCCATTCATGATTAAATGTTGAAAGCAGAAATGTATGACAGAAACACCTTCTTAGATTTTATAAGGATTATTTGACAATTTTGATCATCATCGACATCTCACTTTTAAACTACATTCGATGAGAGAGCAAGACTACAGAGACATGCAAACCTCAGGTTTGTAGTCCCATTGTCTATTTAATTGTCATTCCTCATTATTATGAGGAAACTTGCACATTACAATCACATACATTATTGTTCAACTGCAAGTACAATATCTTGATAATGGATCCAATCCATGATATTTTACATGTTATTATTGAGTATAGTATTGAGTGGGTTTAATGAAGGATTATCTGAAATAAGAAATTTGTATAAATATATGTAAATATACATTTTTACTTTGATTTAGGAATTTTTATATCGAAGTTATCTTGCATTGTCAATACTGAAAGTTCACTCCCTTAATCACTTTCAATGTAAGAGATATACTTACCATTATATCTCAAGCAAGATTTACGATCTCCTTCCTTATCTTTGTTACATCCCAATAATATGAGAACTTGCAACTCGGATAAAAAGAAGCGGGAACACATTCCGCCTTGCAAGTCCAACTTGCATCTCCCAATTCGGTCTTTAACACCCGGGCCCACCACCCCTAAGGTGATGTTGACCCTTTATTAATTGAACCAACCTTCAATAGGAATAGCACTCGTTATGCGCAATCCAATATCGCCTCAATAATATGAAGACTCGATATTGGGGTCAATATGCATATGGCCTTAGTCTTTCGAGAAGCAAAGAGTTCGATCCAGATGCGCTTGCATACAGGAGCTGTCACTTCGGACAGGCATCTCCTACATACAATCCCTGACGACGGAACCATTCACATTGACGGAAGACCATGGATGCCACTTATGTGATCCTCCATATCATGTTCAAATTCTATTTAATCATTATGAATCACATTCATTATGATTAATTCTTCAAGGGAAATAACAACTCTACTCGTAATAGAGTATTTTAATTTTATAATTGGATTCCAATTAATCTAATCATACTAAATTAAATGATCCAATTAATATCCAACAAATATTATTTAATTGTTACTTGAATTATGGTATTATCTCAAATACGTATTATTTCGAATTTTAATAATTAGAAAATACACTGTGATCTCTCTAGCATTATCGAGTCCCTACCCGCTGCCATGGCCAGTACCGGCGGGAGTGGGACAGACTACACACGTTGCAACCCGCTACCCCAACGTTCTCCGACTAGACATCTTATCCACCTTGGGAAAGGATAATGCCAAATTGATCATTGTGTACTTGAGATGATAATCGGGTTTTCAACCGAAGTTATACCATATATAATAATAATCAAAACAATTTTGATTAACATTATAAGGAGATTTGCTAAACAAATCTCCAATTCTATTCAAGCAACTTTGTTTGTTGGAATGTAGATCATGTGGATCATGTAACCAATTTGTGATCTAGATCATATCTAATCAATTATTAGTTAAGGCAATGTCATTTAAGGAAATAATCGTTATCAAATATTTCACAAATATTCATCCATAATTATTTCAGGAAATTAAACCATTTAATTTCACTAATTGATTAAATGACAATCACAAGGTTCTTGATTAGGAAAGTAATTTCCAGTAGTGAACCTCACTTACTAAAATTAGTATATCTCAATCAATTTAAATCTAATTTAAGCAAAATAAGTTTTGAAGGTTTGCTAATTTCATTTACAACAGAATTTAAGTGATTTGCACACATTTTTAGGTGTTTCAAATCAGTAATTAATTCCTTAATTACGTCATGATTTGCAGTCCCTGAAACAGTGGATACATGTTCAATAATTTAATCATAACTTAAGCAAACGGATTCGAAATCACGCAAACTCAGATTCTACGGTTTCCTTATTTAATGGGGAACAAAATCCAACTTTTATTTTCAGCTTTAAACAATTTAAATAGGGTCGAAAACAATCAAAAAACAGAGATGCGAAAATGAAATACGATAAAACTTTCGCAAACCCTAATGAACCCAAGTCGCCTTAGGTTTACGGATCGTATCTAAAACCTCCAACCTGGCTCTGATACCACTTGAAGGATATGATGAGATCCTTAAACGTGTCACAGAAGCGTGAAGATCGTATAGCATGCGATCGAGAGCGACTAGTCGCACTAGTTGCTCGAGGCATCGGAATTTAAAAAATTTCATGCGATGAAACCACATGATCCAAGAACACTTCTCGAATCGTTTCATCTCAACTAAAAACAAGTACTAGGGTTACCTCTTGAAGTGTGGTTGTGATCGAGTCTCTAAACGAAGAGACCTCCCGTCTCAAGTCCGGTCTGACAGAGGAGATGCTTGCGAGCGTGTTGATGAAACGCGTGCTCCTCGCAATCCATGTTGATGATCCAAGCGGTGAATCTATTGATCTCGTTACATGAGATCCGATGTTTTCTTCATGAGCGAGGCGCACCGAAGGAGACGGAGATCCACAAGCAAACAATCCGACAGTATAACGACGATGCTGCGACGATGGAGACTCTCTCTAGGGCTCCATGGTGGGCGGCCACGATGATAAAGAGAGGGCGTGTAGAGAATGAGAGAGAGAAGTTGTTGTTCACAACTTGTGTGTTGTGTTGTTGTAACCAAGAAGAGCACCCCTTGCATCTCCTTTTATAATATTTTGGGATCCATGGACAATAGAAATCCAATGGTTCGCATTGATTTGTGTTTCTTTTAATGTCCAAGATTTTGTTGGTAAAAAACTAACAATAATTAATTTAATTTAGATTAAATATATATTGATAAATCAATATGAGTTAATCCCAAATTAAATTAATCAAGTATGGAGATTATGGAATGAAGATTGCCTCCTTCCACAATATGGGATTTGGTGGCAATCTCATGTAATCTCATGATATCTCATGAGATTACATTATTTCATGGAAATCTCCAAGATTTACAACAACGCTTATTGTAAATTATTCTACAAAAATAATTCATAATTGTTTTGTGAATATTGCAATTTTGCCATTGAAAAGTATGAATCACATTCACAACCGAAAATAAAATTTAAATTACATTTCCAATTAATCTTCCAATGTGAATCCAATTCACATCAACATTTAATTAACAAATGTAAGTTGCAAATAGCTCTCTCTTATATATTATAAATCACATTTATAATATATATGATTAATATGGATATTGCTATGCATGTTATTTATATCCATGATAATTAAATCACATTTAATCATCTTTGATTGCTATTCTCATGTGCCCAAATAATGTGAATCACATTCACATTATTTACATCTTTGATAATTAAATCACATTTAATTATCTAAGATAACTTTCCTTACAATATGAATCAAATTCATATTATTCATGATAAATAAATCACATTTAATTATCTATTTTCTCAATGCTCGGATACATATATCAACAATGGAATTATCCATGAATTCTTTCAACAATAATACACTTTCTCCGCGAATACTTGGAGATAAGTATAGGGCGATTGTATTGTTCCACATATAGTGACTTGGATATTGAGATCACATCTCAAATCCTGATCTTGCGGACCTCCCATAGAGGATTGATTAAGTCAAAGCCGTAGATCTAATCTTCACATATTTGAATCACATTCACATTATTGTCCAACATTTGGACCAAGATCAGATCACTTCTCTACTGAGAGGAGTCACTAAAATCTAAACCCGTTTCATTACTCCTTAGGAATGGAAACGTCGTGTTTATTCAATCGTTTATGATCACATCATCCTCAGCTATTCCCAATTACTGTACATCCTGCATACTGGAAGACCCAGAATAAACCCAAAGTATAAGATCAATTTTACACAGTCAACTGCAGAGTTTTATCACTAAGTTTCTCATTCGATCATTTGGAGTTGGTATCGATCATATACTTTACAAAAGCATATATCATACCCAGGTATTGATCATATACTTTCCAAAAGCATATATCAAACCTACAAATTCAGTCAAGCTTCCAAAAAGAGACGACCCTGCACGGAACTTGATTCTTTCCAATATCTCATGAGTGAGCTCATGTCTTTTGGTTCAGTAAATAAACCTGTATGATCCCTTTGAGTGATCGTATCACACATATGCCCTTGCATGCACACCAGCGCGCCAGTGTACAGACCTTGATTAGGTCATCAACCTATTGATCTGCCAAATTTACATACTCATATATATAGTAACACATCTGTCTCTGGTCAAAGGATGCGTGCCCATATCATGACATCATACGATATAAGACTTTGGTTATCCAGATCTCGTTAAATCAACTCTTTGACCTAACTTCTCTAACACCTTTGAATCTCTATTCCTATGTAGAGGACATGCATCAAGAGGTCAGTTACATATCAGTCATTAGAGAAATGATTATCATCTTCTTCTGAGGCTAGAGATCCTCTGTTAATAATTATTTGACGGTGCTTGATGAGTCCTCAATCTAACGCTTTAGATATTCATCCAAGCACTAGCTTCTATGATTCAATAATTGAATCAACAGCTGTATGAACATTAAGATGGCCATGGTACATAACTCTAATTGTACTAAGGGACCTATTATGTAAATTAGTTATTCTTCATTTCAGACCAGGGAATGATATTTGCAATAACATTTATTGCATAATGGCTTGTCGTGGGCTCACATGTCCAACACCCTGCGCCTCCTCTATCCCTCTACGCCTCCCCCTAGCCTTGTCGCCCCGTCCCCTAAGCCTCCCCATGTCTCGCAATTCCCCCTACGCCTCCCCCTGGCCCCGTCGCCCCTGCCCCCTACGCCTCACCCTGTCCCCGTCGCCCCCGCCCCCAAGTCGCCCCGCCGCCCCCGTCCCCAAGTCACCCCCTGCCCCTGCGTCGCCCCCGCCCCATGCACCTCCCCCTCCCCCGTGCCTCCCCCTTCTGCCCTCCTCCGCCTGTCCTCCCCATCCTGCCCCTTTTTTCCTCCACCGACCACTAGTTTCAGTTTCTGTTAAGTTAAGATAAATTTTTGACTAATTGATTCAAAAAAATCACTAAAAAATTCAATAAAATTCACCGTTTGATCCGTAATGAGTGATATATTTGTAAAAATTCAAAAATTTTAGAGATTCGATGGATGCATGAAGGTGTAACTAAGAGAGAGAAATTATGAAGAGAAAGGAAGGAGAACAAATGGAGGAGGAAGAAGATGTTTGGATAATTATACCCCTCTTAACTGCACCATGGTTCGAAAAAACCATGGTTAAGTCAACTCATTGACGGTTAACCTAACGGAGGGGCACAACTGATAGAACGACAAGAAGTTGTGGGCACAACTGATATTTCCAAAATGATAGGGGCATAACTGATATTACAATATCTCGAAAGGGTACAACTAATAGAAACCTTATTATATATTGTAGAAAGAGGAGATAGAGATTTGTTTCTAACGAAATTAAAATGATTTAATAAAAGAATATAGTGATAGGATAAGTTTTACCCTATTATTTGACTATAAATAAGAACAACAACCTTTTCAAACTTTGGAGGATTATTGATTGATGGACTAGACAATAGGGTAAAACATCTGATTTTATTTAATCTTAACGAAGTCACGCGTAGTGTCGGCACGGCAGTCCGGAAAATGAATGGCTTTCGTAAAGGGCAACATGAACGGCGTGACATGAACCAGAGATGGGGCGTTGAAATGTCCATGTGGTCCCCGAAGCGGAAAGCATCCGCAGGACAATTCCCAGCCCCGCAGTGGAATCTGGATGGGGGCTAAAAACGTCAATTGCCGACGCCTGCCTTCCCGTCCCATTAACCCCCACTTTCAGCCGCCGCCGCCTCCTCCTCCTCCCGGCCTCCAAACTGTCCCTCCGATATCTCCACCCATCCAACACAACCACCTACCAACCCCACCCAAACTCCTCCCCAGACTCCCCTCAATGTGGCGCCGTCCGCAGCAGCCACTGAACTACCCCACCAGGGTTTTACCCAGAATCCAAACTTTCCATCCTCGGAAGATCCGAAGCCGTCTTGGCGTGACATTTGTGGGGTAAGACCCAAATCGCCCCCGCCCTCGCGCCGGATGCTTTATACCCCCCCGGTCTTGCTGAATGGTGAAGAGGTGGCATTCGTTGACGCCGACGAAGCGAGCAAGCTGGATCTCATGTGGGAGCATACGCTTGTGTTCTACGTTATGGGCAAGCGCCCCTACCATAAGCTTCTTTCTGCCTTCATCGACAAGGTGTGGAAACCGAAAGGGGATGTTAAGCTCTATAGTCGGCCAAATGGTTTCTTCTATTTGAAGCTCTCTTATGAAGATGATTGTCAAAGAATTCTTGCGGGTGGGCCTTGGATGTTCCAAGGGAGATTCATGGCTATCCGGAGATGGGAAGCGGGCATCTCGCTTGAACGGGACCTCCTTGCGGAGATTCCGCTGTGGGTTCGCTTCCATGGCCTAAGCTTGGGCCACCACTCGGATACCATCCTCAACAAGATAGCTAGCCTAATTGGCACCCCTCTATTCATGGATGGGGCCACTGCTGCGGGCCAAAGGGAGGGATACGCAAGGTGTTGTATATCCATCCACGCGGCAAGGCACATTCCGCCTACTGTACCACTAGTCTTCTTCTCCGGCAAGAGGGAGAGCATAGGAGTTGAGCTCGAGTGGCAGCCACCGAAGTGCGTCCATTGTGTTGCCTTCGGTCACAGCTCTGCTTCTTGCCCTTACACAATCAAAATCGATGTGCCCGGGGGGAGCGCTGCCTCAGGGCATTCCGGCCCCAAGGAACAAGGTCAGGAGCAAGGTCAGGAGCAGCCGACCATCGCCGAAAATGAGGAGTTGATCTACACCTCGGAACGTCCTGAACATCCCGTGAACATTGAAGACACCACCTCCACTGCTACCAAAATTCTTGAGGGCTTCTCCTCCCAGCCAGAGGTCGCTCCTACCAAAGCGATAAGGAAGACGATAGCCCAGAGCAAGCAAACTACTCCATTTCCTTTTGGCCACAAAGCAATCCTTCATAGGAAAATGGGAGCGCCCAGAAAACATGCTGCTGCAGCCACATCGATGGGGGTAAACATAGTTTGGATCTCAATAACCCAACGGAGGAAACCGTGTGCCATGATACGGATGGATCCCATGCACATGTCAACGCAGGAAGCCGGGGGAGCCCCATGGGAGAGGAACCAATCCCTACAGTCCTAGCGACGACCAATCCGGCTTGGACCACAACGTCCCATAAAAAGAAGAAGGCTCAAAAGGGGGCTTCTAAAAACCTCGAGGCACAGACCTCACCCACCCATTCTTCTTAATGTCAGTTGCGGTATGCAATACTCGAGGCTTGAACAAGCCGAGGAAAGTTAGATCATTGCTGCGTGACCTCATAAGGAAAAATGCCGAAATTATTGGCTTACTAGAGACTAAGATAAGGCCGGAGACGCGGAAGAAAATTCGCAGACCAAATCCCCCAATGGATGGGACCTCATCCATAATGATACCACGCTTGGAAGAGTCTATGTTATATGGAAGACATCTTCATGGGAATGCAATGTTGTAGCTATGACATCACAGGCAATCACGTTGAATTGCAACAACCTTGGAGGGCTGAGCCTTTTAATCACTTTTGTTTATGGGTCCAACTCCAACTCAGAACGCAGGGACCTGTGGAACCATCTATCAATGACTTCCGCACCCACAGAAAAGCCTCTACTTGTGATTGGGGACTTCAATGTGGTGAGATTTTCTCACGAAAAAATCGGAGGCCGCCCGCCGCCTATGGAACCAATCAGGGATTTCAATGAATGCATAGATCAGTGTTCTCTCCTGGACCTAAACTCATGGGGAAATCATTGGACCTGGAACAACTCTTCTGTTGGCCCTTCTAGAATCGCCGCCAGACTGGACCGCGCCCTCGTTAATGATGCTTGGCTTTGCAAGTTCCCGCAATCTACTTGCATCTACTCTCCGTTATCCTCGACTGATCATCTGCTCCTCACTGTGGAGCTTGCAAGATTTCCCTCCCTTCCAAAACCTTTCAGGTTCTTTAACTACTGGATTAGCCGCCCAAGATATGATGAGGTGGTTCGTGCTGCATGGCTGGAACCGGTTACTGGGAACCCCCTTTTCCGGGTTGCGAGAAGAATTAAAAATGTTAAGAAGGCGCTTAAAATTTGGGGCCGCTGAGGATGGGAATGTATGCGAAGATGTTAGACTTGCAAAGAGTTGCCTGGAGATTATTAACGTTGCGTTGGGAGAAAACCCAGTGGATGCCACTCTTGCACAGATTCAATTGGACGCCAAAAGCTACATCGACGAGCGGGAAATTGATTTGGAGTCGGCTTGGAGGCAAAAGAGCCGAATCGATTGGCTAAAACTTGGGGATCGTAATACAAAATTTTTTCATATGGCGACTAAGGTGCGCATCAACAAAAACAACATTCCGTTCCTCTTGGATGACGAGGCGCATGTCGTTAAAAAACCAATTGAGGTGGCAGCCAAGGCAGTGGATTATTTCAAAATGCAATTAGGCCCGGATAAGCCGCGACCACTCTTGGATGTGCCCCCAGAACCAAAGCGTGTCCTGACTGCGCAAGCCAACGCCTGGATCACCAGGCCTATCACGGAAGATGAAATTTGGCGCTCACTATGCTCGATCCCCTCTAATAAGGCTCCAGGACCGGATGGTTTTAATGCAGGGTTCTTCAAGAAGCATTGGGACCTAGTCAAAGAGGAGATTTGCGAGGCTATGTTCTTCCTATACAACGGGGGGAGCATGGTTAGACAGGTCAATCATACTTTCGTGACCTTGGTTCCCAAAAGTTGCGGCCCCCATCATGTCTTGCAGATTTCCGTCCAATTTCATGTTGTAACGTCATCTATAAGATTTTCTCTAAGATCATCGCTTCTCGTCTAGCGGAGGTCCTCCCCCAACTGATATCTCCTAACCAGCGGCATTCGTTAAGGGCCGATCCATAAGCGACAACAGCAGGCTTGCCCAGGAGCTGCTTTGGGGATTCAACAAGCGCCGATGCATAAATAGAGCATGCCTCAAGATTGACTTAACAAAAGCATTTGACTCTATTGAGCACAACTTCATTTTGGAAGCTTCAAAGGCCATGGGATTTAACGAAAGGTGGATAAGATGGATTGCAAACTGCATCACAACCACGTCTTTCTCCATTTTATTGAATGGATCCCCTCACGGTTTTTTTAAGGGTACTCGGGGGCTTAGACAAGGGGATCCCCTTAGCCCGTTGTTGTTCACTCTGGGTATGGAGACTCTTTCTCGTCTTTTGGATGATGCGATTGAGGAGGGAAGGGTCAAGCCCTTTGGTAAGGGTCGCGTCTCCGGCCCCTCCCACCTTATGTACGCAGATGATCTGCTTATATTCTGCAAGGGTACTGTCAGTTCGCTTATGGCAGTTAAGAGCATCCTCCAGCAGTTCCATTCCATTTCTGGGTTGCAGATGAATGCTAGAAAGAGCAAGCTTTTCCGCCCCAAGCATTTCCAAGATAATCTCATATATACCTTACAGATTGGCATCCTCTCCCGGTCCCTTCCAACTTTCTATTTGGGTATCCCCTTGGCCCCTGCTTATGGGGGTAGGCTTATTCACAGAGAGCTGGAGGATAAGGTTAGGGTCCTGATTGGTGGCTGGAAGGCAGCGACCCTAACCATGGCCGGCCGTGCTCAACTCCTTCGGTCTGTGGTGGCGGGCACACTTCTTTATTGGACTGCTGGCGCCCTCATCCCTCAAGGCGCGGTCCGGAAAATTGATATGCTATGCGCCAATTTCCTGTGGAACAGAGCTCGTCATGATATTGCTTGGGAAACACTATGCCTCCTAAAGATGGAGGGCGGGATTGGCATCCGATCCTTGGCTTCCCTCAAGAAGGCCATGGTTATCTCTTGGACGTGGAGGTTACTTTCTTCCGATTCTTCCATCTGGTCGGCCTACATGAGAAGGAAATATCTCCGCTCTTGCACGTTTTGGGATGCGGTCATTGCCCCTTCTCATAGTGGTGTCTGGAGGGAGATCCTGAGATCAAGGGAGACTTTTTGTACTGCGATTATTACCTCCCCACCCTCCATCCAATGGACTTACTCCCCAAAGGGCTTCTCCTTCTCCAGCGCGATTGATCTCATTCGGCCGCATGCGTCTCCTGTGGCTTGGTCCTCCCTGGTTTGGGATAAGAGCATTCCCCTCAATTCACGCTCTCGCTCTACAGAGCGGTGTTGGAGCGGCTCCCGACTTTGGATCGTCTCGCCACCATCCTCGTGTGCCCCCCTGCAGATTGTTACCTCTGCCTGGCTCAATTGGAAACACACGCACATCTGTTTTTTCAATGCAGTTTTTCTTCTGCTGTGTGGATGTGCTCCTGTAGCAGATCGGGCTTGGAGAATCCTCCTAGTGCGCCGCTGAAGGATATCTTGTTTTGGGTTGCGTCTATTCAGGAACCCGGTAGCCGTGCTCGCTGGTGTTCCACCCTTGCTGTGGTCGTTGCCTTCATCTGGGAGGAGCGGAACGCTCGTTGGACGAACGGTGCACACCATTCTGAAGAGATGATTACTGACAGAGTGGTACAAACATGTAGCCTTCTTTTTTGAACATCAATGGTTGGGTTTTTGTTCTCTCTCGACCATAACTTGCCTGCTATGTATTCTCTGCTATGCTAGGATTGTTGGCATGGCAGGTAGAGCCTCAATGTAAAATCAACTTTTACATGAAATACATACATACATACTTATTTACCAAAAAAAAAAAACTAGCGCCATGTGACGCACGACCATACCGAACCAGAGCCCGTGAATAGAAAAAGGCCGACACGAGGTCGTTCCCATCTCGCATCAGTCGTATACATATTTGTCATAGTACCATGTGTTCCATTTTATGACCGGAAGAGGAAAATCGTACCCATTCCACACGTCTAAAGTATTCAGATATTTAACAAATATGACGTTGAATTCTTTCAGTTTCAGGCCCTCCTCTTCTTCTTGTAATTAGAAATACATCCCTGGGAAGTTGTATATATGCATCTTGGTCTTACGGAGTATAGCTTGGGATTCCATTTATAAATATTTCATGCAGAGATCTGATCCAATGGCCAACCCCACCAAATCCACCTTGGATGTCCGGGATTCAAATTGCGGAGTAAATTGCGGGGATTGTCTTCTTCCTCTTTATTATGTGCCAAGCAATTTGCATATATTCCACCATCCACAAGGCTGGTGGTCCTTGTGTACAAAACATTAATATTGGTATGACATGGATAGTTTCTTCTATGATGGTTGGCCTTTTTTTTCTCTTCACAACCTTTGCTAG
Organism: Ottelia alismoides; assembly: GCA_037367405.1. NCBI lineage: Eukaryota > Viridiplantae > Streptophyta > Magnoliopsida > Alismatales > Hydrocharitaceae > Ottelia > Ottelia alismoides. The sequence goes on along the minus strand of JAZKJV010007232.1, from coordinate 118,105 downwards.
GATGAACTTTCCATGCTATTTAAATAGTAGACCATGTCCTCCATCGCCGCGCCTCTACTCACTTCTACCTTTATCACCATGTCTCAGATGCTTTTCACTACTGACATCCTTGTCGATCTTTGCCCATCGAGTGCCTTCTCCGGTCACAGCATACTCGACCTCCATCCATCGCTTCAATCTTTGCATTGAACTAAGCATTAGAGTAAAAACCACCTCATAAGTTAAACATGAGACTAGCTTATGAAAGTAACATTTGAATTCATATTCACATTCAAATGCAATTAAATGGATATGCAATGCTTAGGATATTAATGTTACAAAACCTAATTCTAAGAGGTGTGATCCAGAAGGGATAATAACATAATCCTCGAGAGAACGAGCAACAAACCATACCCCCTCATGTTCTTTTGACGCCATCTTGGCCATTGAAAACCCTAAACAACATGTTGATGGGTGGCAATCCGTCGGAACTCCATGTCTCTCATATAGCGAGTCCTATTTAACCGAGTATCAACATTTTTAAAACTATATACCTATTTAAAAAATCACTACCTAAACACGTCCATTTGTTAGATAGGTAATTTGTAATAGGTACTCACATATCTAACACATACATGTAGACCAAATAAGTATCCATATATCCAAGGTACAATCAATCTTAAACCGACAAAAAACTTTTCACAGTATTTTTGCAACAATAAACATAATGGACATAAACTGTAACACTCCAATCCAAACATAACCTCACATCAGAATTTCATAAAGTTTGATAGTGGATAATAAGACTGGGGGACTATGACTACTTGGCAAAGTAGAAGTCCTATTGAATAAATATCTTTTTTCCTTTAATACAGATCGATCAAGAGATTTCAATTGGTATTTCATATTACATTGCAATCCTATCTCAAGAGATTGAAACTTACATAAGTATTTTATCAATATATTAGAAAATTATTATATTTGTGTCTACTCATTTAGGAATGATTAAACTTGAATCAAATAAGTTGTCAGTGTCAATTTTCATCGATAAAGAGATTAAATCCCTCGGTGTACACAGATGCTTTGCCACCAGTTTTTCCATATAGTAATTGCTATTGCTATCTTTTTCTGCCGCATTAATGTACCTAACCCCACGTGTTTTTTAAGAATGAGGATATCCACGCAATTATCCCTTATCGGCTAACATTATCAAAAATAAATAAATATCAAAACGTGCATCACGTCCTTCCCATCTCCTTTCTTTTGTCGCATCCCACCTCCCTGCTTTGAACTTAACTCTATATATAAATGTATAATAACCTTGATAGGAACGAACCAGTCCATGCCCCATACCAGCATTCTTCCCCCAGCGTTGCCTTTCTCCCTAGACCACCATGGCGGGACCTTGCTCGGAGCTCTGCCTGCATCCAGCGGGAACATGCCCGTCGATTACGCCCTCCTCGTCGGACGCCCAGGATCCCCCGCCCCGGCCGCAGATGACCATCGTGTTTAACGGCCGGATCTGCATGTGCGACGTGAGCGAGCCGCACGCGCGGGACATCATACGCATGGCGGGAGAGGCCAACACGGGTCCCCGCCGGCACTACGGGGACGACCTGCTGGGGAGCGGTCAGCGGAAGCTGGGGGTGAGACTACCGTCTCTCACCATGAGGAAGTCCCTCGAGCGCTTCCTGCACGAGAGGAGGACCCGGTTGATGGCCGCCTTCCCGTACACCGTTGCGACGGAGCACCGGAAGCAGCCGCCATTGTAGGACGTGTTCTTCGTTGTTTTTTGTTTGCTTGGGAGAGTCCTGACCGTTCGATCCCGTGATTGGACGGTCCGGATTCGTGGTACCCTCTCACTAATCACCTTCGTCGCTTTATTTGTGTACCGTCTTTTTTGGATGAAAAATTCCTACTTTATTTTCTATTATGTCCTTGTAAAGTTTGTGATATTTTTGTTTTGATGTATATTCTTCATCTATGATGAAAACTGGTTCTTCGTGAGAATCGAGTTAGTTCTAAACTTCTAATCCGGTGTAATTCGAGACCAAATAAGAAAATAGCGCCAGCTTTAGATTACTAGCTATTTGTGGGTAGCAATATAAAAACACTTGCATGTGACATTTTCAATATAATCCTTGCATTTTAGAAGTGATGTACCCAGTAAACCTGCCCGATACTATTAGGTTGAAACGAGGCAATATTTAGCAAATTACCCTTTTTTAACGAAAAAAGGCATTAGGTGTATACCAAAAAACTTCACCAATAGAATACACGCATGTAATCAGGTCTGTTACAGAATATATGTTCACGAACTCCAATGCTCCGCTAGCACTCTAGCGCGTGCAACAATATTCTCTCCGTAACATCGCTCCTGGGGCCTGTTTGGTTACTGGGATGGACTGAGTTGGGATATCATCATGTGAATAGTAGCTGTTTGGAGGGTTGTGATGGTTTGAATGATAATTGTGATGAGCCATTGATTATGTGTTGTATTGACTTTTTTAATGATTATAATATATTTTTTATGTTAATAAGTGTATTTGAACAAGGTTAAAAACCATTATACCAAAGAAATTGTATGGCCAATACAAGTAATCCCAACCCAGGAATGCAGGGTTGGAGCCAGGGTATGCCAGGGTACCTCGGAGTACCCTGGCAACCAAACAGGCCGCTGGTGAAAGATCACACCGTTCCTGGCTAGCCAAGTCGTCCAAATCATCGCCAAACAATCCATTCTCTCCACCTCTGTGCCATTTCAGTTCACTCCAATGGATTCCCAAAATGCAAATGACCCTTTTACACTAAATTGGGATGCCATTTTGCATTCCTATATTTCATAGAAACCCTAGTGAAATTTGCATTTTGAGGATATTTTTAAGGACATGGCTTTATGATTTTTGTGTATCATTAGGGATAGTTTGGTTATTAGATTGGGTTGGGGTAACCTTCTGTGAATAGTAGTTGCTTGGATACTTATGAGGGTTGGTAGAGAGTTGGAATAAGAAATGTGATGTGATGTCACATTGATTTGTGATGAAATTCCAACCTAAATTTGTAGCGTGGTTTACTAGGTTATCTCAGGGTAACCCGAGGCACACCACCAACCAAACGAGCCCTTAGAGTAGCTGCAGTCTTATATCCCTCAACCTTTATTTTTATTTTCTGAGTAAATTGCACAATCGTTCTGAACTATATACCATGTTTCAATGATATATTGGACTTTAAAAGGTAACAATGTAGTATATGATTTTCAAGATTTGTCTCAATGTGGCCATTCGCTAATGAAATTAGTGGATTGTTTGGTCTTTCTAACATAAAATCAGAATAGCTCTAAATCACATCGAAACGAATGTTAAAAATCGAGTACCACGTTGCCACATTTCATAGTTCACGTACGGCATTGATATGGGGTGCATAGTTCGGGAACTTTTCATGTAATACTCTTTTTTTAAATGAATGAATGGCATGGTCTCTTTAGAAGAATAAGTAAACAATAGTGGTGAGGGAATAAGATCTAGAAGATCAAGGTACAAATATAGCATTATGATAATACTGTATTGTGGAAGAATCGAATAAAGCTGCTTCTATGCAGCCAACACGAAACCAAAGACCAAATTAGAATGGTCCTTCTTAGCAACTTTCAATACTAATTCTTTGGGTTAGGTAAACCAGTGTCCATATATTAAGGGGGACTGAAAAGGCACGACACCATATGATAATACTTTAAGACCGAGTACCAGAATAGTACCACTTCCTTCCGAATCGCTACATATAAATGAGAATCATACGAATAATGATAATATATATTTCATTAGTCATTTTCGATGTAGTCCCTCCACTTCAACCACGTGGGGATCCACCCCAACAAACATGTTATACTGATGAAGATAATTTTTTAAGATTTTTTTACACGTACAGCTCCGAGGTTATGTAATTATAGTTACGAGTAAATACGTGCACATATAAACAACCATTCCACTTTTAGCGTTCAGATGAGTATACAAATGGGTTTTTGCATACAAAAAATGAACATGCCTCATTTAAAGGAGTTCAAAAAGAAAATAGACAAATTATATTTATCATCTAGAACAAAACAATAGTCTGAAATATCATAGGATACTCCACCAATACAGTTTTAAAATTACTTACCAGCCTCACCTTCAGCAAGTATGCTCAGAATTAAGCTCGCCAATATGGAGAAAGCGAAGGAGACATTGCGGGGACTGCTCTCCTGCACATAAAGAGTAAAGGAGGCGATACTGAGACTGATCTCCGATATGGAGCACACAACTAAGTCGGCACTGTGATCGATGACCTGGACGGGAAAACAAAGAGGGCTATTGCAACCGATCATTCCGATGAAGAAAATTTTCAACAATATTAAAAGAGGTGCACACCTTCAGAGGATTCAGAATCAACAACCAGAAGGAAGGGCGTAGCCGAGTGAGAGCCACGATAATACCCTTCGGCAATAAATGTAGGCAACTGAATGTTACTATTTTGCAGTAGTAAATGTAGAAGATGCCGGTAATACATTCGACGACCACTGCATCAAAGGTTGGAAGATAAGGGGGATCCCAATGGGGGCCTTGATAGAACTGCATGAAAAGGCGAGAGGGAGGAGAAGTAAAAAATAGAACGAAGGGGAAGAATAGGAGAGCACACATGAGGTCTGAAAAGAGAATGGGGAGAAAACCTCCGATTAGAATAGCCCTCTGTCCTTCTATCTTCCAAAGCATGATGTGTTGGAAGAAGAGATGCCTCTCATTTGAAGAGAGACAGAGAGGGGGAGAGGGTGCGGGAGATGGAGGCGAGGAGGGGGGGGGGGGGGGGGAGGCAGGCGAAGAGGGAGGTATTGGACAGGAGGGGGCGGTGCAACCCCTGCATCATTCGCGAGGTCGAGGAGGAACTGGTGGCATAGTCGGCGGAGAGACCTATGGAAGAGAAAGTTTAGTCGTGGCTCGTGGGGAGAGAGGAAGGGGGGAGAAGAGGCGCAAGGAGAAAGGGGGAGAAGACTCCCACGGTTGTTCCACGTGTCATTGCCAGGACTAAAGCTGGGAGAACCCAGCTTTAGTATATAGTATAGATGTCTCTACTTTTTCTTTGGAATAACACTTATGCCTCTGTATTCTTACAAAATTCACAATTTTATCCTTTGTAATTAGACTTGTACTCATATTTTATCTTAACGGAAGAGCAAAACTATGGATTTTGTAAGAATATAAGGGCACACATATGTGATTCCAAAAGGGTAGGGGTATAATTGTAATAGTAGAATCTCACAAGGTACAAGTCTAAAAAATCCTTTTTTTAACTTTCCGGGGTGGGTTGAGCATTGAGCAATATTAATTCAAAATCATAATCAAAGTTAGGTCCCTTGAACTTGAATGAATCCGAACCTATCTTTTGTATGGTTTGGTCTAAACTTGTCACATCTTGTCTATGACCTAGGGATGGGCATTGGGTTGGTCCGAAAACTTGCTACGTACATAATCTTGAACACTCATAATTCGGCACATCTTGTCTCATGAACATAAACCTCGATAACCATGAATTACACCCAAAAATCCAATAATGGTTAACCCTTACATGATACAACACCATGGTAACTTTTGTCTATTGACTTTGTTAACTTGAACGAGAAATGCAGTGACAACGCTTGCTCGCGCATTGCCCAACACAACTCAAGCAAGGCGGTTGCCGAGCACTAGTTTGAGGCTCTCATCCAATCTTTGTCACATGCAACTCATCTTTCCTTCTCCCTCTCTCTTCTTCGCCTTCTGCTTTTTTGGTTTCTTCGTCCGCTACAACTGTACTTTCTCCATTAAATTAAGGGTAAATTATATATTGTGTCTTCATCAATGGGCTCAATCCTAATACGGGTCCTAATTTTTCAAATTTAACAAAATGGCTCCTGACTATGTTTCTATAAAGGCACAATTGAAGAAAAGAAAGAGATGGACTAAATTGCCCCTTTTTGAGGATGGGCGCTTCTGAGAATACCACTTCCTAAAAAGACACTTTAATCCATCTCTCTCTTTTTTCTAAACGGTGCCATTTATACAAACGAAGTCACGATCTATTTTGTTATATTTGAAAGACTGAGACCCATATTAGGATTGTGCCCATAGATAAAGACCTAATATGTAATTTATCCTTAACTTAATGAACTAGTTAAGTTAATTGATTAAATTAATGAAGGGTTATAGGTGTGATACAAAGTGACTATTCAAGATTTCTCAATATTTGTAGTTGTTATATGAAACTATTCAGGATTATGGATATGAATATCCTGTAAAAAATGAATGGTTTGGAAAGAGATTTGTAGGAGCTTTTCTGTACCAATCAATTTCTGAACCTATGTCGACGTTCAATAATTAAACATTGATATAGCTTAGGGATCCATGTGAATCAATTTAGACCAATCTGTGTGGCTATGTCAACTTTCAACCGTCGAGATTAACGAACCTATATTTACATTGTAGATATACCTCGTTTGATGTTTGATTTCAACGTTACATAAATAGACGTTGACATAACTTAACCTATCACGAGGTTGTTTTTAGGTTGAGATTTATTAAGCTATGTTAACGTTTATCAAGAGTCGAGTTCGATCAGTATTATCCTGACGTTTTACAGTAATACACGTCAGGATAGAATGATTTCGTTGCAAATATGGAGTTTTTGCGGTGGAATGAAGGTGTTGAAGGCTTTTCAACAACAGCATTAAGAAGCTTTCATATGATGCATTTGATCAATTGATCAACGCAACAACTACTATTGTTTTGGGTTTTTATCAGTTGTGTTCCTCCAAGATCTTGCAATATCAGTTATGCCCTTCTTTTTTCGGGAATATCAGCTGTACCTCCAACTTCTTCCCATTCTACCGCTTATGCCCCTCGGATTAGTTTCCGTCCATCCATAATACAAACGGACGTTAACTTTAAGGACACAAGTGGAATTAATTGAAAAAAAATGAACTGAAATGTCCAACTCTTCTTCTTCTCCCTCCCTCATCCTCTTCCTCCCCCTTCTCTTTCTTCTCCCAGCCACCTGCTCCTCCGGACCGCCCTCAGCCCATCCCTCCGCCCCAAGCTCCTCCCCCCGCGCCTGCGTCTCCCCCTCTGCGCACGAACTCGTTCCTCCACCCTGAGCTCCTCCCCGGCCCCCGCACCTTTGCCCCGGCTCCTCCACGCCCCCCTGTCCCCTGCCTCCTTCCCCCGCCCCTGCCGCCCTGCGCCTCCCCCTCCCGTTGCACCTCCCCCAGCCTTTGCCACCTCCGCAACCCCGCGCCTCCTCCTTCCCCCGTCGCCCCCGCCCCCTGCGCCTCCCCCTGCCCCTACCCCGCGCCTCCCCCTGCCCCCGCCCCCTGGACCTCCCCTTCCCCCTGCCCCACGCCTCCCCCTGCTCCCCGCCGCCCCCGCCCCCTGGGCCTCCCCCTACCCCGCGCATTCCCCTGCTCCCCGCCGCCCCGCCCCCTGGGCCTCCCCCTCCCCATGTCCCGCGCCTTCCCTTGCTCCCCGCCGCCCTCGCCCCCTGGGCCTCCCCCTTCCCCCTGCCCCACCTCCCCCTGCTCCCCGCCGCCCCGCCCCTTGGGCCTCCCCCTCCCCCTGCCCGCGCCTCCCCCTGTCGCCTACCATCAGCTTTTGTTTTTGTTAAGATAAATTTTTGACTAATCGATTCATGAAAATTCACCAAAAAATTCAATAAAATTAACCGTTTGATCCGTAATGAGTGATATATCTGTGAAAATGCAAAAATTTTAAAGATTTGATGGATGCATGAAGGTGTAACTAAGAGAGAGAAATTATGAAGAGAAAGGAAGAAGAACAAATGGAGGAGGAAGAAGAAGTCTGGACAATTATACCCCTTTTAATTGCATCATGGTTTGAAAAAACCATGGTTAAGTCAATTCATTGACGGCTATACTAACGAAGGGGCACAAGTGATAGAACGACAAGAAGTTTGGGGCACAACTGATATTCCCAAAAAGGGAGGGGTATAGCTGAAATTGCAAGATCTCAGAGGGGAACAACTGATAAAACCTATTGTTTTTTAGGCATGACCGATCCACGTCCTATGTTATACTAGGCATTATAGATCATATCGATTATAATTTTTGTTTATTGGCTAAAAATAAATGGCATAAATTTCATAATATGATTTTGAATCCCATGACCGCGGGGAAAGGGCGCTTGACATCACGTCTCTGAGTCAAGGACGCTCCGTGAGGGGCTAGGTGGGTCTCATTGCGGCTCTCTTAACCTTAGACGTTTCACATTCGGCAGTTGCAAACCTTCATTTTTTTATAAGGATAAGCTGCATTGGTGAGCTACTTATTGTTTCGATGGCAATCCACATTGTTTTCACCTTAATCAATAAAAAGCAGTTTTTATGTGTGGTTTTATCAGTCTTCTTATCATGTTATATTTGAGCTTCAAAGATTTAATATTCATACACATCTAACTAACGTGATCTGTTACATTAAACCTCAATTTTTTTTTAAATCCCATAGTTAACACAAAATTCTAATGACGAGCCTTATGTGCCAAGGCCAATCTGCCCCGAATCCATTTAGTTTTATGAGTCATGCATCGCCACGCCCATTTGGTCCGATACAATAATGATGACTTTAAATTCAAGTCGGATATGTACATTTATACTTAATAATTTATTGGATAAAAAAAATATGTATCAAATATCCTACACTTAGATCGCTTTGTAAATACATCAATTACACCTAGAAAAGAGTCAAGGTACATCAAAGAGGTATACATCTCCGACAACTCAACAATCTTGGACGAGAAAAATTCATATATATCAAAGCAGAGAGGATCCTCTGCTGTGATACTGTGCCTGCTGTAACTATGAGAACTGCTCAATTTTGATCGAGCGGTTCACACAATTTTGCACTATACGAGCCTTACGAGCCTACAAAAAGTACAAAATCGTAAGAACCGATCGATCAAGATCGAACGGTTTCAATGACCACAACAAACTCTGTTGCATTTTGACTGACATCAAACGATCCAATCCCTCCGGATCCCAACTCCCCCAACAGACCGGAGGAGAGCAAACTAGACAAAGACCAAAATGACCACACACTAAAATGACCGGGGTCAGATGATAATGTTCCCAACCTTCCAACCCGGTCGATGAAACCGAAGCCACACGCGCCGACGCACACGCCCCTCCAGTGCCCTCATCTCCTTCCACGTGTCCCAAACCCTCCTCTCCCCATCCGCCTCGCGCTCTCCGCCCTTCCGCGCTCACCTCACTTCGAGCTCTCCTCCCCAGACTATTAACGTCCCCCACACCAAACCACCTCTGTCCCCAGGTCGACTCTCGATCTCATCCCTCCGAGATCCCACATGGCTTCGGCTTCCGTCGCGACGGCCTCGCGATTCCCCGCTTCCGCCCGCGATCGCCCCTTCGGATCCGCCAGATGCCCCTCAGGTTTGCCCGTTTCTCTCGCTTTTTAGGTCGGATTTCTCCAGGACCAGGTCCTTGATCGGTGCTCCCTCTGTTGATTTTGGCTTGTTCGATAGGGCGTGGTGGTGCGGTGGCTGCTGCCGGATCGTTTGGGAGAGGCCGAGGCGCCGGATCGGGAGGGAGGCTTATCGCCAACGCTGTGGCGGTGAGCGTTGAACTTTACAGATTTTGGTGCTTTTTTGGAATCTGCTGTGGCTGTGCATTTGTTGTTTGTGTTTCTGTCTTTTATGTACATTTTTGGTGTTTAAATTGCGTTACAGACGAAGTCGGAGGCGGTGTCCGGTTCCACGGGGGCGAAACCGGGGTAAGTATCCAAGAAGCTGTTTTTCTTTTGAAAATTGAAAAGGATTTTGTGTAGATTTCGATGTAGATATTAGTTATTTTTATTATCATTGTCTTATATTCTATTTTTTTTCTTCTTCTTGTAATTTGTCCCATAGGTTCCTCTCATATATAAGAGAACCCTATGGCCTTTCATAAAGTAATGAATTCTTTTCCCTCTACATGATATCAGAGCGACGATCCTATACCGGAATTCCCGTACCCTACAAAACCCTAACTCTACTAGCCGCTTCATCCTCTAGTCCGCAGCCTTAGACCTCCAGGCTGTCGCCCGGCCTCCAAGCCGCCGCCCGACCAGCCCAGGCCGCAATCCTAAGCCTCCAGGCTGCGGCTCCTGTCGTGCTAGGCTCCCGCTTGGGTCGGTCAGGCCTCCTCGGTCGTCATCTAGGCATCACAAGCCATCGTCGACCTTCCTGTGGTCTTCCGTGCCCCTCTGCAAGTCGTTGTACGGTCTAAAACTGTCCGATTTTGATCGAAAATGTGATTTTTTATCTATAAATCACGTTTTCCGGCCCTAGCAAGCAACGACGATTGATGGGGTTGGTTGTATGAGTCTACACGTACAACCAATCCTCCATATGATCGTGTAGACTCGTTTATATCGGTCTACTCCCCAGTTGAGTTCCGTTATTTGGTCATTCTACCATCACGTCAGAGAACAAGGGTGATATTTTCTCGTCCGGAGGCTTCAAGGGCCCTTTTCCCATCGCTAAGATGGATGGGACCAACTACGAGTTGTAATCCACGCAGTTTCTCACCCTAATGCAGTGTAACAACAAGGAGCATATCCTGACAGATCCAGAGCCAACGGATAAAACTGAGGAAAATGCTTCTTGGAAGCAAAATGATGCATATGCACGTGTTTGGCTATGTGGGACACTTACCACAGAGATAGCCAATAATATTTTGAACCAACCCACCGCCAAGGCGATGTGGGATACTTTGGCTTCCACCTATGCTTAATTAAATAATGAGGCCAAGATTCTCCAGTTACAGTTTGACATCTACAAGGCCAAGCAGAATGGTCATCCTCTGCACGTGTACTACAGTTCACTCCGTGGCATGTTTGAGAAGTTACATAGCTATATGCCTATTACGGCATCTCTTGAGCAGCAAAAGGCATATAGGAACTCCACAATAGTTGGAGTTTTCATGGCCAGCCTTGATACATAATATGATGCAGCACATACTCAGTTTCTCACTGGATCTACCATACCTCCCATGGAGGAGGCCTATAGTCGACTCAGCCGGATTATCATGCCTCCTATGGCCACTCCTTAGCCCTCGTCAGCTATGGTCATTTCTCGTGGTCGAGGAGTAGCGACTCAGTTTAGAGGACGCACTCCTCGTGGCAGAGGCGATAGACGTCCGCGTGGTCCTTGTACCTTTTATCGTCGATCGGGGCATGCAAAGGATACATGCTATCAGAAGCATGGATATCCCGTTTCTGGCCGCATAGCTGAACAAATTAAGCCTTCAGATACTCCTGCTTCCCAGGCAGATCCTCGCCTGGATGATATCGTCTCTCGCATTCGAGAGATTATGATCCATGCTGCAGGAACCCACACTACAGATACAACAACCACAGACAAAGCCTCTCGAGCTCCTCAGGTATCGCTTATGCATACACTGGTAGTAATGGTGCAGATATGACAGAGTGGATTATGGACTATGGTGCTTCTCATCATCTTTGTGGAGACAGAGCACAACTGAAGTCCTACAGGACCATACCACATGGTAGATGGGTTGTCACTGTCAATGGCGACCACTTACCAATTACAGGACATGGGGAGGTGCATCTGACGCCATCTATGCCTCTTTAGAATGTTCTATATGCTCCTGACTTTCAGATGAATTTACTTTCCATTAGTCAGATTACTAAGGATCCGCATTGTCGTGCCATCTTTGATCCATCTTCTCATGTATTTCAGGACATACTCATGGGTAGGGTGATTGGATGTGGCCGTGAGCAGCATGGACTCTACATATTGGTTCAACCTTCTCATGTTGGCGTTTCCACTATACCTACTGAACCCGTCTCTCCGTATCTATGGCACCTTTGTTTTTGCCACCTTTCTCTGCAGAAGCTATGCCATGTTCTCCCTCAGATTTCCACGAGATCATTCTTTCAGTATGAGGTATGTCAGCTTGGGAAGCATCATCGTTCATCCTTTCCATCCCGTCAGAATCGGAGCAATTCCTAGTTGTTTGAGCTCCTTCATTTAGATATCTGGGGTCCGAGTCGTGTTCCTGATCATCAGGGACATCGTTTTTATCTTGTTGCCGTCGATTTTTTTAGACTTTCCCGGGTTTTACTTTTGAAGAATAAGTCTGAGGTTGGATCCATGATCAAATATTTTATTAATGAAGTAAGGAATATTTTTTCTGCTAATGTCAAATATCTTCACACTGATAATGCCTTGGAATTCTGCACCTTACAGCTTTATGAGTTTCTTAGATCTCTTGGCATTGTTCACCAGACCTCATGTGCCTATACTTCTCAGCAGAACGGTGTTGCCGAGTGCAAAGATCGTCACTTACTTGATGTGACCAGAAACTTGTTGATACAGAGTCATGCTCCTCACTCTTACTGGGGTGATGATGTCCTTACTGCATGCTATTAGGTGAACCGCATACCCTCGTTTGTGTTGGGAGAGAAGATTCCTTTCTCGATTGCGTTTCCCGAGAAGGATCTTTTCTCCATTACACCTTATGTGTTTGGATCTGTTGCTTTTGTTCATGATGTCTCTCCAAGTCAGGACAAGCTCTCTCCTAGAGCTGTCAAGTGTGTGTTTGTTGGCTACTCTTGTACCCAGAAGGGGTATCGTTGCTTTGATCCGCTAAGGCGAAAGTACTTTGTCAGTACTAATGTTACTTTCTTTGAGTCTGTTATGTATTTTTCTCCTACAGGTGACAGACTAGCCCCATCTGACTCTGATGATGAGATCTACATGCCTTCACCTCCTACTGTCGTTCCTCCGCCTCCCTCTACTCCTGCTCTACCACCACCTCCTCAACCACCACCACCACCACCACCACCTGCTCCTATGGCTCCATCTCCTACTCTGATTCAGTTTTTGCCACGTGTTTTTCTTCATAGACCTCACTCAGTTCCCCATGCTCACAAGTCTTGTCCATCATCCAGCACGCCTCAGGTATGTACCGAGGACATTGTTTCTACTGATGGCACTACTGAGTTGTCTGTGCAGCATGATTCCATACAGGATGAGCAGGTGCCCTCTCAAGAGGGGAACTCACAGGTCACAGATTTGGCAGATGATCTTGGTGTACCGATTGCTTTGCAAAAGCAGAAACGACAGTGTGCTACTTATCCTCTTGCAGCTCAGGTTTCCTTGAGCAGGCTGTTAGAGGATTTCAGGAGGTTTACCTTGGCACTATCTACTGTGGAGATACCACGAACATATCATGAGGCTCTAAAAGACAGTCAGTGGGGGTTAGCCATGGAGGAGGAGATGACTGCATTACAGTCACATGGTACGTGGAGTCTTGTTTCTGCTCCAGTCGATGCATCTGTTGTGGGATGCAAATGGGTGTTTACTGTGAAACACCGTGCAAATGGAAGTGTGGATCGCTATAAGGTGAGACTTGTAACAAGTGAGTTCACCCAGACATATGGGGTGGATTATCAGGACACTTTCTCTCCAGTTGCCAGACATTCTACTCTGCGTGTTCTACTTTCTGTTGCTTTGATACGAGATTGGCCCATGTTTCAGCTTGATGTGAAGAATGTCTTCCTCTATGGTGATCTATAGGATGAGGTCTACATACAACAACCACCTGGGTTTGCCGCTGAGGGGGAGTGTCAGAAGGTTTGCAGGCTACACAAGGCTATTTATGGCCTTAAGTAGAGTCCAAGAGCATGGTTTCAGAAGCTCTCGGACTTGATAGAGCAACAAGGGTTTGTGAGATCGACTGCCGATCACTCCTTGTTTGTGCATAGGACCCAGAGAGGTACTATTGTCATTATTATTTATGTTGATGGTATTATTGTTACAGGGGATGACGAGCAGGGTATTGAGGGTCCCAAGGACTTTCTAGGTCAGCAGTCTATGACCAAGGACCTTGGACATTTACGTTACTTCCTTGGATTGGAGTTTGCCAGGAACCAGCGGGGTCTTGTGATGATCCAGAGGAAGTACGTTACAGATCTTCTTTCATAGACAGGCATGACAGATTGCAGACCTACCACTACTCCTATTGACCCGAGCATGAAGCTCTATGATGATGATATCGAGGAGGTCGGCAAGAGGAGGTACAAAGAGCTTGTTGGCAAGCTAGTATATGTGACTATTACCATGTCCGACATATCCTTTGCCGTGAGCAAAGTGAGTCAGTTTATGGAGCAGCCTATACAAGCGCATATGGATGCAATCTATATGATTCTGAGATACCTGAAGACTTCACCTGATACGGGACTTCTTTTCAGCAGCGGCACATCTCTCTCAGTTACAACATGTGTAGATGCAGATTATGTTGGTTGTCCAAAGGATAGAAAGTCTACATCAGGCTTTGCTGTGTTTATAGGGAATTCTCTTGTTTCATGGAAGAGTAAGAAGTAAAATGTGGTTGCCAGATCAAGTGTTGAGTCGGAATACAGGGCCATGGCGCAGGCTAGCACAGAGGTGATGTGGGTTAGATCTGTACTTACTGACCTGACTATAGAGGTGCCTCTTACCATTCACCTCCAATGTGATAATCAGGCTGCTCTTTTCATTGCAAGCAACGCAACTTTTCATGAGAGGACGAAGCACATAGAGGTGGACTGTCTCTACACTCGTGACATGATACAGAAGGGTCTTATCGCCACTACGCATGTCAGCTCTGGAGACCAGACAGTAGATGTACTTACAAAGGCCCTAGCCAAAGGACCTTATCAGAGATGTTCCAAGCTGAGTTTGATCGATATCTACGCTCCAACTTGAGGGGGAGTGTTGAGATATTAGTTATTTTTATTATCGTTGTCTTATTTTCTATTTCTTTCTTCTTCTTGTAATTTGCCCCATAGATTCCTCTCCTATATAAGAGAATCGTAGGGCCTCTCATAAAGCAATGAATTCTTTTCCCTCTACACGTACGGATGCGGATGATGTACTTCTCTTTGTTGTTAATGGCCGTTGCTCTGTGAATTGGGTTTTCTTGACAATGTAAAGGAACCAGAGAATGATGTGGTGGGTGAAGTTGTTGCAACTTAAAAGGAAACACTAGGATTTGCATGTGGTCAGTGAAGGGCAAAACCCAGAGTTCAAAGAGTAGAATGATCGTGGATGACTTTGAAGGGACACATCATTCATAATATATCGTTGGTTAACTACTACACACATGCATATTTGCAACCCAAGACCTAACTTTTGCCATTCTGGCTGGCTGGCATTAACCTTCACGTTCTGCTTATGGTGATTTTAGGACGCCGTCATCTGTAAAGATGAACTCGATCAAGGGTATGGTTCTCCTTAAAATTGGTATTGGGTGATGATTGGAAGGCTACTTGCTTTGCGTTCTAAGAGAACATATTGTCACCTCCAAAGCCTCATTTAACGAGAGTCTACCCCCTTCATTTGTGTCTCTTTCACTACTGCTTCTCTCCTTCCCTGGGTTTGTGAAGCTGACTCTTAACAATCTTGCTATGGCTTGATATATGTGTTGTCTATATCCATAAGGAAATCAATGGTTGGTCTGAGGGTTTTTTGCGCCAGTTAAGATGATTGCGTATGAGTTTACAAATGTGGTCGGTCAAATTTCATCTTATGCATGGATTCATACAAGGAATGATGGGTCTTTAATCATCATATGCTTCACAAACAGCCTTCACCCTTTCTTACAATGTTTAGTCGTTGTGATCAGAGGTGGAAAGGTGCAAGTGCACAATCTTAAGTGATTGAGTAATGGCTTGATGTCATGGGGCTTGATAATGGGGGTGGGCATCATGTACCTTATATGAACATTTTGACCACCATGGTTTTAAGTGTCAATGCTGATGCTATTTCACCAAGTCTGGAAAATGACATGTCAGAGGTATTCAACATGCTGATGAAATCCCTGAACTCTTTTAACGGCACAAAGTTAAATAATTTTAAAGATATGCAGTTTCTAGTAACTTCTAAATAGATAAATGAATGCAAAGTTATTACCGTTTCATATTCAAGGTATTTAGATTATGGAACAAAAACTTACAATGACTTAAAAAGTCATAGTCCGACTAGACAAAGCATCATTTACTCTCCCATGTAAGATGTGGAAGAAATCATAAACACAGTCACACAGATTATGATTGATAAGAATAATATATAATATATCCAAATCTTTATTTATGGAGAATGTGCAAGAACATCTAAGGCCCTAAATGCCGGATCTTGATTTCATTTCGGTAAGCATGGGAAGAGAAATTCGGTGGAATTTCGGTGAAACAACCGGAAATTCGGGAAATTACTTGAATTCTCATTTTTTTTTCTAAAATTAAGATTTCTAATATTGTTTAACTCAGTAAATGAGATTGAAATACACGTGATTTTTCGTTAAAAGTAAGATATTGACTTGATATGCTACATTAAATTTCCATCCAATAGGTCCAACAATAAAAAAGTAGTATACTGCTCAGAACTAGAACCAGATTTCGAACTGAAATTAGAAGCCATTACTTTTATCTCTTGAACATGAAGAGAATGGTGACACATGCAATAATAACCAAGATTTTAAAAAGCGTGAAGGCGTATTGAGGCATTTTCCCACTATTGCATTGAGGCGTAAGCCTCACTCATAAAAGAAAATTTTTCATAAAACATAATAATTAATCGTAGTTACAATTTTCAAGTTCTAGAAATTAAGTACTTATGATTAAATATATAACTCTATGACATTTCAAGGCTAACATCATGATTTAAACATCCAAGTTATTATATAACTCTCTTTTTTTGGACTCTAAATCTGTAAGGAGTCAAGTAAATATGGATATGCAAGCACAATAATGGGTAACTCTCCGCAAAATTTAAAGTTTTGAATAAAATTTAACTAAAAGGACTAGATGCAACACACCATTTTCAAAATTAGGAAAGATATGTATATCATTCAATTGAGAAGGATACGAGAATAAGCAGTGAATCAATGATCACTTTTTACTTTACCATAAGGATTGTGGGATAAAATACTTGATATTGCATGGTATGACCAACTTTGTTGATGCATGCTTTGATGTGTATTAATTTAGTCCCGATTGAAGAAGAAAAGATGAGACATATTTACAAAAATATACTTTTCTAAATTTAGGTTAAAGTAGGGGACTTGTATCCAAACATTTTAATAAAGAAAGTATTTATGCTTGATTCATACTAAAGAGTAGAGTCATTAGATTTAAGGACTCGAGACTCAATTTTGTGTTCATGTTGTATAAAGAACATGCATGACAAAGTAAAAATAAGCTTAATATGCTAATAAACTAAAAAAATGCATTCCAGTGAATCGTGAGCTCAAGGACTTGAAAATACTTGTCTACGAAAGATGAAAAGCTCCCAATCAAAAAGAAAAGAAAAAATATTGTAGAAAAAATCAGCTCATACATGAGGTAACGTCTCATAAGCCTCGAGGCACACTCCTCACTGAGGCTGCATGAGGTTATAGCCTCGATTCTAATTGTAGTAAATATGTTCTCAATATATTTTTTTCGATGGGGAGGGGTATGATTGTAGTGTTGGATTCTTTAAAAAAGATTGTGCTATCGAAGAACTCTCTTGGGGCTTCTCTAGTTTCTTATGAAGATTGTCGCATAGAACTTAACATGTATCATGAAGAAGTTGGAGACATGACTAGAATTAATGGGGAGAGTTTGCTGATGTGGTCCCTCTACAACATATGGAGCTTTGACTCATGATGTGCAATTTTGAAGCATGTTGAAGGTATGAGATTTGTATTCGTCTCGAGTCTTGAGATCGGCTTCATCTACATATTTGGAGGCTAGATTATGATAGGGAGGGGTGACATTTTCTCACACAAGGGAAATATGGTAGGCATGAGATTCTTCTATTATTATGAAGACGATGGGGGTTTTTGGTCACATCGAAGAGGACTTGAGGGGATCAACATTCAGACTTGTTTTTTATGCTTCAACACCACAAGAATTTATATTGCATGAGCAATTGGTTTATTGTTTGCTAGCTCTGGATGAGATTGACACGGGTCTACATGATTGCGTATGAGTGTCGTTTCTTTTCTTGTGGAGCTCCAAAGTTTGCATAAATTAAAATGATTGTTAGTTATGAAGATTTGGAATGGAGATTGCTTGAAGGAAAGTAAGAAGGCTTTGATTGTGATGGAAGATGCCATAGTAAGAATTTCTCACTTTTTTTTTTTGAGGCTCAAAAAAAGGGGGACACACGCGGAGGTGTTCACCCCAATGCATTAAAAAGAGAAAGAGATACTTACAAGGGGAAACTGAAGATGAGAAATTACAAAACAAAGTAAAGGGGGGTAGACGGAGATCGTAGCCCCTGTTGCTAAAAAATTACATAGAAGTCCAATCACGAAGGAAGCCCGAGGCCGTAGATCTAACATTCTCCAAATAGAACCGCTGACGAGCAAAGATAGCCTCGTTACGCCCCAGCCACAGGCTCCAAAGCCTCGAGATAGGGTCAATCAGCGTAGGCCGTGGCCGACCCCGATCACAGAACAAGCTCTGAAAGAAATGAGCGAAGGAAGAGAGATCCAGCCACCCCAAATCAGCCCATAACGCCTCAACACAGCAGCAATGCAGAAAAAGGTGGTCAATAGTTTCCGTATCCACGCCACAGAGACCACAGAGAGGCGAAGAGTTGGGAAACATCCGTGCACAACGATCTCGAGTTAGAATTCTTCCCCTACGGAGCAACCAAAGAAAAATACCCACACGCTCAGGAAGCCGGAGTGCCCACAATATATTACAATCACGCAAGAGCATGTCATCCCTCCCATGTGGAACCGGCAATATGGCCATATACGCGGCACGAGTAGAGAAGGGCCCATTCTTCCAGGCCAAGTAGTCCCGGCCTACAGAAGGCACAAGGGCATCAACAAGAAAGCTTAGGAGAGATAGATATTCGAGCATCCGCTGGTCCGACAAGGACTCAGAAATAAGAGGGCACCAATCACGCCCATCCCAGCAGCCGGCCACCGTAACATCTTTATTGGGGATCAGAGCGTAAAGACGGGGGAAAGTGAGACTAAAGGGCCCCCTTCCCGTCCAGTCGTCCTCCCAGAAGCGAAGCAGAGAACCATCACCGAGATTGAATGAGAATAGGGAGCGATTCCGAGAAAGAGCACCCATCACCCCACGCCAAAAGATAGAGACCTGGCCCCGAAAATCACCACGAAAGGCCAAATGGATGCCATCCCCTGCCGCACCCCTCAAACAATTAATCAAGAAGTTGTCCTCCTTCCCCCAAATTCTCGCCGCCCATTTGAGCAATAGAGCATCGTTCACCGATGCCAGGCGCCTGACACCCAGCCCGCCCTCCTTCTTAGGGCGCGTGACCTCATCCCAGGCAACGAGGTGCACACCCTTCCCCCCTCCTCCTTTCTTCCCCCACAGAAAAGCCCGCATACACTTCTCCAGACGCCAACGAACCCCCTTTGGCATCCCCCGCACCGAGAGAAAGTAAATAGGGATAGAGGAAAGGACGGATTTAAGAAGCACTAACCGGCCACCACGAGAGAGGATCGCCGCGCGCCACCCAGCCAGGCGAATCTCTACCTTCTCGACGATCGATTTCCAGTCACGCGTGCGCGCGCGGCCCAACGTCAAGGGTAATCCCAGGTAATCGAAGGGGAGATCAGAAGTTTGACAGCCCAGCATGTGCGAGCACAACGCCGCCTCCGCCGAGGACATGAAGAAAGGAACCGCCTTAGATTTATTGCCATTCATATGGAGACCGGAGAGCTCGCTGAACAGTTGAATAGTAGTAGCCATTGGGGACACATTCGAAGGATCCCCCTCGATGAAACAAATTGTATCATCAGCAAATTGGACGAGCGGGACGTGGTAGGGGCCCAAAGAGCAGCCCCGAGACAAACCAGCCCCCACCACACCCTCAATCATGCGCGGCAGAACATCAACCGCCAGAACGAAAAGGAGAGGGGCAAGGGGGCAACCCTGGCGGATCCCCCTCCGCGGTTGGAAAGAACCCCCGACCGTCCTGCCATTGACCAAAAGAGATAGCGATGCCGTTGACACACAACGTCGCATCCACGAAATCCAGGTAGAGGGGAACCCCCTTCTCCACAGAACAGACCATAAGAACCGCCAATCAAGAGTATCATAGGCCTTGGCAAAATCAATCTTCCAGAGAATTCCCTTGGTTGCATTCCTCCTCCATGACTCAATAATCTCGGAAACAACGGCATAGCAATCAGAAATTTGCCTACCACGCACGAAGGCGGCTTGCGTAGGCGAAATGAGTGAGTCGAGGAGCGGGGCCAGTCGACGCGCGAGGGCCTTAGCAATAATTAGATAGATTGCATTGGTTACGGAAATAGGCCTGAAATCTTCAATCCTAGTAGCCGACGACGATTTAGGAATAAGCACAACATGGGACCGATTTAGGATATCAAAGCCATCGTTTCTCTCGCAAAAGTCCCTCGCCACAGCCAGAACATCGGTCCCAAGAATATCCCAAAAATCCTTGTAAAAGCAAGCCGGGAAGCCATCAGGCCCCGGGGCAGCATCACTATTGAGGTCCCAAACCGCCCCTTTGAGTTCATCCAAAGAAAGCGGGAGCACCAGCGCCTCCGCAGAAGAAGCAGGGAGAGCAGGAGCCCCCTGGCCCGTCCAGCGCCACCGCCGCGGGGCCGAGGAGCCAAACGCAGCACGAAAATAATTCCCCACGGCCACCCCCACGTCAACCTCCCCCTCAAAATGCATCCCACCAATGGAGATAGAAGAAATGGAATTAGAGCGGCGGCGGCCACTCGCCACCCTGTGGAAGTAAGCAGAATTTGCGTCCCCCTCCTTGAGCCACCTCACCCGAGATCGCTGACGCCACTCGATTGAACGCTTACGATCCTCCAACCGCGTCGTCGCTACGGCGGCAGCGCGCTCAGCCAACTCGTCCGGAGTCAGATCTCTATCATTCTCGAGAATGTCAAGGCGTAGAATCACCGCCTCAGCCGCTGGTTATGTCAAGGCGTAGAATCACCGCCTCACCAAGAATTTCTCACTTGGTTATGATTAATTGATGAAGGTTGAATTTTGTCCACTGATTGGTGGAAAGGTGTATATCTCAAGAAGGCTTGAGATTGATAGGGTTCTTGCACAACAATTTAAAGCTTTTTCTTGAAGGATGCCAAATGTTGCATAGGCAATGGTTGGACATTAACATGATATTGCTTACAAACAATGATCGGACCTTTCGTATCAATATGGTTTTTATTTCTTTACTACTGTGGTGTAGGATTTGTCAGATAAGAGGTTGCAATAGCGACCACCAAAGAGCTCATGGAGGAGAATTTTGATTTTAAACATTTATGATTCTCTCTCTAGCCAATATTACCAGGAGGCAAGTTTGTCGTGAGAAGTTGGTCTATCATTTGCGAGCGCTTGTTGAGATTGATAGCATCTACATGCACCCGGATGAATGTAATTTCTTTTCCAGAGAAGTCAAAAGTATGCATAAATAATTATGAGTTGTTTGTTTGAGGATTTGGAAATGGAGATTACTTGGAGACAATGTTCTAAGAAGACTTTGATTATGGATGGAGATGATATAATGATTCCCCATGTGTCTATGAGTAATTGCTGGATGTTTAATCATATGGACGACTTATTGGCGGGTAAGATGGAGACCTTAAGAAGGCTTGAGATTAATAGGGTTCTTGTTAAACCCTAGAGTACACTAGTTTTCTTTGTAGTTTTACATTTCGCTGAAGTCTTCTTTGCCACTGAAATGTCTCTGTTTATTTGGACTGATGCAACAATTGACTGAGCATCGACTATCGAGAGGTCGGATGGTGGACACATAATCATTTGTCCAGAACTAGTTTCTTGTGTCATTGTTTAGGCTATTGTTGATTGTTGCTAAACTGAACAAACTAACATGGTGTGGCTTAGATTGTTACATTGCAGTTCAATGTGTACTCTTGTTGGGTTTACTTGGTTAAGAGTATGCTTGTTGTGAGTTTATGGAAATGCCGGAGAGGTTCTGATTGTTTGTGATTTTGAGTATAATATATGATGCATTTCCACTACAGATTTCAGGAAGTTTTTGGTCCGGTGGAGAAAATCTATTTTGTAAAGTCCTGTTTGATAGCCAATGAAAAACCGAAGTTGGATAGATAAAATGTACCTGCTATTAAATGACATGCATTTTAGGTATGTTATGTTCGCTGTCCTACTGACTAGACACTCTTCCTCAGCATGAGTTGGGGGAGTGCATTGAGCTACTACTCTTTTTTGCTTAAGGAACTTGTCATATAGACACGTGCTTTGATAATTTGGGTATAAGATATGATCCTTGGACCACTCTTGCCCAAATGCTACCATTCAGGGAAACACGGGTGAGTTGAGTCTTTTCTACTAGAGGTTTGAGGAGTTTCTGTAGGTGATCGAATTTTGAGTCATTGCTACATAGATTCCCATTTTTTTGTAGCTGGGGTTGAATTGGTGCAATATTTACGGTCTTTATTGTTTACCAGACACTTTATGCACCTAAAGAGATGCCACATTGGTTGAGATTGAAGCATTGTTTGGAAAAGGAAAGTCCGAAGGGAAGTGCTTTGATTTGTTGTTAAAAGCACAATTTTGATAGGCTCTATATAAAGTGGAAGTCGTTATCTGGTTATAGATATCTGTTTGCATGAGAAATTTTGACAACATTTGCACCGTGTGTTAGGATGAATTAGATGTTATCTTCTTCGTGAGTTTTGGGTATTTGTCAATTGTCCCTCTAACCTTTATACGTTTTCCTCCGAAAGGGAAAAGTGTGGGCCTGAGGTGGGCACACCCAAAGCAATCACCTTAATACTTTTTATCTATTTAATCAAATTTTGGACGATTGTGATTTACAGGAGCCGTAATTGACTTCTAAAAATTAATGAAACATATTGCTTGTCTTTTTCTTTATCAAATTGGACTAATCTATGGAGAGGTTAGGGTCAGGATGCACTATATAATAAGATAAGACAAAATAGACCTCAAAAGGATGCATTATATATTACACTACACTCCCCTGACGTTGGAGCTTATATATTAAACATACTGCTTTCTATGATTTCTATCAAGCTGAGTGCAAGCATATGGCTTGGGGATCTTGTCGACATCTTGATCTTTTGATATCACATTGAAAGTATGCAGCAACCCCTTTGTATCAAGTCCTAAGGTGTAATGACAATCAACCTCTACATGCTTGCTTGAGAGCGGGAAACAACTGCCTACTTCTTGACTCCCTTTCAAGTAAGTATATAAGCAAGTAGCAGATTTTTTATCTAGCATCATCCCGTAAAATCGGTATGATTGCAAGCTATAGGGCCCAGAGTAGCTCCTTTGGTGAAGACCCATCCCTTTCCTAGAGAGGATTTTATGAGTCATAGAATCATCATGCATACCTCAACGTATGCCTGAGTAGGGCAGCTTATGACCTACTTGAGTTTGCCAACTGCAAATGAGATAAATGGTTGAGTGATAGTCAAATATCATAGCTTTCAATCAATTGTATGTAGCGGCTCGTCTCCAGTCTCTCTGGGCTCATAGATGTGTGCCTTGGGATCCATGGGAATTTGGGTTAGCTCAGTTCCGAACATCTGTCTCCTACGGTGAATCAATATCATATTTCTTTTGGGATATAACTAGACCTCCTTTCCTTTGGAACAAAATCCCAAGTATCTCAAAGGTCCAAGATCCTTGATAACAAATTGCTATGCCAACTACTTCTTCACCTCAACTATGCCCTTTGGATCTTCATTAGTGAGGATGACAACATCAACATATACCGTCATAGTGCCTTTCCTTATCTTCCTCACAGGTAAAGAATGCTTAAATGGGTATCTAGATAGTCTCGTACTCTCAAGGACCTTTAAATCTTCTTGAACCATGCTCGAGGACTTTGTTGAAGGTTGTAAAAGACATTCTTCAATGGGCACACCCTAGAACCATGTTGTTGCATATAGATGTTCTTTGGTAGATTACCATATAATTGTATAATCTTCACGTTGAGATGATGATTCAACCAATCGAGTTGTAGCTAGTAAAATAAGAATAAGTATAATTTATTGACGTGATATGGCGGAGAAGATGTTAAAGAAGTAAATCATGTATGTTTGAGTGAAGTTCATCCTACTGACCTTGCCTTTTATATGTTAACAAATCTATCTAGATTGCATTTCATTACAAAGACCCATCTAAAGCCGAACATTTTGTCATTTGTATGCAGATCTACAAGCTCTCACATGCCATGAGAGATGTGATCAACAAAGTCATGTACTTTTTAGTAGTCTCTTCCCTTCCCATGATCAACAAAGTCATGTACTTTTTAGTAGTCTCTTCCCTTCCCATGCTGCCTTCTTGGTTCATCCAGACCCTTCCTAGTTTACACGGATTACCTGTATGCATTTTTCCTATTGTCAGACTAGGAGGTAGCGGAAGGTTATTGGAAGAAATATACATTAGCATCCCATAGCCCCACCGTCGTCAACTGGCGCCCCCGCTTCCTGTGTAATATCCGACAGGATCATGGATACTCAAAATCTCTATTGATCAAGGTTGGATACGTTGTAGAAATAAGATGTATGGTATACAATTGTTTGCTCTTTATGAGAGCTATAGTAACACATGTCAAATTACTGGGTGGACTTTCACATGTGCCATCGTACTGGCATTTGTGCCAGATCGTATCATTAGAGGTAAGAAAACTGTTAGTTTGTAAAACTTCTATGGAAGGACTCACCTCGGTAGAAGGGGCATGAATTAGCTAAGAAAGGTGGTGTCTCCCCTAATACCAAAATCTGAACCAATTAGCTTGGGACCTAGGGAGAATTGGAACAGTCTTAAAGACAATAGGGGGCAGATACACATAGGTATTGCTACTAGAAAAGAAGGGAATAAACTCAAAAAAAGTGATGGACATGATGGGGGGGCTCCTCATGTTGAAACAAGACGGAGTCACAACAAGGATGACAGCGATTGAAATGAGACCCAGGAAGCCAAGCCTGGCTAAGAGCTCAATAGGAGAATGTGAAGTGAAAACTAGAATCATATTAGGGATTGTAATTTAGAATGTTATATTACACATATGTATCGGTTGGGTTGGATTATTCACCCAAAATAGAGTTTGGTTAGTTGAGTTTGGTTTGTTTAGAAGATATTATACTCAGAAAGCAACCCATTATTCATATGGTTTGGGTCCCACCTGGACAAATAGCTGAATGACCAAATTTATTTAATGATTTGGTCGGATTAATTAGATTCATCCAAATAATGCTCAACCATAACTAAAGGATGCGATATAAAATGTTCATGCTTTTCGGCTCCTTAGATAGCATACATAGGATTACACACGACCTTAAGGCTTTTCGAAATTTTCTTAAAATCCTTCTTACATACTAACTGATGCGAGACAAGCTAAAACATGTACTAGGCCATCCTTGCCTCCTTCATTCCGTTGAATGCTTGAGGGTAACTGTGGACTATCCTATCATCTAAATACTCTTATGTAATGATCCATGATTATTGTGGAAATAAATAGAATGCACGGCATCACAAACAAAAATAAGAAAACATGATTTGTGTTGACTCTCCTACTCTATGGGAGAAGAACCTGAGGGGTTAGATATTCATCATAAGTTTATAAATGAATATAAGAGGTGTTAGGTTCTTTATATAGTTCTAACAATACACTTAAGTCTCGCTACTAAGCAATGTTGACCGTAAATGGAATTTTGGAGAGATCTAAATACTCCATCTAAATCATAACTCTAACACTCCCATTCACGTTGGAATTGAAAAATATGTAGATTGTTCAGAAGATATCAACACATCTTCACTCAACAGTCAACACATCTTCTGAAGAGGTGAGCAGATCGACTCAAAGGAAGACATTGCTTGGAGACTTGTGCATGGAGGAGATTCTCGAACACGATGATCGGTTGGAGACAGCCAACTCAGTCGGGTTGGAGTGTTGATTTTCATATGTTCAAGTTGATGGGCATTAGAAGTCCGAGATGATTCCAATATAGTATAACAACTTCATCCAATCAGAATTACAGTTGCTTCCACGTCAATAAATGGGAGGTCGTTTCTCATATGATCTTGAAAATGGGCCTTTCATATACAAAGACAAGAGAGAGTAGGTATCACTCATACGGAAGCCTCAATAATCAATTCTCTCATTTGGGGAACTCAAAGAGTGAGTCTTTATTATATAGGGATCTCGAGAAGGGTTCTAATATAGGAACCACAAAAAAGAGATTGTTTTGGGGCCCATAAAAAAGAGGAGAATGACAGAAGATAAATCTCTCTTGGGTCAGCTTAAGCAGGAGAAAAGTTATCCTACGTTGTCGCTTCTTTCACTTATACTTGGTTGAATCGAGGTATCTGACGAAGTTGGAAGAACAAGAAATTGGAGTAAGCACAGCTTCTTGTTTTATTCTTTTTTTTTTCTTTTCTTCTCTTTTTTAAATAGCCTTCTTTGTTGCCATTTCTTTTTCTTTCTTTTTTTTCACCACTAATTTTTTATTTCGAACCAGCCTCTTTTTTTTGGATTTTCTCCTTTTTCTGTACAGACTGGTCTGTTGGGCTTATGAAAACTCAAACGCAAAATAAGAGGGACCTCGGTCTCAAGCTCATTTAGAACCCAAATCACAGTCTATTCATTTCTCTACTTCTTGAAGTCTTTAGGGTTACAAGAACCCTTCACTTGGGAACTCATAGTAGGAGTTTTTCAGGACCTGCATCGAAGGGAATCTGATCGATGACAGCATATATTGTGTAGCATGTGGATTTTCGTTGTGCATATTTGATCTCTGCATGCAGATCCTATTTTCTAACTTGATGGCGAGCAGACTGATCATGGCAGAAGATCTCTACGATCTCATCACCGACGACAGACTTGGAACCACTGTTTGGAGATGGATAAGATAATATGTCGCAGAAATCCTGCTATCTCCCTGTGATCGTAACTGCTAGGGTTTGACTGCATACTTCTAAGCAAAAGTGTCAAATCATATCTATAGCAGCGGATGAATTCCATTCGGATAAATACGATAAAATAACCGGCTACCCATCTGTGTATTCGTGAGTTTGCTTGAAATGGGATTTGTTTTTTTTACTTGGAAGGCATCGATGCTTGAAAAGCTGGATTCTAGATTACATAACTGTTGTTTTTTCTAAAAGATCAAGTGTTGATCATGTGTAAATCCCAACACTAATGGTTGCATTGTCATTCTGTGTTACCATTCTGATCTTATTATGTTGAAATCACGACAAAATATTGGATCAAGAATAGCGAGGTTTGAGTAATTTCTGAAAATAAATTGGAATGAATCATGAACCTTGAGACGACTAAACCCTGGAACTGCTTTGCTCTAATGCCATGTGGAAAATAAATAAGATGCACAACATCATGAACAAGAACAACACATGATTTTACGTGGTTCATGATGCTCCTGAGGTTTGTCCTAGTTCATGGGAGAAGATCCCTTTGGGTGTAGATCTTCGTTATAAGCTTTCCAAGGAATCCAAGCGGTGTGCATCTCGTGATACACTTCCCATCCCCGCTGATACACCCAAGTCCTGCCACTAAATAATACGGGAATAACCATGAGAGAGTGGTGTAATTGAATCTTGGAAAAATCCTTTACCCATCTAGACACAACTCTATTGATTTAACTGAGAACTGACATGCACATGCCTATTGTTCGAATTTGACCAGATTTGAAGTAACAATAGGGATTTTTGGATACTGGGATGGTGTGGGTTGGGGTCAAGGTTTTGAATCTCGTTTTCGATTTCGTTCCAATATGGTAAAAAACGAAACGATTTTGAAATTTCGTCGAAATTTCGCCAAAATCGGCCTAGATTTGTGAAGGAATGGTCCATATCGAGATTTCGATTTCGGTTTCGGTGAAGTGTTGGAATCGAAATTTCAGCGAAATTTCGCAAAATTTGAAACACTGGTCGGGATAACCTCATGTGAATAGCAATATTTGAAAAACGAAAGGCGGAACAATGCGTTTTCCCTGGTGTCAGGGCGAGGCGTAGCCTCGAGGCCTAAGCCTCAGTTTGTATAGGAAAATAATTATAAAAAGTATAATAAAATATATATTGACGAAATAGTCTAATCTGACAGACATATAATATATAACATTGTAATATATAATGAAATTATGAAGACAAGAACATGAAAAAAGGATATCACAATTCTATATTCCATAAACCTTTCTACTAAATTTCTACCCAATCAAAAAGGAAATCAATGACCACTAAAATATTTATCAAAAAGGGAGTTATTGGTGATAGTTATCATTAAAGGTATCCTAGATGTTGATATGAATCATGTGATTGAATCATAATCGTATGTTCTACTGAACCCAATTGAGGAACGGTATGATGTCCTCATGTACCACCATACCCTACCAGTACGGGGTTCTCGCTGCCCGGTCAGCGAGCCTGGGAGGGCTAAGGGGGTCCAGGTGCCCCCCTCCCTTGCGGGGGTTGCAGGGGACAGCGCTCTCGTCCCGGAAATTTTTCTTATATGTGTATTCGAATTCACATGCATCTGAGATTTGCTGATGCATATGTTTAAGGCTGTAATATTAAGAAGTCACTGAAATAATTGGACATGTTAATGGTAAATATGAATAAATAGAGGTCAAAATTTAAGCATCCATCCTTTATAAATATATCCTTAACAAATAGGCCTTTATAAACATTTGAAACTACCAATAGAATCAATTATTTTATAAAAAAATGCTTATTAAATCTCTAATGCCTAAGCGACCACCTCGCCCCGCCTCGCCTCAGTCATCCGAGGTGCTCGCCTCAGGCAGGGGGTCCGAGGCGGTCGCCTCGAGGCTTTTTTCCCCCGCTTCGTTTCGCCTCGAGCACCTTTGCGCCTCGATGTGCGCTTTTTCGAACCATGGTGAATATTGCTGTTTGGATGGTTATGAAGGTTCGAGAAGATTGGAATAAGGAATGTGATCTGATGTCACATTTATTTGTGATGGAATTCAAACTTATGAATGGATGGGGGTAACCAAATGGACCCTTAGGATGGATGAGCATATATGCGAGCATCACGTGTTTGTCTGCATAAGATCCTTGAGAAGCTTATGAAATATTATGAAAATATTCTTGATAGTGAATGATTTGCAAGTTTTTTGTATGGACTTTGCAAAGTTTTTTCAAGTCAAAGGATGACTATTTGAGGTGGATAATCATACAAAATTCATTCAATCTAAGAAAATACAGACACATGCTGTCCATTACGAATACGAGGAATTCCAATTCCAAGGCATACATGGATATTGCATTTTGATGTGTACTTTTTCCACAATATTTTTTTCTGGTTTAGTGCAAGGTATTTTTTTGGGAAAGGAGTTACAACCGATGTCAACCTTTTATATGTATGGGCATATCCATTATGATGTTGCTATTTCATTTGATTTTCCCGAGGCCTCATGTCAACAATAAACTGTTGTCCTTTTCATCACACATGATATGCTTTTCCATGTCGGGGAAAGTTTCTACCAATTGCAATATTAAAATGTGTTGCTGCAAGATTTTGGATGCCCTCATTGACCCCGGGCGAACCTGCAAATTGTTGAAGAAAGTAACTATAATAGTGATGAAATATAGAAAATGTTGCTGAGTTAGACTTGGCGAAATGCTGACAATATAAACTTGCCTAAACCCAAAGATAGGATAGGACTGATCAAATGGAAATTTGCTTGTTCTTGAAAACCTTTTTTGCAGATCAACCTGAAATCAAAATTACAAATAGGCCACCAGGCGTTATCTGCGAAGCAAAATGCTTATGAGCCTAAACTAGATCATCACTTTTCATTGAAATAAAAGGCCTGGTAAAGGCCTGGTTTGTATTGATGGATTCATAGTTGTATCAAAAATCGGTTCTTTTTTATACCATTTCTAGGACGTCATATCATAAACTTTCAGATATCTTTGTTATGTTTTTGCTGTGCTTTCTTCTTACCCATACATTCAGTGCACCTCCATATCCGGCGAGGTTTCATTACATATTACCACCTCCGCTACTGGGGTGCATTGCATTTTTTTTTTGAGGCTCCAAAAAAGGGGGACACACTCGAAGTGCATTGCATTTTGCAATGTTCGTTTTTCAGCTTCCCTAATATCAGGAGATTATAGAGATAATTATTGGTTACCTCATTAACAATACAATGATAAACTAGATGTTTAAACTCATTTACTATGTGAATTATGCATTTCCATTCGGAGTTCAACTCTTCATCAAAAGGACCAATGAGAATGGATATTTCCAGGCAGCTTTTTTTTATTGCTTTTTGAAAAAAAGAAACTCTAACTGAGAATCTTTCGCTGAATTATGTATTAGCGTTCTTTGTATTCTAGATACGTATATATTTCGCTTTGCAAAGTGCACCTGTTTATAAAGTAGTCTTCAAGTTGAATATTTTGGCTTGTTAGATTGTTCACCCGCATTATTTTATTTCTTCTCTTAAAAAAAACTGTTTTATTGCGTCCATTCTCTATCTTCCTCTTCATTCAAAGATCTGATGATCACATCTTTTTTTCTGCCATGTTTTTCAGCCATGAACTTTTGTTGTTTGAGGCACTCCGTGAAGGTTTGGAAGAAGAAATGGAGCGTGATCCTCGCGTCTGTGTAATGGGGGAGGATGTTGGCCATTATGGTGGCTCCTACAAGGTGACCAAGGGCTTGGCTGTAAAATATGGAGATCTGAGGGTTCTGGATACCCCTATTGCGGAAAACTCGTTTACAGGAATGGCCGTCGGTGCTGCTATGACTGGCCTGAGGCCGGTTGTTGAAGGCATGAACATGGGATTTCTCCTATTGGCCTTCAACCAGATATCCAACAACTGTGGTATGCTTCCTTACACCTCTGGAGGTCAGTTCAGTATCCCGATTGTTATTCGAGGGCCTGGAGGTGTCGGGCGTCAGCTTGGGGCAGAGCACTCCCAGCGTCTTGAATCCTATTTCCAGTCTATCCCAGGTATCCAGATGGTCGCATGCTCTACCCCTTACAATGCCAAGGGCCTCATGAAGGCAGCCATCCGGAGCGAGAATCCAGTTGTGTTGTTCGAACATGTGCTACTCTATAACTTGAAGGAGAGAATCCCGGATGAGGAGTATGTCCTGAGCTTGGAAGAGGCTGAAATGGTGCGGCCTGGTGAACACGTGACGATTCTCACTTATTCACGCATGAGGTACCATGTGATGCAAGCGGCCAAAACCCTGGTGAACAAGGGATACGACCCTGAGGTCATCGACATCAGGTCTCTCAAACCCTTCGACCTGTATACTATTGGCAACTCTGTGAAGAAGACACACCGAGTGCTGATCGTCGAGGAGTGCATGCGCACTGGAGGCATTGGTGCAAGCCTGCGCTCGGCGATCATTGACAACTTCTGGGATTATCTTGATGCTCCTATAATGTGCTTGTCCTCTCAGGACGTCCCGACACCTTATGCAGGCACTCTTGAAGAGTGGACTGTGGTTCAACCACCTCAGATTGTTGCAGCAGTGGAGCAGCTCTGCAGATAGGAGTTCACGGTGACTGGTGCGATTGTTTCTGATTTAAACGAAGCACCCATTGATTAAGGTACCATTATCTAGGTCTACTTTCCCATTAATTTTTGCTTATCATAAGATTTAATCATATTTTCAAGTTGTCGAACTCGAGATATATTCTGTATTGCTCTACGATGTTTTTTGGAATAACATGTAAGCTTTGTTTGAAGAAGTTATTAAGGATATGTGCGTGCACCATCTTTAATTCAGTTTTAAGGATTCGTTGCTCGAGAAGAGACCAGTTAAACTCTAGAGAAATGGTTCTCAATCGATCTTTTCTTAAATGGCTTTCAATTTCTCAGGGTTGTGCCTTTGTACGGTTGAAATATAGTTTCTTTTTATATAAACATCACAATATAGTAACAATCCTTGATTTTCCATGGCAATAGAAGAAAGGAATTTTACACCTGTATCCTTCCGTTTTTTTTTGCAACTACAATAGGAGGAAAGGTTCTTGTATTTTTATCATGACAATAGAAGGGCTATAATTGATTTTTGCTAAGGTAGATGCGATCATACACGAAAAGAATGGATTAGGAATGATGCAATCAAAAGGAAAGTTGATGTAGCTCTGATAGATGATAAGATGAGAGAAAATCGCTTAAGATGGTTTGACCATTTGTGAAGGAGGTTGGTTGATGCTCTAGTTAGAAGATGCGGGATTTGGTGTGTTGAGCCGGTTAAGAGAGGATGGGGAAGACCTAAGAAGTGTTGGAATGCGACTATCTGAAGAAATTGTAGTTATTTGGATCAAAGCCCGAGAATGACCCAAGACAGATCTGAATGGAGGCAAAAAATCCATGTAGCTAACCTTACTTATTGTGGTAGAAGACTTTGTTTTTTGTATCACTCCGAGTTTTTGCAACTACACTTTTGCTCCCATTTTTTGCAATTACACTTGTACCCCTAACTTTTCTCCTGAATAACACCTATACTCCTTGGGTTAGTGTGGTCGTAAAAACAAGACGAGTACACCTCTCCTCTCCCTCTACCTCAAACCCCTCAACCTCTTTCATTGCCCCTGTCTCGAACTTCCGTTTCCGCAACCATAGGCCCCTCAACCTCGGTGCCTCTACCCCATCATTCTCGATCATCCTCGATGGTTTCATGCTTCATTGACTATGTATGATTTTTTGGTGTATGAACCACGGAATGCCATGTACGACATCGATCTCGTGTGGAGTGGGCAGGAGAGGAGGTGCAATGGACGGAGGAGAGGGGTTTATTCCTTAATCAGACCTTGGTTAGAACAAACCGTTAAGCTTACTCGAGTAGATGAACTAATGGAAGGGCATAAGTTTAGGTTCAAGAAGTTTGGGGCACAAGTGTTATTGAAAAAGGATGAGTCATACGTGTAATGGCAAAAAATAACAAGGGCACAAGTGTAAAAATGTATTTTATATGTAAGTTTTGTTTGTTTCGTCCAATGGGGTTCTCTAACACCAAATTGCGTGGGTTATGTTTACGTTTTTTTCATGTGAAACAGAAGAACGCATTGGAGGAACAAGGGGAAGAAAATTAGTTACTTTTTATGTTCAATTTGATTGTTGTTCTTTGAATTGCTTTGTGAATAAGTGATAGTTATCGTGGGATAATGGTATTTAGAAGAAGTGTCAATTCTTGTTTGACGGGAGAATGATAAATAGAAGAGAATATCTACCCAACCTTAGTGGTGAGATCCTCATATGGATAATTGTTAGGGTAAATTACAACCCTAATGGTGAAATAACTCTTATTGTAGGGGCTTATACTCAATTATTCTATCTTTAGATTTCGGGTTAGAATTGGATGATCTTTTATTTTTCACTGAATCATTTGAATGGTTAAATTACAAAAAGGATCTCAACTATGCATCAATTCTCAATTAGAGGTCTCATTTTTTAATTTTAACAAAGAGCTTATGTTATTGTCTCAAATACAACCACGAGCCTTCCTAAGCTTCAAGGATCATTATATATCGGTGTTAAACCCTTAAGTTGAAAGTCTAGGCCCCTACTCGTTAACGAGACTCCTAATTGAGAATCGAGCTATAGTTGGGATTTTTTTTTTGTAATTTACCACATTTAAATCTCAGGATTTTTAGGGCTCCTCTATTGATTAGTTTATGAGGAGTACAACCACGTAAGAAAAATAAGTAGTCGACCTCAAAAAAAGTATATATTTTGCCACAGCCATAAAGTTGACTGGAGGAACTGGAAAGTCAAAAGTATCAAGATGGTCAGCTGATGTCCGCTGGATGTTTGAGTGATATTATATAAAAGAAAGAGGAATATTATTCAAATGTAAAAACTTAGAATACAAAGGGTGCCTGCTAATTAAGGTATTAGGTGAGTCCACTAATTGGCCCACAAAGGAATGTTGAAAGAACAGTTCCTTAGGCTGCGGAAGGCAAAGAATTTGCAGTAATATCTATAACGTAAAATCAACAAATTAATTTATCTATAGCTTCTGTAGATTGTTTTTTTTACCGGACAGACCCTAGAAACTATGCCAATTGCCTCCATGACTTTTGAAACAACCTAATTCCTCCCTCGACCCCGTAAATTGGCCAACTCTTACCCCATGAACCCTCCGGGTAATCTGTTTGAAGCCCATGGAGGTTCTTGGGGGTAATTTATAAGGTCAATGGGGTAATTACGTTGTACAAAAGATCGTAGAGGTAATTTAAAAAGTTTCTAAGGTCTGCCGGGTAAAAATCCCTAATATTTTCCATCTCTCCCATCTTTAATAAATCAATCTTTTGGAAATTGGAAGCATTAGTGACATGGGGTCTATCTATAGCTGCGAAAGGCGTCATTGCATACCTATACTATGGTGTGGATAATAATCTTATATGATTGGTCAACTAATCGAATACCATTTCAAGTATTCAACGTCTACTCGTTGACCATCAAATGACATCGGAACCCTTTTTTGAACACAAATCTCCCGAAGCTTTTAGAAGAGATAGAAAAGTAAGATGAACATATATATGTCTGCCAATAAAAGGATTATTAGGCGTTTGAACATCAGTTTCATCTTCGGACTATAGGAAGAAATGGTTAGACTTGTTCCATTTTCAAATAATAAAACGTCATTTCTGGCGATCCTCAATGGAATAAAAGATAACGTCACTTTAAAACGTCTAATTCAATTAACTTATTAGTGGTTGCTGTTGATCGGGTGTTATGATATCACACCAATAGTACGATGTATTCTTCCCATATATCCCGTAGAGAATTAGTATGGGCACACGACCAACGTGGAAATGACATATTAAGTAGGTCAGCCAATACAATAAAAACATCTATCTTTGAGGTACAACTTATCAAACTCGTCATTTTTCATACACGTCCACATATCTTTGCTTACTTCGACATTACATATAAACGTTGAGATAGGTCAAGCTGAAAGGAGATTTGACCTCGCACTTCAAGGAAACGAAAATGCTGAAAAAAAATGAATCAAGGTCATAATAAAAGATGCTCATCGTACGAGCGAAAATGCAATTGTATAACCGAAAAAAGATTGCAAATACGAAAACACATGGTAACTGAAATTATTTCCGGACTGTTTCACAAAATCACAAGAGTTTAAGAATATACCTTTGACATGCGAGTCTCTAAAATAAGACATCCTAATTTATGTCCCATATGACATATGCTTGCACTCGCAGGGATGACAATGACTCGTGATACTTCCATCCAGCCTGAGAAGTATGTGTTTTCTACCAAATTGTCTGCACCAAAGGAGATCAAGAATGATACATGCCTCTTGATTTCATTTCACTAATATTGAGTCCTTGTTCTCGGGCACGAAGCATAGAGAAGAAATGCGCATGCTCTCGCAATTGGCCGAGCTAGTGGAGAATAAGAGGGAGGGATATATGGTAGGCGGCCAACATTATGATGGGAGATTTAGAGGATAACTAAGGGTAGATATGGAAGAGAACTTTTCTCTTCTATATTCTCCTCTTGATTTAGGTCTCGAGAGCACTTGACTAGAGCTGTGTTGAATGAATAGAAGAGAGAGAGAGAGAGAGAGAGAGAGAGAGAGAGAGAGAGAGAGAACCCCTCTTTATAAAAGGGTATCCACGACCAAGGGAGTCCCTCTCTTTTAAGATGGATGGCCAGAGAGGAGTAGAGAGTTGATGAATCCATGTATCATTTCCTTTATTCTTTTATTTTGACTAAAATTCTTGATTAAATACATGTAAATATTCACTAATTCCATCAAATTAACGTTCTAACATCATTTGTTAATATTATATATTTAACATTTATTTTATCCAAAATAAAGAAGAAAAATAAAATAAAAGAAGAAGGATGTAAATATGTACAAACTGATCCTAACCTTGAGACTATGTCAATATCGACTTAGTCAACAAAATAAATAAGTAGGTGGAGATAAGGATCACAATCTATAAAAACAACAAAAAATAGATAACATCATTGTACATTTACACATTTTTCACCATGTATATACGTTCACCTATTTTATTTATCATTAAGATAATCTCAAATAAAAGTATTATCTTCATCAATGTTGTTTATAATAATATACATTAAATTTTAAACATATCAGAAAAATTATTTAATATAAAAAATAACTACGATGAACCAATAAAGCTGTAAAACTGACTTACAACGTTCATAACTATTTATAGAAAACTCCAAATTGACCAAACTTATTTCTAAACTTTATTCTATAACCAATATTATTTATTAAAACTATTAGAAAAATCATACAATTATTCATGCCAGTTTTGGCATTTGGACCCCTTTGCATATATGTACTATATGTATATAAAACTTCTTTATTTTCCATAAAATTATTCTTAATTCCGATTAAGTTAACTATTTTTCTAAAGTGTTTATAAAAATCAAGAGAAAATACAAAAATATAACATTAAATTAATCAAGAGTAAATACCAGTAAATCTCAAAATTAAAAAATCATAAAACTTAACTTCCAAACATCATATCTAGGCCATATGAATTCCAAATTAGGAGTACTCACTTTTAAAGTTCGTTTTATTAAATTATTTATCAAATAAAAGTGATTTCACTAAAATTGGAGTTAATATACAAAATGGGACCCTATTAGTATATTTGTACAATGTAGTTATATTTTATTTATTCTTTTATAATTTATACTTTGTAAATATTGTATTAATATTGTACTTTTAATATATAAAAAAAATAAAATTTATTAAAAATTAAAATAACTTAAAATAATTAATTGTACTTATTATATAGGTATACAATACCCGTCTTATCTATATCTATTTATTTAACTAAATAAATAACATTATTTTTATAATTGAAATTTACCATCAAATTATTTATTAATTTATTTATAATTTTTATTTATTAATCTATCTTATTTGATTTATTATTTATTAATTAATATTTAAATTAATTTTGGTTTGACAAATCAAACCCTAGTTTGATCGGTCAACCCTCTTCTTCCCCGACGCCCATCCTCTTCTTCTCCTTCTTCTCGTCAACTAAACCCAATGGCCTAGACCACTGGGCCGTTCACCAACCTTCTCGCTTTTTGCCTCCTCGCCGACCTCTTCCTTTCCCTTCTCATCTATTTATAAGCCTGACCCCTTCTTCTCAAATCATTTGCCATTTGTTCTCTCTTTTCCTTGTGAGCTCCGATTAGAGAGGAGAGAGGTGACAGCTCCACCTTCCACCATTGAGTGAGGGGGGGGGGGGTGTTCCGACGAGATCGTCGCCGCCTTACCGAAGCCCTTCTCTCCCATCACGTGCATAACCTCCTAGATCCGTCGTTGGTCGAGGTCGTGATTATCAAGCTCATCAGAGCTCGATTCCCAGGTGACTCATCCATTCGTTCTATTTGAGGTTACTTCTTGTGGATCTTTGTTCCTCCTCTCTTCCTTTGTTCTCTCTTCGATCTCTCTCTCTCTCTCCTCCTCCCTTTGCTCTTCAAATTGATTTTAAAATCAACTTAAAAATTCAAATCCGCCACCAATCATCCATTTCCATCTCGAAATCTCTTCACTTCTAGATCTATCCTTCATGATCTATCGCCTCCGGCCACACATAGTGGCCAGAGCTCAAGCTTTATCCCTGATCGGTTGATATTTCAAGAGTCAATTCTCTCTTTCTAATTAGTTACAACTTCCAGTTGGGATTTTAAATATTTGAATTCTGAACTAATGGATGAGAATAAATGTGAACATTTTTCTATTTTCTGTCCATGGTAGATGTCTATCATAAGAAATTGGAGAGATTGGCACCAACTATCACGGGATAATCCAATTAATAGAATTATATTCATAATAGTAATAATAAATTCGTATTCATATTAATTAAATTTTCAACAATGTTAAAGATATTCATACATTCCTATATTTTATTTATCAATGATAATAAGAATTATTATCTTGATAGTCAATTTCTTAAGACTAGTGTGCATCATTCTTGAATACTTACATAATTTTAAGGAGATTATATTGATCATGTATAGTGACGTGATAATTATATTTACATCTATTATCATGTTTAAAACACTTTGTTTATTTCAATGAGATATTTTTGAACAGATATCTCCAATTGAATCCGAACTCTTCTGCATCAATTTCTAACTCTTTAGATCTATAGATTAGTGTTATGTGTTGAAATTTAATTCAATTAACTCTCATTCATTTAGATCAAAGTGGAGTCATTAAATTCCATCCGTTATCATCATTCGCTAGGAATGGAAGTGTCACGGTATATAATCTATTTTATTGCATCAACCTAGAGCATTCCTAAAAATCAAGCATCTAACGTACTGAAGACTTTGGATAAAGTATGAACCTATATGATTCCACTGAGAGATCATACATCTCATATTTCCTTTTATACACACTAGCTCGCCGGTACATAGACCTTGTCTAGTCATCACCATAATGGTCTTCCAAATGTACATAATCAGCTATCTATAATTGCATATTTGATCAAAGGATGTGTGTTTATACGTGATAGTATACGATGCAAGTCTTTTGTATCTCTATCTTGTCAAGTTAACTCTTTAACTTGATACATCCAATACCTCTGAATCTCTATTCCTATCCAGAAGACCTAGCTACATTAAGAGTGTCAGCCGGATAGCCAGTCTTTATCGAAAGATTACCATCTTTTCTTATACTAGAGATCCTTCTTGTATACCACTTAATGGTAGTAGCTATATCCCCGATCTAACTCTTTAGATGTTTAAACTTACATCAACCTTTATGATCTAACTCTTTAGATCAACAATTGTATGACATCAAGATGGTTGTGGTATATAACCTAATTTATATAGAGGGAATTTATTAATGCAAAACTTATTTATATTTTATTTTTTAGATAATAGAATGGTATAATTCAAAATAGTATTTATTGCATAATGGTTCACCATGGGCTCACATGTCTAACAGTCTTCCACTAGCATTTAGAGCCATTCTTTGGAGTATTTTTAAATCTACACTAATCTGCTCATCATTTGACTATTATAGTCAAATAGGCAAGTTGGCTAATCTACCACTCTATCACCGAAAACAATGTAAAGTTCTATTACAAACTTGCATAACTCATGGAAACAGGAGATGCATCTAATGTAGTGATGAATCTCCATTTCACCACCTTTAATCTTTCATTTTGGCATTAAATCCCTATCTAAATGCATGTAAATATCATTAATTTGTACAAAATAACACTCATTATTTATGCTATAAATAGTATATAAAATATTGTATTTAATGCTAAAAATTAAAGAATAAAGAAAAGAAAATAAAATACCAAAGGTATTGAGTGACCTTAAACTCTGAGACCTAGGCATCATGATGATTAGATCGACAAGGAATAAAGTATGGGGAGATAAGGGTTAATAAATAACATAAAGACCTTAAATGTTTTTCCTGATAATTATATTTTAGATCCCATTTTATTATTTTACTATTTATACCTCAAATCAATAAAATTTGAGCATGAAACATGTAGATAAAATACAAAAAAATTATAAATTTATTTCACTTAAAAATAATACACTATGTTCCTTAGACACTCTGAATAAAAACAACAACAACAACAAAGCCTTTTCCCACAACTAAGTAGGGTCGGCTACATGGATTCTTCGCCTCCATTCAGATCCATCTTGGGTTAATCTCGGACTTATATCCAAAAAACTAAGATCCCTTCGTATAGTCTCTTTCCAACACTTCTTGGGCCGTCCTCGCCCTCTCTTAGTCGGCTCAACATCCCAACACTCGCATCTCCTAACCGGTGCATCAGTTGATCTTCTTTGCGAATGACCAAACCATCTTAAGCGGTTTTTTTCGCATCTTATCCTCGATCGGAGCTACATCAACTTTCTCTCTGATTGCATCATTCCAAATCCGATCTTTACGTGTATGTCCACACATCCATCTTAGCATTTTCATTTCTGCTACAACCATTCTCTGCAGATGTCTATGGTTCACAGGCCTATATCTGAATAAAAAGCATAAAGAAAACTTCACAGACTCATATGTTCTCCATTTGAACTTAAATTAATTAAACTCACATTTATTGTTAATTAAATTAAATTATCTATTTAATGAAATAAGTTCCATTCAATTTGGAGTTAAGATGCAAAAGTTATGTTTTGGGTCCTCATTATGTAATATACTTTTATGTAATATTCTATATATTTATTCTTTATATTTTTTGAATTTTTATATTTTTATAATTTTGTAAATATCATTTAAATATATGTACATAATAATAAAATAAAAATACATTAAAATAAAAAAGTATACTATAATACATAGATGAATTATACTCGTATATAACTATATAATAAAAATACATATTTATTTAAGCTAACAAATAACTTCAGAAAATATAATAAAAACATATATTTGTGTATTTAAATAAGTTATAAATATATAAAATATGTGTATCAAATAAGAAAATCTAAAATACAAAATAAAAATATAATACCCTATATATAGGTAAATACACCTATATTTATAGATGTAAAAAGTAACACCAAATAAATTAATGTGTAAAAATAAATTAAAAAATATAATAAAATACTACATAAAATTATACATATTTTTTATGTTTGATAAAAATAATGAAGTCATTATTATTTTAGATCGAATTTATAAAGGATTTATATCATGATTTGTCGCCTAGCGGGCTTACGTGGACCAATGGGAAACCCATTATGGTTGACCCCGGTCAACTCCCCGACCTCCCTTGGTCCACGTCTATCAAACATTTATGAACGAGATTTTGCCGAAGTCTTGTCAATCCACAAGGTGGATCAATAATCATTGGAGCAACCTCAGACGAAACCCCGATTCAATCAACAACTAATCCATAATAAGAATTAAGCAATGAAAATCAAAATTTATGGTGTTAAAATTTATTATAACTCTACAATAGATGTGTATAGTGTGCAAGTATGTAGAGGTCAAACATAGAGAGCAAAACTGGTAGATTGTGCAATGAGGTGCAAAAGTATGTGCTTATTGTTGTCTATGTATTTTTGTGGCATTTTAGTTTTTGATTTTTGTTTGTTTGTTTCTTTATTTTTCTAATTTTTATAATTATTTGTAATTATATATATTATATTTTTATTTTTTTTCTAATATAAAATATAGAATATATAAGGCTATATATACAAGATAGGCTAATATAAATATAAATACTAATAAAAATCAATAAAATATAGGAGATAAATTGTTTTTTGGGTTTTAATTTTTTACCATTTTTATGAGTTTTAATGAATTTTGCTAATTTTTATATATTTTTAAAGTAAAAAATATTCCAAATCAGGGATTAATTAAATAGGCTGAACTGAAATGGAGAGGAAAAATAACAAATAGGTTTAAAATTCCCCAAATAAATTTTAACAGATATATAATAATATACATAAAATCCATAGACATATATATATATATGTGTGTGTGGAATTTTTGTGGATTTTTTAGATTTTGTAAATGATTTTGGGGATTTGTAATTTTCAAGAGTTTCTTTTTCTATTTTTGTGGATTTTTAGTTTGAAGGTAAAAATACTAAATAAAAATATTTTTGGGGGAAATTTTTTAAAATAATTTTATATTTTTATGGGTTTTTTAAGTCATACAGGGAATAAATGTGCTTCTAAATGATTTTTATAAAATATTAAAAAGGTCTAAAATGCAGAAGTAAAAATGTTGCAAGAAATTGTGTGCAATAAGGAACTTAACTCTATTTTTGATTATTTTTGGAGCATAATAGATATTTTTTTAATAAATGGATCAAACACACAAAAATCGCTGAACTGACAAGGGCATATGTGCAATTAAAATAAAGTTCAGGGATGCAAAATGCTCAAAATATTATAACATTGATTTAAAGTTTTTGGACCAAGTACAAATACCAAAAGCCACGAGGGCTTAAATGCAAAAACGCACGCCTCACATGGATGCCCACGTGAGGTGAGTTGGTAGAGGACCAAACTGCAAATACAACAAAACCTTGTGTCCTAATAGCAAATGTACCAAAAAGTTTTTAAATTACTTATAAGATTTATATGACTAATAATTAAAGCTACAAACGTCGGGGCGAAGAATGCAAATTACCCAACAACGATGGAGACTTGGCTCGAGCGGGCGGTGGCTATGCTTCTAGAAGAACAAGGATGGATCAAACGGCTCTAGAGGGCAGTGGACGAACTGACGAAGAACTCGCCTTGGGCGAGTTTGATTTGGGTGTATCGAGCTCCTCTGGCCTCCCTTGTTGCCACTGAGGCTGTCTGTGTGTTCCTGCTCCTCCGACAAATCCCCAGGTGCCTCAAATGGCTCCGAGGAACCTTGGAAGGTCCATGGATGTCTAGGGTACTCCGGTGAACCTGGAAGCCTTCTCCAAGTTTGATCATAGGCCTGGATGGGCTCCTATATGCGCTGACCTATGTAGGGTCGAGGGAAAACAACCTCGACCCAGTTAGAGGGGAATGGAAGTCGGGTGAAGCGTAGCGATGGTGTCCCGACAAGACGGATGAGATAGGACACCCAGATCCTGCTCCAGGGAGGAACAAGTTGAATGGAGCTGTGTGGGGTGAAGGGAAATGGCATGGAAAGGGAGTGGAGATGTCAGGCGGGTCGGAGAACAAGGGTACCGTAGTGAATGGGTTCGTCGGAACCGGGCTCTGATGAACTATGATTGGTGGATTTAACGATAAATCACGTGATTAAATGCTAAAATAATGGCAAGAAATAAAACCTAGGGTTGAGATTAATCTAAAAAACGAAATAAAAATGAACCTCGACTGGCCAGAGGTTAAGAGATGCGATCTCACAACGGTGCTCCGCTGGAGGTGGGTGGAAGTTAGTCCTTATGCCGTCCTCTCAATCCTCCTGGGCAGGGCAAGATTCCTATCACAAATCTCAAGACAAAATGCACAAACGAAGGGGAGAAACTCGACTAGAGGTGATTCAAAAAAATGGAG
Organism: Ottelia alismoides; assembly: GCA_037367405.1. Taxonomy (NCBI): domain Eukaryota; kingdom Viridiplantae; phylum Streptophyta; class Magnoliopsida; order Alismatales; family Hydrocharitaceae; genus Ottelia; species Ottelia alismoides. The sequence continues at coordinate 75,063 of JAZKJV010007232.1, read as the reverse complement.
GAAGATCAAGGAGGGGCTTATGTATAGGATGATGAAGGTGCGCCATTAGAGGGCAGATCATGGATTAATCAAAGCTGTTCTGCCCTAGGAGAAGGCTTGGCGAGAATCATGGATATACAGTGATGAATCTTCATGAAGGGAACTAACGACCTCGAGCAATGCATCAACAGGGAAGAAAATCGAGAAGTAGAGGAGGTACTCGATTTTGTCAGGGCTAGAGGGGCAAGTTAGAGAGTTGACCAGAGTCAACACCTGAAGTCACATGGTTGGTCTACATGGACCAACTAGGAAAAATCTGTCCCAAAATGATTTAAAAAACAATAATAAATAATAAATGAATTTATTAATTTTAAGTTATAAAATAAAAAGTGTTTATTTTTTATAATATTTTATTATGATTTTTATTTATTTTTTTGAACTTATTTATTATAGGTTAATTTTATAGGGTTTTATTTATAGATATATTTACCTATGTTTTAGGTATTATTTTTTATTTTAATTCCTTATTTTATAAAACTATAACTTATTTTTATTTACATAAATATATTTTTATTGTATTTTTTGATATAATATTTTTACATAATTAAATATAAGTGTATATTATATATGTAAATTTATTGTATATTCATCTATGTATTTTAGTTTATTATTTTATTTTTACGTTTTATTTATGATTTAACTATGTTCTAAATATGTATATATATTATAAATAGTATTTAAAAAATATAAAAAATAAAAAAATATAAAAAATTAAGTAATAAATAGAATGAATATTTTATTCGGGTATATTGTACAATAAAGGTCCAAAACTTAATTTTCACATATTAACTCCAAAAAATATGAAATCACCTTCATTAAATAGCGTATTAAAAGTTATATATAATTAAAGTGATTTTAATATATTTTGGGTTTTTATTTAGGAGATATTGGTTTGGGAAGTTGGAATTTTGGAATCGTATTTAGAGCATAAAATGTACACTATGTATTATTTTTATATGAACTCAATTTTGTATTTTTTATTATCTACAACTTTCATGTACAAAGGTTCTTTATTTGAGATATAAAAAGTGGAAAAATAAAATAGGCTCCAAAAATGAATTAATGATGAATAAAAGAATAGGGTTTTTAATGTATTATTGACCCTTATCTCCCCCTACTTTATTCCTTGTCGACCTAGTCATCAAGATGCATATGTCTCGGGGTTCAGGTCTTAAAATACCTTTGAAATTTTATTATTTTTCTTTTCTTTTATTTATTCTATAATTTTATATTAAAAATAATAATTTATACACAATAAATAGAATAAAGAATGAATGTTAATTTGTACAAATAAATGCTTTTGCATGCATTAGCTAGGGTTTTTAAGGCTAAAATGATAGAGTAAAGATGATGAAATGGAGAGTCATCAGAAGTTAGACCCACGACTTTCTCAATTTATCCCCAATGATTCTTTCATATTTTTGGTTCGATTCCTTCATACATTTGCTTCCTCGATCATCGATCATTCATGCCCATATCTTGCCTCAATCTAAGGGTCACTGAAATGAGCTATCAGTTCAGTCAAAGCCTCCCATGTACAAATAACTTTTGTTGGGCCTCATATGAGTTTTGATCCATTCTTTCTCGCTAAGCCCCTTAGATCAATTCCGATCCGAGTCGAGCAAGGTGAAAGCAGCTCCACGCATGATTTGCAATGCGCGCACGAGGAGGAGCGTGATCCAGGCACCACCGAGGACCGCCTTGCAGAGCTCCACCCGGCTCCTTGCTCTGCAGGTCGAGTTATAGTGTAATTACAGTTTTATGTAGCTTTTAATTATAGATTTTAGAGCTTTTAGTTTAAGTCTTAATACACTACATTAGCATAATTTTTGACTTCGTAGTTCGCCGGAGCTCCTGCACTAGCCATTGTTTCCACCATGTCCAACCACGTTCCGCCGCTTATTTTGCCTCCATCACCTTTCCCCTTCGTTTCCCTACGCCCAGTGCCCTTCCATTCACTCTGATCGAGCTCCGATCAGAAGGTTAGCTCACCTTCGCCACCCTTCATCAGAGAGCGCCACCTCGACTTCACCTCGCGTAATTTCCGCCCAAATATACCCCCTGAACCTCCCTTTTTGTGTGTCAGAACAGACTATGGAGGTTCTTGTGGTTAAAAGCATCAACAGAGGTAATTTTGATGAAGACCAAGTTCTAGGTGACTCGTTTATCCTCGAAGCTCCAAAGCCCCATCGTTGGGCGTTGGACCCTTCTTGTGCACCTCATCAGTTCCGTAGCAATCCCAGGATTCTTTTGCAACCTTTAGCAATGTTAAAGACCACTGGAGGAGGTAGATCTTGTCGGAGGAAGCTCATCCAGGCGGAGTTTCTTCCACATTCTATCAACCCTCACCCCCACCATCAGATCAAGAGCCTCGTCCAGATCGAGCAATTACCGTCGGATCGAAAGCCAAACCATGACCGTCAGATCTCCCACGAGATCTAATCTGCACCACTCATTCGCGAAGCAGTATCAAGCGATCAGGAGGCACCATGTGTCCAAGTGAAGACCCATCTGTCGTCCGATACAACATGTGGGGGTAATTTTGCAACATACCCCTATCATATTTGTCATTTCTATTTAGTACAAAAACATCCATCTACAGTTATATATTTTTTATATTTTTTGTAATAACAACCCTAGATTTAATAGTGTTTAGGTCTAATCCATATCACCTCGCGTGCATGTGCATAAGGGGACTGGACATTTTGCACCTAACCCCTTCGGGCTTCTACATTTCCATTTAGTCCATTAATTTTAAATTTCAGTGTAATACATTTGGGATAAATTACATTGTGGATCTTGCACTTTTCGGTAATTACGAAAATTCCCCTATCAATGTGTTTTCATTAAAAAATCTAAGCATTTTGCATGATTGACCCTGGGCTTCTTTAGGGTGGGAAAATAAGAAATATTTTTAGAAAACTGTAAAAAGGTTCCTACCAACAGTTTATTTTCTTTTTGTTGATTTTTGTTTTTATTAAATGTCATTTATGCTTTAAAATTCTAGAAAATATAGGTTAGATGCATTATCTTTTGTTCTACCACATATATTTTTATTGAGGTATTTTTCTTTGTTTTTTATTAAAGTTAAAAAATAGAGCATATTTCTCTGGTTTGCGTATAAAAATACAAAAAATATAATTTTTTCCAAAAATTCCAAGAAAATTAGGTATTTTTATTACTATGTTTTGTGACTACGAACCAAAAATCACTAAATATAACAAAAGGAAAACACTAAAAAATTAAATTTCTAAAATATAAAAGTCAACAAAATTATTTAAAAATAAAAAATACTTATTTTTATTTTTAAATTTTGTCTATATCATATATTTTATATTAAAAATTATTTTAGAAATTTTTGAGATATTTATTTATTTTTAAATTCCAAAACAATTCGACCTTGTATTATTGTTCATTATTTTGAATTTTTGTTCTATTAAAAATACAAAAAATAGGAAAAAATATAAAAAATCTAGAAATAGATATATAAAAGACAAAAATATTTGATTTTATCACTTTTGAGTATTTATATCTGTATCTATAAATATAAAAATCTGTATCATATATATACTTTCATTATTATTATCATTATCAAAAATTTATTTTAAATCATTAAAAAAGAATTTTACTTTAAGGTATTTTCCTGATTTCTTCTATATCTATTTTATATATTATATTATGCAATATCTATCTTATACATAGTATATATATACATATATAATCTTTCTTTTTAAAAAAGAAAAGAAACTAAAAATCGGAAAATATAAAAAGAAATAAAATTTAAAATTTAATATATATATATATCATTAAAAATCTACAAAAATTAAATAATTAAAAACCCATAAAAATAAAATAAAAAATACAGTGAGGGAAATTTTGGATCAATTTTCAGATCAGTCACGTTTGCTCTCTGAGTTCGGCACTCTACATACTTGCACCTATAAACATCTTTGGTATAGTTATAATAAATTTTAACTCCACATTGCACTACATATGTGTTCAATTGCGGGTTAATTGTTGTTTGAAGCAGTTTTCGTGAGTGATCGTCACAACAACTGTGTTCTCGCCTTTTGAGAAGACCTCTGGCCCTTGCAAAATCGCCCTTCAACATGAGGCGTTGCATCAATACACGACTCAGTCAAAACAACCACAATGTCTTGCTTCTCGCTACTCTTAGCTCACAACACCACTATTCAAAAGGAAATAATAACTAATATGAGATTTGTACTATCCTTGTCGAGTTAACAATCCTAAGCCAGAATACCCACAAATCTGGAGATCATTATCTCCATGGATCAAGACATAATCTTGAGACTTTCTTAAGTATCTAAATATAAGACTTAGAAATCACAAACTTTGTAGTATTATATTCTTAAAGATGTTTATTACAACAGTAAAGTATTTTCTCTCTTCATAGTATGATCACTAACGATTTACCACTCCTAATATATGTCATATATCTGGTGGTATATATATCATGGCATACATCAGGCTTCCTATAGTTGATGCGTATGGACATCCAACCATAACCTTCCAATCCTCGACACTTTGAGGTGGCATCTCTTCAGATAGGCCAATACCATGTCTTAATGGAAGGGAGCATCCCTTGGAGTTATCCATGTGGAATCCCTCCAAGATGTATCTTTGCTGTGATAGTCCCAATGCTATCTTCTACTTCGGATCCAAGATATAAGAGGCATCCTTCTTTCTATGTTTCTGAATAACTTTAGATCCAAAATATGAGAGGTTCCTTGAGATTTTTCATCTCAAAGTTTGGGAGCAATCATATCTAAACACTATCATCATCCTACAATATTAATAATAAGTATGATGTCATTTACATAAAGTACGATGAACACAATTGTGCTCCCAATGAGCTTCTCGTGCGCACATATCTCATCTGAATTTTGAAAGAAATAATAAATGTATAGTTTCAATGTATCAAATATTATCACGATGAGAAGCTTGTTTAAGGTCATAGATGGATTTATTAAACTTGCACACTTTGCCTTCCTCATCTATGAAGCCTTGGAGATGATCCATAGATATCCTCGTCAATATATCCACTAAAGAATGCATTCTTGACATCCATATGCCAGATGCCGTAGTCAAGTTATGCAGCTATAGCTAGCAATATCCTAATGGATTTAAGGATGGCCACATGAGAGAATATATAATCGTAATCAATGCCTTCTCTAGGTGTAATCCTAGGATACAAGTCGTGCATTGAAGGTCTCTTCCTTCCAATTAAGCCCTCTCTTTCTCTTGAAGATTCACTTAAACCCAATCGGCTTAACCCTTATAGGTGGATCTTCGAGGGTTCTCACACCATTACTTCAGACTTCATATACATTATCTATCTATCCATGTAATGATCAGCTAATGCTTCATCATATGAAGTCGGATCATCATCAGGCTCTTCCGAAACATGGAATCTATGCCTCTTAGGTGGTCTTACCATCCTTTAAATCTTTCTAAGAGGTACATGTGTCTTATCTTATATTATCTCTTCAATCTCTGGTAACAGGAACTTCAGTGGTCTCACTAGACTCTATGAGTTCATTTATTTCATTGTTATCTTGACTCTTAAGGAATCCGTGCTCTAGAAAATTTGATGTCGTTGGAGACAACTATTTTTCAACTCTCATGATCATAAATAAAATACCAAATACCATTCTTTATCTACTCTTTGATGCGAGATTCCAGCTTTTTTCATCCATGATGGGCCAAATAACCCAAATTATCACATATCGAACACTTAGCTTGGTTGCAAATTAAAGTTTATGAGGGAGTTTAGGTACTAATTTGCTTGGAATCTTGTTTAGTACATAGATCACAGTCTCTACGGCATGTCCTCATCATTAATCTCACTATCTCCAACATGGTTCTATTGCAATGCTCTCCAATTCCATTGAGTTGAGGAATACCTGGAAGAGTGAAATAGGAAACTATTCCTCTCTCTTCAAGGTATTCTTTGAATTCATCTGAGATGTATTCACCACCTCGATTAGATCAAATTCGTTTGATCTTTCTATTTGATTCTCAACCAAAGTTACAAATTCTATTAATTTTCAAAGGTTTTGAACTTGTGACATAATAAGAAGACAAAATCATACTGCGAATGATCATTTATAAATGCCACATAATATTGATGTCCATTACATGTTGTTGTACTATATGGGTTAAATATATCGAAATATATTAGGGCAAGTATATATCTTCACATTTAACACCTTTCTTGGAGAAGGGTGTCTTGGACATTTTATTTTTGAGTACAATATTCACAAGTATGCACATCTTAGACTTTTAGACAATTTAAGTGGTCATCTTTACTTGTCTATAGAGTCCACTAGATGTTTAGAATAAATTTTAAAATATATTTATCACAACTCTTTATGATAAGTTCTCATTAGAATGAACACCTATGTCTAACAAGCTAAAAATAGATAGTGAACTTGTTGTAGTATCTGTATTAGAGACATTTTCTAAGATAAAGGACTCTCCTACTGAAATGTAAAGGATTCTCCTCAAGAGTACGACTACTCTCATCCACATCCTATTATTTCACCTCATTTCACCCTTATTCATATTTTTATTCAACCTTACCTACCTGTATTCTATCTTATTCTTCTTATTCTTATCTTTCAAGATGAACAGAGAATAGATCATTATTCTCTTTATTCAAGATCATCATTCTTGCTTATTCCCAAATCGAACACCCCTTGAATATTCTCCGTGTTGTTTGGTATTTAGACTTCCTTGATCTTTTTTTTTAATTATAACTTTTTGACGTTATGGCATTAATAAGTTACTGCGAATTGACTTATTTCCACAACAAAATCGAACTTATGGAAATATGATATCTTTATACCTTAAAAAAATACCCCGATTTCAGGTGCCATGTATAGAACAATTATCATAATAATTAGCACCACTACTATATATGGTGACGGATGAAATTACATTGAAGGTTCATTAATTGACTCTCATATCATATGGGGATCCTTACGCAAGAAAAAAAGACTCCATTCATCTCACTTTCTCTTAGTTCCGTGTGCACTTGAATAAGTGAATTTGTATGACTTATCCAGAAGAAATACATAACCTGACCTAGTTGTACATGAATCACACGGTTCGTCGATGCATATACATGCCGACATCACGAAGGAAGCATGTTACACATCCTTTATTTTCAACAAAAGACTCCTACAGAGGTTGAGGGCAATCGCATTCGAACTTCCTCTCTTCTCTTCTCCATGCATGTTCATCGAGCAGTTAAACATCTTTCGAAGAAGAAAGGCCGTGTAAACCCCTCCTTCTATCACATAAACTTTTTCTCTTCATTGTCGTCATCGTTGTCATCTTCATTAACTTAAACGCTTTTTCTAGATGCCAGTGTGGATCTCGAAATGAAGGCAACTCGGAGTTTGACTAGTTAGTAGTGGACAGTCGTTGTCAATCACTTCAATCCGCGTGTCGCGTCTCGGTTGGAGTATATATGCACTCCTCACCCATCCAATGATAGAGTTTTCGCTTCAAGGGAAATTCTCGATTATACGTGATTACGTTAAGGAAATTAGAAGGAGAAATGAGGATTACGCCGAAGATAAATATGGATTTTATGTAAGAATAGCTTAATGGTAATTTTCCATTAATTAGTAAGATTTTAAAAGTAACAGTAGTTGCTATGGTGTGGGGAACGTAATGGTGATGTGAGTAAAGGGTGAAATGGACGTAAGGCCTAACGAAAGAGAAGCTCAAGTGGAGACTGATTTGATGTCGCCTCGTGTCGAGGGCAGGGAGTGCCACGTGGCAAAATTGGGCTACTGAAGTCAACACGTTTGACTTTGACGATATTATACTTTGATCGTTGGGGGTCATCCGTGACATAATTAGAAAATTTTTTTCAGAAATTCTTGCACCATCACCCCTAAGATCTTGCCCAATTACATCATAACCCCTGTGGAACATGTGATTACAGCAACCCTGCACTAAAAAAACACGTTGCGGCAACAAACTCTAGTGATAGAAATTTAGTTGGTGGTGATGGAGTTAGGGATGGGCATGGGCCGGGTTCGGCTGGGCCCTAAAGGGTCCAGGCCCAAGCTCGTCTGAAAAATTCGGGCCTTGGGTCGGGCCTCGGCCCGCATTTTTTTTGTGGTCCGGCCCAAGCCCAGGTCCGGCCCAATTCCTTTGGGCCGAGCTTGGGCCGGGCCAGCCCATCCTCAATTGTGGCATGCTTCTCTTTTATTGCTCTTGTTGTTGATGTGCATTTTCTGGTTATTCCTATTCAAGCAATAGATAAATCCTCCGTTATTCATCAATTGAAGCTCCTCCAAAACATCATCAACCAATACAAACACATGAAATGGAGAGTCCAATCGGGCTAAAAGAGGGAAGGGGAGGCGTGAATGGTCTATGTAAGGCATGAGATTAAGACCCGTGCATAATTTTGGGATGGGTATTGGGCTACATATCGGGCCACCATTCGGGCCCCCAAATGGGTCGGGCCTTGGGCCGGGTCGGGTTGGGCCAAGCCAAGCCCGAGCCCGGCCCAAAGAAATTTTGGGCCGAACATTTAGGCACATGCCCGGCCCAATGTTCTTTTGGGCTTGGGCTGGACCGGGCTTCGGGCTAGGCTGGGCCGGCCCAGCCTAATGCCCATCCCTAGATGGAGCACGGCATTTATGTCATCAATAGCCGGTAGGGGTGCACATGGATCGGATTGGATCGGATTTTAGCTTAATCCGTGTCCAATCCACACATAACGGATTTTTGATTTTTCTAGTCCAATCCAATCCATTAAATATGCAAATCCAATCCACCGAATTACAGATTAGATCGGATTGGTTCGGATTTTTAATGTTCACCTAATATGATTAAGTTTGTAGCATAGTCGAACTCGACATTCGAATCATGGTTCTAAATTTGAGATTATGTATAAATGTAAAGAAAATAATAGTTAATTTTTGGAAAGCAATTTGACTTGATTTTTTTGAAAAGCAAAAACATATATGCTTGTTATGAATTTATTACAACCGATCATTGTATAACTAAATAAAAATAACATACTTGTGATCCGTAGAAATCATAAAAGAATCATATTGACTTCGAATAAAATCGCAAGTTTGTATATATCAAATATGAACTACAACTAGATAACTACGCATGCGCAAGGACGACCTGGCTGCGCATGCGCACAACTAGGACAAGGACAACATCCGGTGGAGATATGTGTACACCTGAGGGTGGAGATGTGTGTGGCGCAGGTGAGTGTTTTGTTTGCAATGGGTCTCGAGTGGGTTTCGTTTGAAAAATTGGAAGGGCCTAAAGGACATTGCGGGTAGGTATTTTTTTTCTAAACCAACTAGTAGGGTGAGATAAGGGGTTTTCCAGCAAGTTGTGTGTAGTAAAACTTGACTTGGAATAGGTTTAAGTTATAAAGAGACTAGCTTGTGTAATATATAATATGCTTTATTGAGAATAAATAAAGTAGTATATATTATTATTTATTAACGGATTAACGGATCGCATCGGATTGGATTTTGACAATAATCCGATCCAATCCATAAATGAACGGATTTGTAAAATTTCAATCTGATCCGATCCATTAAACTTATAAATCCAAACCGATCCAATCCAATGACAACGGATTGGATCGGATTACGGATTTTATCCGATCCATGTGCACCCCTAATAGCCGGTGTTAAAAGCTCGGTAACTATAATTTTATTGTAATTGATAATATGTTGCTACAAACTTGTAAAAATATATTATTTAACAATTTTAGTTTTAATGTTTGAAAGACATAATTTTCCTTCATAAAATGATGTTTGAATACTGAAGAATTCGTCGTTATAACCTAGTTACGGTTCATTAGCATCCTTTCATATTGTTTAATCCAAAATGTCGAAGATTAGGTCATTTAAATGTTATATGTCTACTTTATAATCGACATTTAACAACTTCTTAATATTCGAAATAGTATCACTTCGAATGCTATTTTGATATTTTTGTTACTGCATATTTAGTCAAAGACGCGAACATTAAATTATCGTATAAAAATATGGATTTGATTGAGAGAGAGAGAGATGTCTCATGTGGGCGGTGAGGACGGCAAAGTTAACATTGAAACACCGGCACACATTAATTAATTCTTGCTCAAATCCAAATAGAGATTAGACGAGTGAGATCGACACAAAATCCTTGTAAGTACGTTATATAATTAATAAACTCCATTAAAATAATAGACAAGTGATAACTACACTTGGTTGTTTTTTGTTTGGTCGGTTGACGTCGGCACACGGATAGTGGAAATTAATTAAGGATAAAGAAGCTTAATCCCAAAGGATTAATTAGCCACTGCATCACAACGTCCATGGTGGTGATTATCAAGTTGTAATTTGCCACCGGAGACCCCACCGAGCAGTGATCCTTTGAGTTATAGTAGAGGTGTTGTAATCGCTTTTTTTCTGTGATTTCGATCCGAAAATCCAGCTTTATATGTTGAATCCTAGATCAATACTCTATATATCTTCCGCTCAAATCCGAGCAAATAAGTTTGGAGTTGAGAAAAATTTAGATGATATGTATAGCATTGATTTAGGATTCAATCTATAAGGTTAGATTTTTAGATCGAAATCGTAAAAAAATAAAAAAACGATTACATTACCTCTGTTGTAACTCTCGTTACAGCATAGATCCTCTTCCAGCATGTGGATTACTTACAAAGAGAATATATTATTATATATATTACACATGAGGAACCGATCACTACACCAAAACGAATTTATAGTGACACATATCCTGAAATTTATCACCTTCTCATACAAATATCGTTTGATATATACATAGTATCCAATGTTATCCGTTGCAAAATCACGAGTTGTATTTGCAATCAACAAAAATGAAATACCCGTTGTGTATTGACATGATAGCAACGGATAGCTGAAAGAGCATCGTCTGCTGTGCCATCGTCTGTTGTGCCATGGGCTGCACACACGGAGCCGCTCGATCTTGATCGAGCGGTTTTCACAAATTCATACTTTTTGTGGGTCCGAATCATACGAATTCGTGGGAATCGCTCGATCAAGATCGAACAGCTCTCGGGCGTGGAGCAGAGTCTGCTGCAGCCCATGGCACAACAGACGATCCACTTCCTGGATATCCGTTCTCTTAGGGTGTGTTTGGATAGTGGGTTTAGGTGGGTTAAACTGGTTGCAGGTAATCCATTTTTGGATTCTGGTGTTTGGATAGAGGGTTAAATTGGGGTGGGTTAGAAGTGAGTTTATTGTGATATGATTGTATTGAAGTTTGAAAAAGTGAGTAATTATTACGATGTGATTGTATTGGAGTTTGAAAAAATGAGTAGAAGTGGAGTAGTTTATAAATTTTAGATGATATGATGGTATAATATATTATTTTTTATTGGAATAGATGGAATAAAATTAATTTATTTAATATATTAAAAAAGGGAAAATGTGGGACCCACTTGAAAAGAGAAAGAATGGGGTAAGGGTGTAAACCCCCCTACCCGAACGACACCTTAATACTGACGGTCACTAGGGGTGTAAGAAAATTCTCAAGTTCGATATTCACTCAGGTTCGGCTCGCTAAAAGTTCGTTTCAGATTCGATTTGGAAATAAACGAACCGAACCTGAACACAAGTTTAGACTAGATTAAATAAATGAACCGAACCTAAAAAACATAGGTTCGCTCAGATTCGGTCCGTTTACACCCCTAACGGTCACTTTTAGGAATGGTTAGTGTGGATTTTGATTAAAAAGGTAACATATATAATTGGCTTCATACGAACGGCCGCGGAGATAAAGTTTATTGTTATATATATTTAACAATATATATATTTAACAATGGATGACATTGTATTATGTATGATGAATTCTTTTTAAGAAACCAATTTTATGGGACCAAAAGCTCCACGCGAACATTTTCTTCCTGGTCAAAGAAATATAAAAAAAACAGAGCCACGGAATCAATTCGTCTTCCCTAAATACAGCAACATTGGTCCCCATGTGCTTCTAATTAACACCACGTAAATATAATATAGGAATGATATCTGCTTCCCATAATCTGGGAGGTGGGTCCATGGCGAGCAATGGAGCCAGCACAACGCGGTGACCTGCAGAATCTAATAATGCACCTGACCCTAAGTAGGAGGAATCAAGCAGACTATACGTACACACTGATAATTGATAGACGTTTACGTCCACTTAAATTAGACTAGACAAACTTGATTAACATGTCTATAGCGTACATGTAAATCGTTTATACAGTGGGGTAAATCATTTTAGCAGGGCTTAAACGGAGCGTTTTCGTTGATTCGACGACCGGTGAATCGACGACGGCTTCAGGAATCAGGCAGATTAGGTCGAAGTCACCTGAACTGCTGTAGATTCAGGCGGCAACACGTGAAATATATTTTGATACCATAAAGTAAATTATTTTGCAGGCATATATCTAGAGAAGGCCGAGAGGAAGGGGGGTCCCCCTACAACCACAGCATGAGAAGGATGCGAGAGATATATTGTCGTTGAAGAAGTGAAAAGGAAAGGATTTGCAGTCGAACCACAGAAAAGAAAGATGGACAGATATATCGTGGCACTGATGGGAGACCATTACACACTCCTCTATGATTGCACCGTTTGCGTTCAGGAGGAATCAACAGGGATGGGTTGCAGTCAACCCTCCAATCTCCGCCGAGGAGACGTGGCGGAACCACCCGGCGACACCTGACCACATGTTGGTGGGAGCATGTTTTTCAACTTACATGCTTTCGGTGTTGTGTGGAAGCTTCCTTTTTTTATGTTCTGACCCCACGGTCGGATCACATTGTGCTAATTACTGTCCGAGGATTCAGTCTTTTCGACTCTCGGATTTGACGATCATGTCTCTCCTTTTTACACTGCAAGTTGCTTGAATTATAAACAACTTAATCACTTTACATTCAACCACTGTAGAGAGCACTAGGGCACAACTTTCATTTTCTGCCCCTGACTGGAGCTCTAGCCCCGGTTGTGCACAATGGAAGTTAGCCGTCCATGCCATTATCGATTAGCTAGAACACGGACATGAGTTAGAACTATAGGAAATGCTTACACCTCCTAATATATAATGACTCATCTCTGGCACGTCCTTTGCACGAGTAGAAACTGAGGGGGACTAAGCTTTCAGGACCTTTTTAAACGTAAGAACATCTTTCTACTCACTAAATATCTGCATTCCATTAGTAGTTTCGAGTGAGAGAGGCTTTTAATCTAGCATTTTCTATTATATAGTACTATTAGCTATGGCTAATTGGGAAATATATTCCTATTTCCCTACCAAATCAAATGCCTCCCTACAAAACAAATCAAATGCAAGGGGTCTTTTTCTTATGTCTTCTTTTTCCATGGGCTAGCTAGAACAAGTCCAGATAAAGAATCCACTGCCATAGTATGCGTCCATTGTTGGTACTCTTATAGTTGCAAGCACCATTAGTCACCTCCCATGAAAAGAAAAGGCTAGGTGGGTTAGAACACCTTGTAGCCTTTATATAGATAGTCATGTGAGTTGCATATTGGGAACTCTCTTTAAATTAAGGCTTCTGTTGAAAAGAGTGAAAAGACAATGCATACTAGATATAGATGAGGGAATCAACATCCATCCGTAACCGATGAATCTCGTATTCATCAACTCAATGTTGGCATCTTGAGCATCTTTCCTCATCAAATACCTATTAAAAAGGATAAAATATATCTTTTATCATTAATGTGCATTGTTAATATTTCATAATTCTATGCATGGTTAGTATTGCATAGTTAGCATTAAAATACATAAAAATTAATAAGAATTAGAAAATCCAAAAATCAGGAAGATAGGATGGACATTCACATACTAAAAGAAGAATAAGAAATTAATAGATGGGATGCAAGCCCTTTTATTTCGCCTAACCCCATGACCCATGAAACATGATCGGTTGACAAATAAAAGAACAGAAAATAAGAGAAAATCTAGAAAAAGAAGAGAACACTTGTTTATATTTACATGTATATAGTTCACAAAGTCCATTGATTTTCAAAAAAATATCTATGTTAACGACGATTGACATGAAACCACTTTTATAGTATACAAATAACTAACTTAAACACACGAAAAATATAAAAATTGCTATTAAATATGTGAAAAATAAACCCAAACCATACGTAGCAGGTTGTTAGAATATTAAAAGCTCAATCGATTTCTCACTCATACAGACTCCTATCACTAGGACTGCTAATCGAACTGACATTATTCATATTAAATTAGAGTTCATTCAATAAATTAGTTCGAGAAATGTTCATTTATTTCTAAAGTTACTGAACATAAACTTCAAAATTTAGTACGATAAAAGTCTGAATCGATATATGTATATGTATATGTTTCCATGTGTATATATATGTGTAACTTCGTATTTGTACACATGAGAAATTTGATGTTAAAGAAATTATGGTATTAGCTGGCAGGCATTGTACTACTTTGATTTGAATAATTTCTTATTTTTACTACTTATCGAACTCCAGTTTTGAGCTTATTCATCTAAACAAGTTTGAGTTAAGTTAAATCACTAATGAACTATTATCGGACCGAACTCGAACATTCATTTTCAAAACGAACTCGAATTCGAACATATCATATCAAACCTTCATCGAACCGAGCTCGAACATAGGTTCTTTCATTACAATTTGGTTCGATTAAGAGCCCTACCTTTAACACTCTATTCACCATTGAATTACTGTAGGTTTAATTATTTACAAAATAAGAATATAAAAGAATCAGAATTAATATATGAAACTTGGGGTTTTGGATCCTATTGTATATAATATCATTATGCAATTTCATGTACAAAACTTCAGCTTTCTCATTTATTTCTTTTTCCTTTTACTTCTTTATTCAGTGATATCACTGGATATAAAGAACTTAAAATCCAAAAATGACATAAAACCTTTAAAATAGAGAAAAAAGTCCACCAGGTGCCCACTTATATATACTATTTGTATCTATTTTATTTTATTGTTTCTTCGCTTGTTAAAATCTTAAAAAATAGAGAAATGAGATAATTGTATATTAGTATTATATTAAAATATAAGTAGTATATATTTTTAAGAAAATTCAAAGAAAACATACTTATGAAAAATATGTACTTTACATGTGAAATATTTTTAAAAACTAACATCTATATTATTATCAACTCCTTTGATTTTGATATCTTCGTGAAAGTTGTAGATCTGATTCGGATCCACAACTTTTATGCACACTGCATTGTCATTTGAGTTCATTTATTATTTTATGTTTAACTTATTTTTGAAATTTCTTGTAAATATTCAAGTGCAGCCATGTGGAGGGTCAGCAACTTGGTCAACCAACGATGTAGTGGCTGGCGATTGGGTGTAGCTCTCTCCCTCATATCATCAACATGACCACAAACGAATCCACTAAATCCCCCCCACCCTCATCCTTATAGGTAAACCTACAGTCAACATCAGTGGGACCAAGTTGACCTCGATCAACTTTGTCCTTTACCTTTCTCATGCGAGCATTGAGTCGCCAATACTTGTGGCGAGTCGTGTTTGCCAGCGCTTTGACATCTGCCACCACTCTACGGAGTAACATTCCTGTGCCACTCCCAGATACCTCCATCCTCATTATTAGAGCAGCCTCTACCTCAGGAAAACCCTCACAATCCACCATTTTATTGAGAGAGTTCATCTCCTAAGAATCTAGTATGCCATAACAATGATAACCCATGGTCGGACGATGATGTCCATAGTCTGAAGGTGGCATGATCCATTAGTTTGTTGCCATCGTAAAAGAAGAATAACGTCATTGAATCAATCAGTTACCAGAAAATTTATTTTATTTATTTATACTCCTAAACTCAAAGGTATAGTGAAAAGTATGGAAGTTCGAAATCAGTGAGGCAAACTGTGGAAAACAAAGGTAAAATAGTAGAGGAATTATTTTCCTAATTTTTTTATTTTAAGGAATTTTTATGGATTTATATTTGATTTTACGAATTTTATATTGTTTTTACGGTTTTATATAACTGCAAGTAAAAATATTTTATTTGGTTTTTTTTATTTTATTTGGTTTTCTATTTTGTATTTTTTATGTTTTTAATTTTGTTTACTATTATTTATGTATTTTAAGAGGTTTTTAGACTTTTTATGAATTTTTTATTATTTTTAAAGTGAAAAACAATGTTTTTATTGAAAACATGGATTTATTTTTAATTTTTAAAATATTAAACAATAAGAAAATATTTTTATTTATTTATATTAGAAAGTAGATGAAAATACCTTTCTAACACGGTATTATACCTATTTTGTGATTTTTAAGGAATTAGTTATGAATTTTTTATTTTTTTATGTATTTTGATTTTTTATTGATTTTAATATTTAAATTTTTATTTTGTTTTTTTGGTTTAATATGTAAAATATAGTAAAATATATTGTAGCTACTTTTTATAGGATTTTATAGGTGTTTTTTCTATTTTTTATGTATTTTTCTATAAATATGTGTATTTTTGTATTTTTAAATGATTTATTAAAAATAGAAAATCTTTTTATTCTTGAAAATAGTTATAATACCCTATATAGTATACTAGTATATATTTTTATGTATTTTTATTATATTTTTATACTAAGTATTTTTCTTAATATGTATATAGTAGTATAGTAGTTATATACCGTGTTTAGGGATATATGGGTAATATATAGGAAATAAATGTGTGTACTAGAAAAATAAGGAGAATCATAGGAAGAAACACGCAAAACCTCCCATCTCCTCACGTTTTCGATCACGTGAGGTTCAACAACTTGGACCTGCTAGTAATAAGCTAAATGTAAGAGGCTCGTGCGCAAAATTCACAGATCCCACGTGATCAATCACGTGATTACCCCGTTGTCTGGGAACTATTTGCAATAGCCACAAATGTCTGGGTGCTTTCTGCAAATCACCCAAAAATCTGACGATATCACATGCCGCACATGTGATGACTTAAGCGGTACGTCAATGAGGTGATTTACTAATTAATTTATGTAATTACTTATTATTAATTAATTCTATTATTTTTTTCTCTTTATTATTTTATTTTGGATAAAGAAAGTATTAAATATATAATATTGACAAATATGGCTAGAATGTTAATTAGTAAGAATTAGTGAATATTTACTTGTATTTTACCAAGGATTTTAGCCAAAATGAAAGAATGAAGGTGATGATCATGGATTCATCACCTCCCTCCTCCATCTTCATTAAGCAACACACCATCCTCTAGCATGCACCTCCCTCTCCATAGCCCATGCGTGAATCTTCACCTACCCCCTTCGAGCTACATGCCATCTCTTCCTCTTTTTGACCGGAATCCATCCTTATAAATACCCCCTCCAACCTTCATTTTTGTTTTTTATCCCCAACCTACCATGTAATCCACCTAGGAGATCATCCTGTTGAAGTCATTAGTGACTGCACATGCATCCGGGCCTAATCAACATGGAGAAGGGGCTGTTTTATGCAATCCATGCCAGCCGAGTATCGTCTCCGATGACATCTCCTGCTCCAAGCTTCTCAAGCTCGTCGAGCTACTATGTATCTCTAGCTTACAATTCATTCTAGGGGTCTAGTCGTAGATTTAATTTCGTCTTTTAATCGTGCAGTTATCTTAATTTTGAAAAATCAAAATCGTTGGAGCTTCAGCTCTGGTACCAAATCCGTCGTATCTCAACCATGTTCCGACTACCCTCTGCTGCCATTTCTTCCATGTCGCATTGTTCACAATATCTTTATGTTCCCCCTCTATTTCTGTAAGGAATCGAGTGACCGGACTCCGCCTCAGTCGCCCTCGTCGGAGTCTCTTTGCCTCATTCACCCCATGCTATTGCAGCTTCAGTAGAGGGGCGAGGAGACAACCCTCGACACCCTTAACCTTTTGATGCAGGAGCACAATGACTTAGATAATTTGGAGCATCCAACTAATGCCAGAATAGATATTCCAGCTGCTCGAGCTCCATGGCTCCTTCGATGACCCCATACCCTCTAAAGGTACCCTCAAGATGCGCACCTTCCCTGGGAAGGAGAAGAGCCATCTAGTGAGTGGGGAGGAGGTCGGACTCAAGCAGAATCAGAGAACAAAGCTCACCGAAACTTTGTTCTTGTGGTGTTCTTACAAGCAGCCCAGCCACCGTCAGATGCAAGCATCGACCTAGATCTAATCCGGGCCATTGACGATTAGATGAAGTGGTTTGCTTCCAACATCGCACATCATGTCACGTGGACGACTGTCAGACCTCCAATCCCGTGCAAGTAAAGTGGTAAATTTATTAATAACCCCTCTCTTTCTGTAAATTTATTGTTAAGTCCTATAAATATTTTATTATGTTATAATTTTTATGTAAAATTTGCAATCGGACCCCCAAGATTCAGGTATAATGCATCTAGGTCCAGTGCCACGGCAACTTACGTGGCGCCCCACGTGAGTTGGAAATTTGCATCCAGGCCTCTCTGCCTTTGTATATTTAGGATTTAGTACAAAAAATTGTATGTTAAGTTCAAAGCTTTTGGATATTTTGCATGTAACCCCCTAACTTTATTTTTAAATGCAAAATACCCAAGCTAGGCATGTATATTTTATATAATGCATTTCTTTTTGGATTAAATAGCTACCTTGCTTAAAAATAGTGCAAACATTACAGAAGGTGTCTTAAATGATGCTTATTCACGCTGTTATTTTTATTTATCTTTTCATCACGTTTTCAATTTAAAAAATTATTTTGGTGGTATTTATTTCCTATTTAGAGATAAAAATATAAAAAATTAGAAAAAAACATCAAATTTTAAAAAATAGAGATAATATAATATTGTGTGAAATAGCTACAGACAAAAAATCACAAAAAATAGCAAAAGAAAACCATAAAAATTAAAAACCCTCTCTAACCCTAGAAAAAGAAGAAAATAGTACAAACATTACAGAAGGTGTCTTAAATGATGCTTATTCACGCTGTTATTTTTATTTATCTTTTCATCACATTTTCAATTTAAAAAATTATTTTGGTGGTATTTGTTTCCTATATAGAGATAAAAAATATAAAAAATTAGAAAAAAAACATCAAATTTTAAAAAATAGAGATAATATAATATTGTGTGAAATAGCTACAGACCAAAAATCACAAAAAATAGCAAAAGAAAACCATAAAAATTAAAAACCCTCTCTAACCCTAGAAAAAGAAGAAAATATTTTCAAAAATACCAAAAAATTAGTTTTCTATTTTGTATTTCTATATTTACATATTACCGTATGATAAAAGTAATTTTAAGGAATTTTGAATTATTTATCTATTTTGAAATCCATAAAACATTAGGCCTATTGATTAACTCCCTTATTTGGAGTATATTGATTTTTTAAAAAATACATAAAAATTGGAAAAAAAACCTAAAAGTCACAAAAATATAAGAAAAATATAAAAATAGTTTATTTTGTATTTTTTACTATTTATAGCAATACTTAGTATTATTACCTTATATTGTATTATATACCTATATATGGTAATATATAATAATAATAATTATTAATCCTTATAAATAACTTATAAAATTTTTATATCCTTAAAAAAATAAAAATGATGGTTCCTAGTTGTATTTTCTAATTTTTAGACATAGTACATTATATGCATATATATACTCTTATATATATACCAATTATATAATTAAAAAAGAAAAAAAAACTAAAAAAATATAAAAAGAAATTAAAAAATTATAAAACTAAAAAAATATAATATAAAAACTATTAAAAGTTTAAAACCCATAAATTTAAATATTAATTAAGTGATTGAGGGAGTGAATAGTGTGCATAAATATACATCATTATTTATTTCTTAATAATAATCCTTGCTACACCGACTTGTTCCCTGTGTTCGACACCCTACACCTACTTGTACACTATACACATTTATTCGTATGGTTTGTAATAAATTTTGATCCATATTTGCATTGATTGATTATTCTATTATATTGTGGGTTAATTGTTGATTTATTCAGCTTTCGTGTGCAGTCACCTCGATGACTCCCTAGCTTTGTGAGCGCATACACCCGCCTCTGAAATTCGAATAATCACCCATCCATCCAACTGTCCATACACCATGCAAACACAAGACCACTCACATGCATTGTACACGTGACTTGGAATTATACTAAGCCGACCCTGGAGGTTTTGGTATTTGTAGTCTAGCCCTATCGCTGGAACCCTCTCATGCCTACCACATGTGCTGAAGAAATTTCAAGGAACCCCTTATATGATTATACTTTTGCAAATAAGCCTAATATCTAAACATTTTAGACTCTTATTTCAATTGAGAACTTTATGTCGTCCATGCTTGTAAATTGCGATTTTTATTTTGTTTTAAAGCTAAATTCATACTTTTTATGATGGCACCAATTCCATGTCATTTGGATATTTGAATCATTTATCTATTTTTTTTAGTAAAAATGATATTTATGGCTTTTCAATTCTCTATAAATTCATAGAAATATCATTTGTTGTGATTATTTAAGTTGAGACTAAACTTTTGGTTTTGAAATTTAAAAAATATTGAAAAATGTGTCATTTTGTACATACATTATAATTGCTTAAAATTATCTAACTGCTCTTTAAATGATCTGTAATTCGTAATCTTGAACTTCTAGTGTTCATTTGATGTTTTAAAATTAGCAAAACTAAAATTTGAGTATTGTTTATTTTGTTCAATTTAATTCTTTATTGCTAAAAAACTAAAAAATATGGATAGGTTCCACTGCTAGTAGATCTATCATCACATTTTTGTTTTAAATTTAAATGCAATTATACTTTAAAACCAAAAACTTCAAAAAATCACAAAAAAGTTTGCATTAGAAATATAAAAAATAGTGTTATGGAGACCTTGTAGACAATGCTATATAGTGAAAATATAATCATAATTTTTAGGACTCAAATTGCAAGAGAAACCTATTTTGATATCCCCACTAGTTTCCCTTATTTTTGTTTAATTTTTCCTTTCATATTTTCATTATTTCAAAAAATGGAAAAATAAAAACATAAATATTTTATTTATTTTTAGTATATTTTTATCTTTTGGTATATTGTAAAACTCTTATTTTCTCACTACGTATATTAAAATATTTTGTTTTCATTTTATCTAATAATATCAAAATATAATGAAAATTTTCAAATGAAGAAGATATCAATAAAAAAATATAACATATTAATAAAATCAAATAATTTTCTAAGTATTAGTTAAGTCATTTTGAAATAAAAATATAAAATATTAAATACTAAATATAATTAAATCATTTTGAAAGTACTGACTAAATCATTTTCCTTTAATTATTATATTATTAAAAAATAAAAAAAATAATTTTAAGAATACATAAAAAATAAATTATAATAAAACACCACAAAAATAACTTGACACACATACTTGACTTGGATCTCCGACTTAGGATGCACACCTCATTTCACTCATTGGTTGCCTACCCCATTTTGTTCGACCCATAACTTACCTGGTAAAATATAAGAGAGATACACATTATTCTTAATAGAATTGGCCTGATTGATTGAGTACTACATTGACACATATTGACACATCGATTAGGTCAGTTCATCAACCCAAAACAATAGTAAATCAAAACTGAAGGCTTCTTGACGATATCAAATACATGTGCATTAGAAACAACATTTAACTAAAATGATCCACAAAGAGTAATGAGCACTGTAAAGTTGAGCATATAAATGAAAATAATTGTTTGAACTTTTCTCTCAAAGATTTGAGCAAAGATTTGAGTGAAGAGTTATGAGAGACCTGAAGTTGATCCTTTTTTATCATTTTTATATCTAGGCCTAAAGGGTCAAAATACTTTTCCATTCAATTTTCTTTAAATCCTACATTTAAAGAATATCTATTATATCTAATATATGGTCTTTGGAAATCTTAGTTCTTAATCTTTTATTCGTCTTTGTCTCATCAAGGCTTTAGAGCTCTTTTATTATAAAGGTATTTGTTATTTTTGTACATTAATTTGATTATTTTCTAAAAAAATTATAGATTTTTTTGTTCTTTTCAAGCATATCTTAATTTTGTAGGTATCACCCGATAAATTAACCTATGCTTATAATTTTTACGAGGCTATGATAGATCTAATAACCTGATAGATCTATTAACTTAAGAGTAATGGATCCTCTTGCAATCATTAGTTGAGGGAGAGGGGACCCCAATCCATATATATAAAACATGATGGTTACCTATCCATTAAGGTAACCACCAAAAGCAACCTCCCAAATTGATGCATCCTTTCACAATTAATCATGAGCCACAAAAATTAAGAAATAAAAATAAAGTTGGCAACTACCATATTTGGTAGTTGTATACATAATATTTCTTACATTCTCCCACTTGGCTCATGTAACAAAATTATTGCTTTACATTTGTCTAGTTAAGCTCTATTAATATGAATCTTGGCGGTAGATACCTTTCAAGCAGATATATCCTTCCAAGCATTACAATACTAATAGTTTATTTAACACTACAAATCTTTATGTGTCAATATCCATATATTAACACGGGTCCTTTCTTTATGCATGTTCATTAATTGCATGCAACTGAAATATAACAGACAATAACCAACTAGATCATTATACCAAAACTTAAGGTGTACACACATGGATGTATTGATATTATTACAAGGTACTAGATAGGCCCATTTCAGTTACATGATTGATGAATACACTAGGCGGCAAACCCTTTGTCATAGGATCCACAATCATGTACTTAGTACCAATATGTTCAATCAATACTAAATGATCTCTAACTTTCTCTTTAACAACAAGATATTTAATGTCGATTCTCATTCCGGCACACGTATACTTGTTGTTGTTAGCAAAAAATACGGCTGCAGAATTATCACAATGAATCTTTAATGGTCTTGAGATTGAATCCACTATCTTAAGACCCGCAATGAAATTCTTTAGCCAAAGTGCTTGTGTAGTAGCCTCGTGACATGCTACGAATTCGGCTTCCATGGTACTTGATGTGACAAGTGATTGTTTCACACTTTTCCATGAAATAGCACCTCCAACAAGCAGAAAATGTATCCAGAGGTAGATTTTCTATCCTCCTTACTTCCTACATAATCCGAATCCGAATAGCCAATAACTTCTAAGGAATCTGAATGCCGGTAGATTAGCATAAAATCCTTAGTTCTTTGCAAATATCGCAAGACCTTCTTTGTCGCTATCCAATGGTCCATGCCTGGATTGCTTTGATGTCTACCCAACATTCCAACTGCAAAACATATATCTGGTCTAGTACATGTTTGGGCATACATTAGACTCCCAATGATAGATGTATATGGAATGTCATTCATCTGTTCCTTTTCTAAATTATTTTGGGGATATTTGAATGAAATTTTTTTATCTCCTTTTACCATAGGTGCTAGGGTAGGAGAACAATATTTCATTCCAAACCTCTCTAATAATTTTTCAATATAGGCCTTTTGAGACGATCCAAGTACTCTCTGAGATCTGTCTCTATGAATTTCAATGCCAATGACATATTTAGCATCGCCCATATCTTTTATTTCAAAATTATTAGAAAGAAACATCTTTGTTTCTCGCAACATCCCAAGGTCATTACAAGCAAGTAAAATATCGTCTACATAAAGGACTAGAAAAGCTTATTTACTCCCACTCGTCTTAAGATATATACAATTATCAACAATGTTCTCAACAAAACCAAATGAAGTTATTGCATTGTTGAACTTAATGTACCACTGACGAGATGCTTGTTTTAGTCCATATATAGACTTCCTTAATTTACAAACCAAATGCTTGTTATTATCTAAAATAAAACCCTCAGGTTGTCGCATGTAAACATGTTCATCCAATTCTCCATTAAGAAATGTCGTTTTCACATCCATTTGGTGTAACTCTAAATCATAATGAGCTACTAATGCCATGATTATTCGTAATGAGTCCTTTCGTGATACAGGAGCAAAAGTCACATGATAGTTTATACCCTCCTTTTGAGTAAAACCTTTAGCCACAAGTCTGGCCTTATCTCTCAATGTTGCTTAATGAGCCTTTCTTAGTTTTAAAGACCCATTTGCAACCAATACATTTCGCTCTTTTAGGTAGCTCTACCAAGTCCCATACTTGGTTTGCACTCATAAAATCCATCTCCTCCCTCATGGCATTATACCATTTAGTAGAATTAATTCCACTCATGGCTTGTGAAATGATATTGGGTCCTCTGAAATTACGGTGTCATAGTCACATTCTTGTAGGTATGTTATAAGTTCTGATGAGATTGTAGATTTTACTACCCGACCAGATCTAGTTGTAACAATACCTTGTTGAACAGTTGGTCCTATTTCAACTTGATTTTCAGGTAGTAGAGGATTCACCATTGGTTCAACCAAAGGAATATCTTGGACTTGAGGGACAACAATATCTTGATGTTGTGACTCATCCAAGATATCATGTTGAATATTTTACTCCTCCCTTTCTAGTGGTATAACAAGATCCGGTAATTCATCAAGTATGGTGTCTTTAATTACCATCCCGCTCCCACTTTTCTCGCTATTTTCCAAAAATATAGCATTCCTTGATTCTACAATACTCGATTCCTTATTTGGACAATAGAATCTATAACCTTTAGAGCCTCCTGGATAACCAATGAAGTATCCACTTGTAGTCTTCATACCAATTTTTTCTCATGTGGGTTATAAATTCTAATCTCAGCTTGACAACCCCAAATGTGTATGTGTTCCAATCTTGGTTTCCATCCCTTCCAAAGCTCAAATGGAGTGGATGGAACTGCTTTTGATGGAACTCTATTTAATATATACACGGCTGTCTTTAGAGCTTCACTCCAAAAGGATAAAGGCAATGAGGAGTTACTCATCATGCTTCGAACCATATCCATTAATGTGCGATTCTGTCTTTCGACGACACCATTTTGGTCTGGCTCACCATGCATTGAAAATTGATATTCAATGCCTTCATCTTTAAGAAATCGTGTAAATGGTCCAAGTCTTTGTTCTCCTCCAACATACCAACCATAATACTCACCACCTCTATCTGATCTCACAATTTTAATTTTCTTTTCTAATTGTCTCTTATCTTTTATTTGAAAAATCAGAAGCTATAAATTCTTTTAAGGATTATCAAATATAAGATAAAGATACATATAACATAAGAAATCGTCTATGAATGTGATGAAGTATTTTTGACCACTAAAACATTCCACAGGAAATGGACCACATATGTCAGTATGTATATTTCTAAAAGACTAGTACTTCTCCTTGATCCTTTAGCATGTTTGTTGGTATGTTTTCCCTTAATACATTCCACACAAACACTAGAATCAGTAAAATCTAGAGTATCAATTACTCCATCATTTACTAATTTCTTGATCCTTTTAATGGAGATGTGACCTAATCTTTTATGCCAAAGCATTGATGACCGATCACTATTACATTTTCGCTTTTTACCAACTACATTGCAAACAAGGAGATTATTTTTAAAATGTGGATCTAAGTGTAATTTATATAAATAGTCCACTAAGCCACCTGTACCAATCAACTTATCATTCTTAAACATTTGGAAAGATGTACTTTCAAATGAAAATTTGTATCCAAGATTACAAAGTCTAGATATTGAAATTAAATTTCTAGAGAACTTGGGTACAAAAAATACATTTTCCAAATCAAGTACATGGCCAGTTTCCAAAATGAGTTGTTGCGTCCCAATCGCTTCAACATGTGAAGTCATGCGATTTCACATATAAACGCTTTGCTCATTTTTTTAGTGGCATCCTTGTTTTCAGAAAGCCTTGGATGGAGTTGGAAATATGGATTGAAGTACCAGAATCAATCCACCAAGTATTAATAGGAACATCAATGAAATTAGATTCATGACATACATGACATTCAAGAATCAAAATAAAATTTAGGATATTGAATTGAGTAGACATGAAAGCTGAACTATCTGCAATAATTTCATAACAAGACAACCTCAATAAGCAATAACTCAAGCATAAAACCTTATCCAAAATAATAACTTATTTAATATTTTGAGAAATTGATGAATACCCATTCATCACTCTTTATTCTTATATTTTAGCTACAAAAACCTATGCAAATGCATGTAGATATGTGTAAATAGGAAAAGTTAGCAAAAGCATGCATGTTTGTAAATCTAGATAATTAGCATGTTTTTGTGCAAAAATAAAAGAATAAAGATGAAAAAGAAAAAGAGGGAAATATTTAGAATAAATATTGAGCAACCTAACCCAAGGGAGGGCTCAGCATGGGCCTGACCGCATAAAAGCCAAGTAGAGGGAGATAGGGGCTCACATGTACATATATTTGTAAATAAATAAATAATATTTTCCTCATCCAAAAATATGTTGTAAATATGTGTATATATCTTGTACATAAGCTATTAAAAACAAAATAAAAATTAAAAAAATCAAAAATCCAAAAACATCTCTTCACCATGTACATAGACCACCTTCTTTATTTATTTCACCTTGTAAATAACCTAATTTATTTTCAAACCTTTTTGTAAATATCCCTTTTTATGTTTTGTAAATAAAATAAATAAAAAGAAACAAGACAAAAATCAAATAAAAATTACAAAATTAAAATACAAAAATATATTGTATATATACCATGTACATATATGTATATCACTAATTATTTAACCTATGTATATAAATAATAAAAATAAAATAAAAATAGTCTTTTATTCCTCATTTTATCCTATAAATATAAAATAGGAATAAAAATGTATAAAAATAAATAATTAAAAATCAAAAATCAATATATGGTATATATACCTATGTATAGCTACTATGTAAATACCTTATTTTGATTTCCAAAAATTAATTAAAAATCACAAAAAAATAGAAAAAATTAAAACAAATATTTTTTATGTTTTAAGTTTTTGAAAATTCGGCCATTTAAGGCCCCAAAAAAAATCAAATAAAAAATGAAACCTTGGCGGGCTCTGATTGGTCCACGGGGGATTGTTGACCCCCGGTCAACACCTCCCCCAGGACCACCAGAGCCCGAGTCCGCTCGCCCGACCCGACTTCCTGGTATTTTCCCGGCTCGATCCGCCTCCCTTTCGCTCCAAATCCAGATCCTAATCATCCCCCGTGCATCCGGGAATTTCGCCCGACATTCTTCCTTGGGATCCGCGCTTCAGCTCGCCCTACCCGATCGATCCTTCCCGGACCTGCACCCATATAAAACTCGAGCTCAGCCGCCTCCTCATTCCATCTTTGGCTCTCCACCTTCACTCCCGTGACCTCCATTGTAACCACCGAGGTGACAGCTCGCGTTGGCCCTTGTTGCAGCGAGGAGGAGGTGCTTGGACCATCGATCCGGCAGCCGCGCGCCGCCGTGCTCCGCCACCTAGCTGGAGCTCGAGCCTCAGGCAGTGACGACCTTCGAGGCGAAGACCAGGAGCTAGCTAAGCTCCAGCATAGTCTCCCGCATCGCCCAGGTAACCTTCGAACCTTCTTGTTTAGTCTAATTTTGAGTTACCCCCAAATCGACTCTCCGACGAGTTCCCCTGATTCCGGCCACCTCGCGTATTATCTCGATCATCGGAACCCGCACACACCTTCGCCATCCTCCGACGCACGTTCTTCGCACTTTCATCCAACCCAGCTCGCCCCGGAGCTGGGAGTCGAGCTCCTCCATCCCCAGCTCGCCGGAGCTCCTTCGCGCCGACCCACAAGCCACTTTCACCCCGCTTCTTTGGGTCGAGGCACTTTGCCCTCGACCCGTGAAGCTTTTGGTCCATCTTGCAGGTTCAAAGGGAGTCATCTGAGACCCCCGTACGTTCAGACCAGGAGCTCACCGCCGCCGAGCTCGCCGGAGCCCCTCCAGGGCTCGGCCGGGCCATCGGACACCTTCACCAGCTGCGGGACGACTCCGCGGACCTGTTCCGATACTTAGCAGCAGCTGAGGAGGACTGCAGCTCTCGCACGAGGCTGGCGAAGTTCGCCGGCGTCGTGTTCTTCCACCATCCTCCAGCGCCGTCCGATGTCTCCTCCGCTCCAGACTTGATCCCAGCCATCCATCTTCCGAGGAGCAGCTACCGTCGATCTCGTTGAGGAGCTCATCTGGACCGTTAGCAGCAGAGGAGAGAGGCACCTGAGCCCCACCCCGTCCGATCTTCCACGTGTCCTCGCCTCCACCGTCGATCCGGCCCGAGAGCTGAAGAAGGAGAGCGCCACCATCCAGAGCCGTCAGATCCTCCACGTGGCGCGAATCCGGCCGTCGACGAATAAAGGGGTAAATTACTTAGGCCCCCTCGTAGTTTGTGTCTTTTATTTTTAGTCCTGTAAATATTTTAGTGACTTTATTTACGTAGGGTAATTTGCATTCCGGACCTGGTGCTTGTTGTATTTGCATGTATGCCCCTGTGTGTATGAGACCACGTGCGTCGTCACGTATAGTTTAAGGTTATTTGCATTTATTTCCCTGTAGTTCTGTTGGGTTATTGAATGACAAGAAACTTTTTGGTATTTGCAGTTGTGCCCCTGTGAGCATTTTTATTTCTACATGTGCGTGTATTAGTGGGTAAATTGCAACCGAGTCCCTGGGTTTTTGGTACGAGTTATCAAAAGCCCCTGGGACTTGGTTTTTCTTACCAAAAGGCCCCTGAGTGCCCCAGCCACGCGCCACGCGCGTGACTTGCTGGGATTTTTGCACCTTGGCCCTCAGAACTTTGGGTATTTGCACTTACGTCCCTGTGCACAGTGTCCCCTCTTTGATTTTCGAATAAATATCAAACCACCTCCAAATTCGATGAAAATTTGACACATGGCTCCTGCCATGTTGTTAGATTTTTGAGAATTTTTGAGGACATTTTTGATTTGATTTAGTATTTTTAAAAATTCAAAAACCTCCTTTTTAGCTACTGTCTAGGTTTAAAAATACCAAAAAAATATAAAAACACCTCCAAAAATTCTAAAAATTTTAGTTATTGTTTCTTGTGTGTTGTTTGATTTTCTAGCCAATTTTGGCTATTTTTCATTGCCTAAAAACTCTAAAAATTGAAAAACCCTTAAAAACCCATAAAAATTATAAAAATTAATCTAAAAATCCAAAAAACAATAATTAGGGTGCCTAAATTTTCCTTATTCTTTCTAGTATACAGGAAAATTACCTCCAAGGCCTGTTGAGACTCTTAAATATTTTATTTTTGAGTTTTAGGCCTTGCTGGACAGTACCTAGGATTTGTAGCACTGTTTGATTTTTAGAAAATAATTTACCCATTAGAAAAATATCAAAAATTCACCAAAAACACTTAAAAACTTAAAAAATATAAAAACAATTTTTCCTTAATTTTTGCTTTATTTTTGGTGTGTTAAATAATTTGCCCAAGTGTGTTGATATTTGTTTTCTTTTATTTTCTTTATCTTTTAAAAATCCAAAAAAAATATAAAAATTATCAAAAACCACAAAAAAAAAACATTTCCTTTTATTTTTATATTGTTTTTACTACTTCGTAGGCCCTAGGCCAATCCGTGCTCCTTGTGTTCGACCCTGGGAGCTATACCAGGTTAATCACATAGCTAGGACCGCTTGATTTGCTTTGTTTGATTTTCGATTCGTTTTGCGGTTCGATTCTTTTTCTTGATTGACACATCTTCTGAGATCCGGGTCGCAACGACCCTTGTTTCATTACCTTCACCCGGGTCTTAGGGATTTTTGTGTCATCAGAATGGCGCCGTTGCCGGGGAGCACGGCTTAGTAGTTATTTTTGACTTTCTTTTCATTTTTGTTTTCGCGGCTTTTCGCGGCTCTTCGGAGCTCGCGGCTTTTCGCGGCTTTTGTTCATAGTTCCTTTTTGATTTATTTTGTTTTATTTTGATTTTCTTTTCTTTTTATTTTTGTTTGATTTTGTGTGACTATTTTATTTCTCATTTTTGCATATATACCCTTGTTCTTATTTTCATTTATTATTTGATTATTTTATTGGTCTGACCACCCTCTTCTGTCTTTCTTGCGAGGGCCCGAGGACCGCGGAGGCGACTTTCGAGGAGCCGGTGCAGCCGCGGAGTTCGGAGGCGGCTTCTTTCTCTACGAAGCCGCAGGAGAGAGCGAGAGAGAGAGAGTGAGTGGGAGAGGATAGCTTAGTTTATTTTCAGTTCATTTATTATTGTAATAATACAGGAACTGTGAGACTTTTAGACACTTAGACCGTAGCGGGTCTGTTTCGCCGAGCACCGGCGTGCTCGGGGGACCCATTAGGACCTCGCGGTTTTTCGCGGTTTTCTCACGGCTTTTCTTTTTCTTTCTTACTGTCATTTTCCGGGTTTTTCGCGGTTTTTGCTCGAGCCCCTAGACATAGGATTTTTGTCGGTTGTGACGTAAGATTTCTAAGGCCCAACACTTAATAGAATATCTGTTCCTATAGAACGTAATTGGACCTTACTAAAATTCACTAAAAAAGTTAGTTTAATTGGATTTGAGACCACGTGCCGTTAGGAGTCACATACAGCGCTGGCAGGACCCGTTGTGGCGGGCACCGAGTGACTCCCAAGATCGGACTCCGGACTCGATTCGGTTAACTAACTATTGTTCTTCACGATCAATAGAAGTTGCTTGTCTTAGGACTCGGCTTTTTACCGTTGCATCATATAGCTTAGTTTACTTTTCTGTCTTTATTTTATGCGCGGATCACTCTGCATGTAGAGAGCTGGAGGCAGGTACGCTTTTCTGACTTTGCATGCATCATTGATTTCTCGTGCATCGGCTTTTTCGACTTCTCCCCCCGATTTTGGACTTAATAACCAGGAGAACCGAAAAATTCGTTAGGCGTTTTTGTTTGCATTGAAAAATACCTAAAAAGAGTAACCATAAAATTGGGACTGCTAAGACTATCGACCTTAAAACTCGCTCACCCTAAAAATTCTGTCTTGGGGAGAGCAACCCCCTCATTGCTTGGTTTGTATGTGCGAGAGAGTGACCCGAACACTAGGTAGAGCCCCCCGTTGCTATACTTGACTGACTACCGACTCTTCCGTGCGGGCCAGTCGGTTGGGTTAGCAGCGGAGATCCCAACAGGTCACGTAATCGCTCTGATATTTGTGTGTTCACCAAATAAAACAGACAAGATAATTTGACCGAACTTTCACGGTCTTCAGCTCGCGTTGCGTTGGTGAACCGGGGGTTTGTTTTTCGATCATAGTTTTTCCAGATCTCATCCGCCCTACTCGCCAGATCGAGATGATGGGTAGACGATCTCTTAGGCAGCCTTTGGCTGCACCGCTTTCGGGCGCGTCTACCCCATCATTTAGGTTGGCTCGCGAGAGCTCAGACCCGCTCTCCGAGCCCGAGTACGACTCCACCCTGTTCCCCCTCGATCCCCTTTCTGATCTACCCGAGAGACCTGAGCCCGAGGAGAGACTTATTCATTTGACAGCACCTGAGTTGGGCTCCTTCGATTTTGCAGACGTCGAGATGGCAGGCGCAGGCAGTTCTGATGATCACTCCCGTCCCGAGCACTTTGTACTGGACCAGGGAGCGATCAACTCCACCCTGATCGCACAGTTAGAGACAGTCCAGCAGCAGCTCCGCGATCAGGGAGCTTTTATGATAGAGATGAGGCGTGAGATGGAGAGGCTCAGAGCAGAGAGAGATGCACAGAGCGAGCCCGAGGACCCCGATGAGGCACAGGCACGAGCCGCAGCAGCAGCAGCAGCAGCAGCCGCGGCCACCGCCGCAGCAGCAGCAGCCGCGGGAGGAGCAGGACCACCTAGACCGATGCGGGAGTTGCACAACCCCGGATCTACTTTGATGCACCATTGGG
The DNA here is from genome assembly GCA_037367405.1 of Ottelia alismoides. NCBI lineage: Eukaryota > Viridiplantae > Streptophyta > Magnoliopsida > Alismatales > Hydrocharitaceae > Ottelia > Ottelia alismoides. The sequence continues at coordinate 43,126 of JAZKJV010007232.1, read as the reverse complement.
TTGTGGTTCCAGCCATCGTGGGGGACTTCAAGTTCCCCCCGAACACCTTGCAGATGCTCCCGCGGTTCCATGGACTGGCTACAGAGGAGCCCCATCTCCACCTACAGGAGTTTCTCATGATTTGCAGTACTGTCCACGACAGACATGTGGACCAGGATACCATACGGATGATTGCCTTCCCCTTCTCATTGGCAGATAGAGCAGCCACCTGGCTGAAACATTTGGGGAGATTCGTGTACACATGGGAGCAGCTCCGCACCGAGTACTTGAACAAGTACTATCCACTCGGGCGGACGAATGCAGCGAGGGCCCTGATCAGCAACTTCTCCATGTTCCCCAACGAGCAGTTCCATGAGGCTTGGGAGAGGTTCAGAGAGCTTTTGGACAGATGCCCACACCATGATATCACGAAGCCGAACCTAGTTCAGAGCTTCTTCAGTGGGTTGTCACCAGAGCTACAGGGCCTGGTGAACGCTTCTTGTGGCGGGTCCTACTTCGCCAAGGACCACGACCAGGTCTGGGCTATTTTTGAGGAGATGGCAGAGAACTACATGGTCATGTCCCAGACCCGGCTCTACACTCAGAAGACCCAGCCACATCAGCCAGGACCCGTGCAGTACCAGAGGATAGCACGGGTAGATGCAGGTCCTTCCAGTTCGTCCGCAGCAGCCACAGCAGCAGCACAGTTAGAGTCGTCAGCTGCGGACATGGGCATCATCAGCGAGAAGCTGGACCGCATGGAGCTGATAGAGAAGAAGCAGTGCCAGAGCATAGCACAGATGGATCAGATGGCACAGGTCTTGAGCGACCTGAAGACACAGCTCATGTGTCTCCAGGAGACACAGACGGCTTCTCAGCCCCGTCTTCAGTCGCGAGGCGACGCCGGCAGCAGTAGCAGCTCATCCCAGCGCTCCAGCACCCCAGTGCAGCCTAGACAGGTTCACCTTGTACAGGCGGAGCCGTACCAGCAGCCGCAGCCCACCTTGCAGTCACCACCATCTCCAGAGATGCAGATGGTGGTCTACCAGCCGGATCAGCCGTTGGCAGTACTACCCCCAGCCCCCTTTGATGCAGAGCCATTGATGGATGTCAACGGGATCTGGTACGACCGTCCCCAGCCTGGGATCCGACGAGATCATCCCGGATTCAGGTGGGGGAGTGGTGGTGCCCAGCCCCAGCAGCAGCCGTCAGCACAGGGAGGGCAGTACTCCCAGCCGAGAGACCATCACCAGCCGCAGCAGCAGCCCCCAGTCTACCAGCAGCAGTCGTCCTACGTTCCTCGTCCCTATCAGCAGCAGGGACAGCCTTGGAGACGTGAGCAGCAGGCTCACCAGGGATACCAGCACCAGCAGCACCCTCCTTCTTATCCCTCTCACCCATACCAGCAGCCGCAGCCTCACCCACAGAGAGGCCACCCGTCGGGCTCCCATGAGAGCCCCGCTTTGGATGATATCGCCTGCCTCCTCACGGACCAGCAGGCCACATTCAGACGGGAGATGGATGAGTTCCGCCATGAGATGCGGGACCTAATGAGAGGGAAGGCCGCCATACCCGCCCAGATAGAGCCGAACCCGAACAATCTCAAGCGGAAGTCTGAGCAGGTAGTACATACTGAGTTAGCCACTCCTAGCAATCCATTTGATGATACTTCTTCAGATCTTTTTGATGTTGATTTTGCCACGCTTAGGAGCGGTAGGACCCCAGCCGGCGGCGGCGCCTCAGCTGAGTACCATCCCGAGGCGCCACAGGAGGAGGAGGAGAGCGGTACTGAGGCCGCTCCAGATGATGACGGTGGTACTGAGGCCACCAAGGATGCTGATCCCACAGGCGGTACTGAGGCCGCCACTTCACCAGATCTAGGAGGTGGTACTGATGCCACTCCAGCAGCAGCCGAGCCAGCACGCGGTACTGATGCCGCGAGACGTCTACCTTCAGCAGCAGCAGCAGAGCAGCCCGCCCGTGGTGGTACTGAGGCCACCGGTGTTTGTACAGATAGTGGTGTTGTTTTTCCTCATGGTCATGTATCTCGGAACTCTGCTATGAATAAAGGAAAAGGTTTATTTTCTTCTGGTCCCACTGTGGTGCGTGATGTATGTGTGGATCCGGTCCTTGAACCGCTTAGACCTTTTCCTAGTCCTTCATCTGAGAAGGACCCAGTGATCCCCTTCCCTAGAGCCCTTCAGATGGGGAAGGGGAAGAAAAATGATCCAAAAAAGAGAGAGCTTGAGGAGTTCAGCCAGAGCATGATCGATCGCTTCCACATCCAGCTGACCCTCCAGGAGGCTTTGCAGCACATCCCCCTTCTCCAGAGATCTTTGAGAGAGAGGACTACAGTCAGGAGGAGGAGGAGGAACCACACTTCAGAGATACATGTGCTGACCAAAGCCTCGTGCTTCGCGATCCAGAACCGACTGCCAGCCAAGAGGCCAGATTCAGGGGCCCCGTATGTCAGATGCCAGATTAGTGAGCAGTGGTTCGACCGTACTCTTTTAGATAGCGGATCGTCGATCAACCTACTTCCGGCAGCCCTTCTCGACCGCTTCGAGTTGGGCACTCTTCGACAGAGCAGGACAGTCCTTCAGTTCGCTGATAGATCTGTCAAGAGGCCGAAGGGGTTATTACGAGACGTTATCGTCACGATTCAGGGTCTGCAATTCCCCGTGGACTTCGTAGTGTTGGACATGGAGATCCCTGAGTCAGTGACCGATACCCCCATCATCCTTGGTCGTCCGTTCTTGGCCACAGCCAAGGCGGTGACTGATCATGATAGCGGGAAGGTGTACTTTCGCGTCCAGGGCGAGAGTATACAAATAGAGACGGTCGAGGACTATAGAGCCAGATTCAGATCCCGCTCAGATGCGAGTACCGATTCAGAGCAGCTGACAGACGCAGAGCCAGACATCCACCAGGACTGTGATTTTGTGATCACAGATGATGAGGCAGCTTGGGCAGACCTTGAGACACAGACCACCCTCTCACTTTCAGACACAGCTGATGCAGAGATGACAGTAGAGGAGAGTCTGGAGAGCACAGACCTGGTTCAGGATACCTTAGCGGCAGCAGAGCCGGTCCTTGATCGCAGCACGATGATTTGTGATGGTGGTGCTGAGGCCACCTTGTTTTCTGGTGGTGCTGATGCCACCTTGCTTTCCGGTGGTACTGATACCACCGTTTCTGATGCAGATCCCTCGGATTCAGAGTCTGATTGGGCCGATTGCTATGATCAGATGCCAGACTCGAGTCCAGTTGAGCCTATTGAGGAGGAGGAGGTAGATGCAGAGCAGAGCAGAGATAGTGCAGATGAGCAGCCTTCTCCCGACCCAGTTTGCGAGAGTATGCTTTCACTTTCCCAGGCAGATTTGGCCGACCTTGCAGCATTCACTCAGTTTCTTCCACAGCCAGATTTGCCGGCACCCAGCATTCCAGAGCTGAAGCCGCTCCCTACTTCGCTGAAGTATCGATTCCTTGCGGGCGATCCTGAGATGTACCCAGTCATCATCTCCGCCGAGTTGACTGGAGAGCAGGAATCCCGTTTGATGGGGGTTCTTGAAAAGAACCGCAAGGCGATCGGATGGAGCGTAGTAGATCTCCATGGGATTAGTCCATCAGTGTGCTCCCACCACATCTATCTCGAGGATGGGGCGAAGCCGTCGCGTGAGTTCCAGCGGCGTCTGAACCCCAACCTGAGAGAGGTTGTCATGAAGGAAATATCGAAGTGGTGGGGTGCAGGTTTTATTTATCCCATTTCCGACTCCAAGTGGGTTAGCCCCTTGCATGTGGTGCCCAAGAAGACGGGCATCACGACTGTGATCAGTGAGTCGGGAGAGGAGATTGCTACACGAGTACCCACCTCTTGGAGGGTTTGTGTTGACTACAGGAGACTCAACCAAGCCACCAAGAAGGACCATTTCCCCCTGCCTTTTATTGACCAGATCATTGAGAGACTGGCAGGGAAGAGCCATTATTGCTTCCTGGATGGGTACTCGGGCTACAACCAAGTGGCCATCGCTCCTGAGGACCAGGAGCAGACCACCTTTACCTGTCCCTTCGACACATACGCTTTCCGACGCATGCCATTTGGGCTATGCAATGCCCCTGCGACTTTTCAGAGGTGCATGCTGTCGATCTTCTCGGACATGGTAGGGGAGTGCCTCGAGGTCTTCATGGATGATTTCTCGATCTACGGCGACGGATTTGATTCTTGTCTTGACTGCCTAGATCGAGTACTCCAGCGATGTATTGAGTATCACTTGGTGCTCTCTTGGGAGAAGAGTCACTTTATGGTGACTCAAGGGACGGTACTTGGCCACATCATCTCCAACAGGGGCATGGAGGTTGATCCGGCCAAGGTCGATGTCATTAGAAAACTCACACCGCCGTCCAATCTGAGGCAGTTACGGTCATTTCTGGGGCACGTTGGATTTTACAGGAGATTCATTCATAATTTTAGCAGGATTGCCCGACCGTTGACCGACCTCTTGACGAAAGACACCGAGTTCCTTGTCGATGACAAGTGTCTTTCGTCGTTTGCTACTCTCCAGCAGTGCGTGATTAAGGCTCCTGTCCTCCAGCCACCTGATTGGTCTCTCCCATTCGAGATCATGACGGACGCCTCCGATTTTGCCGTAGGGGCAGTGCTGGGACAGAGAAGGGATGGAGTACCATTTGCTATACACTATGCTAGCCGCACATTGGATTCCGCCCAGCGGAATTATACGGTCACAGAGAAGGAGATGCTAGCAGTAGTGTTTGCCCTGGATAAGTTCAGATCATATATCATTGGATCCAGAGTGACTTTGTTTACAGATCACACCGCCATCAGGTACCTCATGGCAAAGAAGGATGCCAAGGCCAGACTGACTAGATGGATCCTTCTACTCCAGGAGTTCGACATTGAGATCAAGGATAAGCCTGGAGTCAAGAATGTGGTGGCGGATCACCTATCCCGATTAGAGCAGCCTGAGGAGACTGAGCAGATTGATCCTATCCGAGATACCTTCCCAGATGAGGCGATCCTTGCTATCGCCTCACTCCCATGGTACGCCGATATTGTGAACTTTCTCGTTGCTGGGAAAGTCCCACAAGATTGGCCCAGGCAGAGGCTTGAGACCTTCCTCGTGAAGGCCAAGTCTTACCATTGGGAGGATCCCATCCTTTACCACGAGGGAGGGGATAGCGTCTGGCGTCGGTGTATTCCTCAGGAGGAACACCATAGCGTCCTCACTTACTGCCACAAGCTTGAGGCAGGAGGACATCATTCTGGGAGGAGAACGGCACAGAAAGTGCTCCAATCCGGCTTGTGGTGGCCTACCCTCTTCAAGGACTCAGATGAGTTCGTGAAGAGGTGTACTGACTGTCAGAGGATGGGCACTTGCGAACAGCGTGATATGATGCCGATGCAGCCCATTCACTTCTGTGAGGTTTTTGACGCATGGGGCATCGATTTCATGGGTCCATTCCCTAAAAGTCAGGGATTTGAGTACATTCTGTTGGCCGTAGATTATGTGAGTCGTTGGGTGGAGGCTATCCCCGCCCGAGCCGCTGATGCGAGGACAGTTTGCAGATTCTTGAGGAAGCATATCATCACGCGGTTCGGGGTTTCACGAGTTCTTATTTCTGATGGGGGATCTCACTTCATCAACGACCAGGTGAAGGCACTTGCTAGCGAGTTCGGCATAGACCATCGAGTTGCTACACCATACCATCCACAGACGAATGGTCTAGCCGAAGTGTCGAATAGGGAGATCAAGACTATTCTGCAGAAAGTCGTCCGCCCTGACCGAAAGGATTGGTCACAGCTATTGGACTCGGTCTTGTGGGCATATAGGACGTCTTTCAAGACACCTTTGGGCACATCTCCCTTTCGCCTCGTGTATGGCAAGCCCTGTCACCTACCAGTTGAGCTGAGGCACAAGTCACTTTGGGCAGTCACAGATATCTTGATGGATCCAGATGGTATAGGAGACCAGAGGAGGGCAGAGCTAGCTGCCCTGGAGGAGCTTAGAGATGCAGCATTCTCAAGCAGCCTACATTATAAGGAGAGAGTCAAGGAGTGGCATGATTCACATATCAGCCACAAACATTTTGAGATTGGACAGAGAGTATGGCTGTTTGATGCGAGGCTTAGATTATTTCCAGGGAAGCTACAGAGCAAATGGAAAGGACCTTATCTGGTTCGGAAGGTACACGACAACGGTAGCATCGATATATCTGAGTTGTCTTCTGAGAGTACCTTCCGAGTGAACGGCCAGCGGCTCAAGCCATTTCTAGATCATGAGCCGCGGGTCGTGGATCTTGCCCCTATTCATTTCGCGTGAGATGTGGTCTTTGACTCACATCTAATGCATCTCACGCCTGAGCTTTACTGACCCTCCGCTGTACATAGATCCAGATGTCCATATCACCACATTCCTTAGTCCCACATCCCTTTCTTCATCTTATGATTATGCTATACTTAGGGTGTACTTTACCCTAAGTATAGGGGGGATGTGAGACATTTTGGGTATTTCTTTTGTTTCTGTTTACCCCTGTTTTGCTGCCTATACTTAGGGGCATTTCACCCTAAGTATAGGGGGGGTAAACCCTGTACATTCTCCACTCGGTTTTCCCTTCGTGTACAGCATGCTATACTTAGGATTACTTGATCCTAAGTATAGGGGGAAGACCCGAGTCCCTCTTGACTTTTTATTCTCCTTTTGTATAGCCTTTCTTTTCACTTCCCTATACATAGCACGAGTTATGTCTTCTTCATCGCTCTTGACTCTGAGGACATCGTTCGAGCTAGGTATAGGGGGGTGTGTATATATTTCATATATACTTTAGCCATAACTCGTACTTTGTGTGAGTGTGTTAATAAATAAAAATGGCTAAAAACCACAAAAATTAAAAAATTTCATGTACATAATCTTCTTTTATTTGCACATACATAGCTAGTGTACAAATTATTTTTGTAAAAATGATTTCAAAAATCTTTTGTGTAAAGCTTGTGTAAATATTTTGTATCAAAATTATGTATATAGTACAAAATTTTTCCAAAATGTTTTGAAAATCAAAGTTTGCAAAAATCTTGTGTAAATGTGTGTAAATTCCTTTTTGCAAAACTTGCACTTCATGCATCATCATTCATGATTTCAAAACATTTTTCAAAAATTTTGCATGATTGTAAAATATTGTGTAAATATGCATCTTTTTGTACATATGTATATAGTTTTTTTTGGATGATAGTTGATATTTAAACTAGCCTGGAATCAAATTGAGAAATGGAGCTTGATTAAGATCTTAATCCACCTAATTTCTAAAAGGAACCTTATAAGGCTTAGGTTTAAGGCTTTTCAGGTCCATGGTGACTTAATTCTTTGAGTCCACTAGGCTGTGATCACATGTCATCTCAATGAGCCTAAGTAGAGCACTTAACAACAACACATGACTCATATAGATTATGGCTTTACTTGGACAACCGCACTATGCACCGAGCTCTCTACGGATGAGGTGGTGAGGAGGCAGTCTTCCTTGACTTGGGGTAGCATATGAGGGTAGTACTTCTAGGCGGAACCTCTCTTCTTCATTTAGTGAAGGAAGTGCGTCTCAACTTGGTCTGGTTGCCATGAAGTCTAACGACGGGAGTTGTGGGTTGCAATAAAGCTTCAAAAGAGGGATAGTCTACTGGCTCAAGAGGAAAAACTCCTTGTATATATGCTGCACATGTACATGTTGTATAGATGCACTCGAAAAAAAAAATGCAAAAAGAAAAGAATAACTCCAAAAAAGTGGTGGGTCTGAGAGAAAATGATAATCCCACCGGAGTATGTATATAAGTGCAATAAGCAAAGCTTGGTTTCATGATCCACCTGTTGTAGCTTGCAGCAGGGAGACTTGGCTACACTGGTCAAGCTCCCAAGGGTACTTGGCTACACTGGCCTTGACCCATTCTCTTCTTCCCCCTCTTCTTGAGCCGGTTGTACTTGAACTTAGAAGGGAATACCCAGCTCCTCGAGGAAAGAGTGGCTAGATTGAGGTCTTAGAGTTACCTTGTTAGGGAGGGTTGTCAAGTTGCCATTTCTGAGGTGGAGAGCTTAAACCTCACATTCACAGGACAAGAAAAGATTCATGGTCTTCAGGGTTTGTAGTTGATGACTTGTTCTGATCTGGAGCATTGAGGAGTCTTGGTTATAGAATAGTGGAACTTAGAGGCTGTTAGGTTTTAAGCTTAAGTCTAAATAAGGTTCCGACACATCAAGAATCCAAAGATCTGATTAAGCTCCATACCTCAATTTAATGAAGGCAAGTTTAATAATCAACCTTGATCCATGTACATTCTCTTTTTCTTTTTCTTTTTCTTTCTTTTTCACTTCTTTTTCAAATAAGTGTTTGCTAAGGGACTAGCAAAGTATAGTATAGGGGGGTGATGAATACCCATTCATCACTCTTTATTCTTATATTTTAGCTACAAAAACCTATGCAAATGCATGTAGATATGTGTAAATAGGAAAAGTTAGCAAAAGCATGCATGTTTGTAAATCTAGATAATTAGCATGTTTTTGTGCAAAAATAAAAGAATAAAGATGAAAAAGAAAAAGAGGGAAATATTTAGAATAAATATTGAGCAACCTAACCCAAGGGAGGGCTCAGCATGGGCCTGACCGCATAAAAGCCAAGTAGAGGGAGATAGGGGCTCACATGTACATATATTTGTAAATAAATAAATAATATTTTCCTCATCCAAAAATATGTTGTAAATATGTGTATATATCTTGTACATAAGCTATTAAAAACAAAATAAAAATTAAAAAAATCAAAAATCCAAAAACATCTCTTCACCATGTACATAGACCACCTTCTTTATTTATTTCACCTTGTAAATAACCTAATTTATTTTCAAACCTTTTTGTAAATATCCCTTTTTATGTTTTGTAAATAAAATAAATAAAAAGAAACAAGACAAAAATCAAATAAAAATTACAAAATTAAAATACAAAAATATATTGTATATATACCATGTACATATATGTATATCACTAATTATTTAACCTATGTATATAAATAATAAAAATAAAATAAAAATAGTCTTTTATTCCTCATTTTATCCTATAAATATAAAATAGGAATAAAAATGTATAAAAATAAATAATTAAAAATCAAAAATCAATATATGGTATATATACCTATGTATAGCTACTATGTAAATACCTTATTTTGATTTCCAAAAATTAATTAAAAATCACAAAAAATAGAAAAAATTAAAACAAATATTTTTTATGTTTTAAGTTTTTGAAAATTCGGCCATTTAAGCCCCCAAAAAAATCAAATAAAAAATGAAACCTTGGCGGGCTCTGATTGGTCCACGGGGGATTGTTGACCCCCGGTCAACACCTCCCCCAGGACCACCAGAGCCCGAGTCCGCTCGCCCGACCCGACTTCCTGGTATTTTCCCGGCTCGATCCGCCTCCCTTTCGCTCCAAATCCAGATCCTAATCATCCCCCGTGCATCCGGGAATCTCGCCCGACATTCTTCCTTGGGATCCGCGCTTCAGCTCGCCCTACCCGATCGATCCTTCCCGGACCTGCACCCATATAAAACTCGAGCTCAGCCGCCTCCTCATTCCATCTTTGGCTCTCCACCTTCACTCCCGTGACCTCCATTGTAACCACCGAGGTGACAGCTCGCGTTGGCCCTTGTTGCAGCGAGGAGGAGGTGCTTGGACCATCGATCCGGCAGCCGCGCGCCGCCGTGCTCCGCCACCTAGCTGGAGCTCGAGCCTCAGGCAGTGACGACCTTCGAGGCGAAGACCAGGAGCTAGCTAAGCTCCAGCATAGTCTCCCGCATCGCCCAGGTAACCTTCGAACCTTCTTGTTTAGTCTAATTTTGAGTTACCCCCAAATCGACTCTCCGACGAGTTCCCCTGATTCCGGCCACCTCGCGTATTATCTCGATCATCGGAACCCGCACACACCTTCGCCATCCTCCGACGCACGTTCTTCGCACTTTCATCCAACCCAGCTCGCCCCGGAGCTGGGAGTCGAGCTCCTCCATCCCCAGCTCGCCGGAGCTCCTTCGCGCCGACCCACAAGCCACTTTCACCCCGCTTCTTTGGGTCGAGGCACTTTGCCCTCGACCCGTGAAGCTTTTGGTCCATCTTGCAGGTTCAAAGGGAGTCATCTGAGACCCCCGTACGTTCAGACCAGGAGCTCAACGCCGCCGAGCTCGCCGGAGCCCCTCCAGGGCTCGGCCGGGCCATCGGACACCTTCACCAGCTGCGGGACGACTCCGCGGACCTGTTCCGATACTTAGCAGCAGCTGAGGAGGACTGCAGCTCTCGCACGAGGCTGGCGAAGTTCGCCGGCGTCGTGTTCTTCCACCATCCTCCAGCGCCGTCCGATGTCTCCTCCGCTCCAGACTTGATCCCAGCCATCCATCTTCCGAGGAGCAGCTACCGTCGATCTCGTTGAGGAGCTCATCTGGACCGTTAGCAGCAGAGGAGAGAGGCACCTGAGCCCCACCCCGTCCGATCTTCCACGTGTCCTCGCCTCCACCGTCGATCCGGCCCGAGAGCTGAAGAAGGAGAGCGCCACCATCCAGAGCCGTCAGATCCTCCACGTGGCGCGAATCCGGCCGTCGACGAATAAAGGGGTAAATTACTTAGGCCCCCTCGTAGTTTGTGTCTTTTATTTTTAGTCCTGTAAATATTTTAGTGACTTTATTTACGTAGGGTAATTTGCATTCCGGACCTGGTGCTTGTTTGTATTTGCATGTATGCCCCTGTGTGTATGAGACCACGTGCGTCGTCACGTGTAGTTTAAGGTTATTTGCATTTATTTCCCTGTAGTTCTGTTGGGTTATTGAATGACAAGAAACTTTTTGGTATTTGCAGTTGTGCCCCTGTGAGCATTTTTATTTCTACATGTGCGTGTATTAGTGGGTAAATTGCAACCGAGTCCCTGGGTTTTTGGTACGAGTTATCAAAAGCCCCTGGGACTTGGTTTTTCTTACCAAAAGGCCCCTGAGTGCCCCAGCCACGCGCCACGCGCGTGACTTGCTGGGATTTTTGCACCTTGGCCCTCAGAACTTTGGGTATTTGCACTTACGTCCCTGTGCACAGTGCCCCCTCTTTGATTTTCGAATAAATATCAAACCACCTCCAAATTCGATGAAAATTTGACACATGGCTCCTGCCATGTTGTTAGATTTTTGAGAATTTTTGAGGACATTTTTGATTTGATTTAGTATTTTTAAAAATTCAAAAACCTCCTTTTTAGCTACTGTCTAGGTTTAAAAATACCAAAAAAATATAAAAACACCTCCAAAAATTCTAAAAATTTTAGTTACTGTTTCTTGTGTGTTGTTTGATTTTCTAGCCAATTTTGGCTATTTTTCATTGCCTAAAAACTCTAAAAATTGAAAAACCCTTAAAAACCCATAAAAATTATAAAAATTAATCTAAAAATCCAAAAACAATAATTAGGGTGCCTAAATTTTCCTTATTCTTTCTAGTATACAGGAAAATTACCTCCAAGGCCTGTTGAGACTCTTAAATATTTTATTTTTGAGTTTTAGGCCTTGCTGGACAGTACCTAGGATTTGTAGCACTGTTTGATTTTTAGAAAATAATTTACCCATTAGAAAAATATCAAAAATTCACCAAAAACACTTAAAAACTTAAAAAACATAAAAACAATTTTTCCTTAATTTTTGCTTTATTTTTGGTGTGTTAAATAATTTGCCCAAGTGTGTTGATATTTGTTTTCTTTTATTTTCTTTATCTTTTAAAAATCCAAAAAAATATAAAAATTATCAAAAACCACAAAAAAAACATTTCCTTTTATTTTTATATTGTTTTTACTACTTCGTAGGCCCTAGGCCAATCCGTGCTCCTTGTGTTCGACCCTGGGAGATATACCAGGTTAATCACATAGCTAGGACCGCTTGATTTGCTTTGTTTGATTTTCGATTCGTTTTGCGGTTCGATTCTTTTTCTTGATTGACACATCTTCTGAGATCCGGGTCGCAACGACCCTTGTTTCATTACCTTCACCCGGGTCTTAGGGATTTTTGTGTCATCAGAAATCAATGTACTATCATTACAAGACTTGCTGTGGCTAAAGAATTGTAATATACAATTGATTCTTCTTAATAAATGAGACAAATAAATTTTCGAATATTCATTAGAAATTCCGTACCTGTGGGCATTAGAATAACTAACAAAATAATTTATTTTTCTCATTCCAAAAAAAAATCCAACTAACTCCGCCACTTAATGTAAGTATTGGCATTGTTATCCTAGATGATGTGGCTACTCTTGGATAACTAACCAATAATTACTCATTACCAAAAATAATATGTACAATATGAACCGATCATATGTTGTGGCTACTCTTCCCGATTCAATTGTATACACTTATCCGAATGACTTTAAAGGGAGTTAATCAAGCTATTTCCACCATGTAGATGTAATTTAATGCCATTAGTTCAAATAATTGAACTTTAGCACTTAATGCAATTATTGAGATTGTTATCCAAGATGCTGTGGCTACTCTTGGATAACTAACCAATAACTACTCAATGTCAAGAATAAATATGTATAAAATGAATCGATCGGATGCTGTGCCTATTCCTCTCGATTCAAATATACAACCCATGACAATAAGCAGAGTTAATAAAATAATTCCAAATTACATTGTATGGACATAACACAATTCTTCGTATGAGACCAATATATGCACCGTTGAACTAACAATGTCAACAGACTTATTGCACAAAAATACCTGATCAATAGCCGGATAAGAGTACACAGTAGTATCAACAAAACACTGTAAAGCAATACTATCTCGCATCAAATGATGTAAATCAACAGGCATATCATTTTTTTAAAAAAAATACCAAGCAAAAAGATCATGTTACGTCCGTAGAAAAAAATATAATTGCAATTACGGTTGCAATTACATCCGTAAAAAAATGCAAATGAAGCAATTAAAAAAAACTTAAATCTAACATGGTAGTTAATGCTACCAAAAGATAAGACAATTTAAAGGTCTATAGTCATCACGTTAAAAAAACGCATGAAATATTAACAAGGCAATCAATTACTGATATATGGAAAAATAACTTAACGGCATACCTTTCAATATTTAAACATTTTTTTAACGGCTTATGAATTTATAATAAGAAATCATATTTAAAGATTTCAACAAGTCCAAACGTCCATATCCGTCAAACAAAGTCAATGAAGGATTAACAAAGATTAGAAGGTTAATATTTAATTTGAAGTTCTCATTCACAAAAACTAGATTTAATAATTCATAGAGTTTCAACATAGCAACTCTAGCTCTGGTATATAACCACCATTAATTAAAACATTATAAACAATTAACTAAGGCAATCGATTCACATCACCATTTGAATTTCTTTTCTGGTTGAACTCAAAAGGTGTGTGACTACGGAGATGGATATTTACTGAGAGACAAAAAAAACTTGGTTCTGATACCAATTGATAGATCTAATAACTTGATAGATCTATTAACTTAATCAAAATAGATTTAAAATACTAAATAGTGTTAACGGAAGCCATCGCAGCGGAAATGAAGTGATGAATGGGATTTCCTTCTATTTCTTAACTCTTGCCTAATATGCTTGAGTAATGGATCCTCTTGCAATCATTAGTTGAGGGAGAGGGGACCCCAATCCATATATATAAAACATGATGGTTAACTATCCATTAAGGTAACCACCAAAAGCAACCTCCCAAATTGATGCATCCTTTCACAATTAATCATGAGCCACAAAAATTAAGAAATAAAAATAAAGTTGACAACTACCATATTTGATAGTTGTATACATAATATTTCTTACATGCTATTCAATGATGGGATTGGATAACGTTATTCCACTATTTTTCACAAAATTTGCACATGCTTAGCTATCTTTTTTAGACGCAAATCTTAGTAATTGTTGAGGTAATAGGCTAAAAATAGTATACAGTTTTAAAATAGGAAATTATATTAAAAAACAAATTGAAAATCGATACTGATTACTACAATGCGTTGCTGAATGATCGTTTTCAACGATATTTAGTGGTATTGAAGATGACGGTGGATCAAATCAAGTAACGACGATAGATGCCTTTTTATACTTCAAGAAAGATCATGTTGCAAATGGTTGGTTACGGGTATGGATACTAAAACAAAATAAAGTTGCAGTATATGACAACAAAGCTTTTTCGTTGCAATATATGCATTTGATTTTGTAATTAACAACTTATGCAATATTAATTTTTAAATGTGTATATAACGACGATTTATATGTTTGCTTATTCGCTAAATTTTGCATGAAGCTTTCTAAATTTAACAATTATTAGTAAAGTCGACGGACATTTATATAGTGACAAGGATTATAAATTATTATATATTTTTTAAAAAGAAAAAAAGGCATCCATTATATAGGTGAATGTCCAAAAACTTCACATTTTATTCACCAAAATATAGTACAAATGCAAAACAAGAAAGCAACAACAGTAACCTACATGGACCGAATCTCAGCTAGCAACTTTGCATGTGCCACGATATTCTCACCATAACATCGCTCTTGCCTAAAGATCACCCTATTCCTGGCCAGCCAGATGACCCAGATCATTGCAATTCGGCTCACCCTCTCCTTCTCCGAACCATTCCGCCTTGCACCAATAGATTCCCAGAAGCTAGAAATCCCATCTGTTGCTACCATCAGTTATTATATATTTAACGGACATTTATATAGTGACGAGAATTACAAATTATTATGTATTTAACTAAGGAATATATAACGAGGCTTGTTAAATTATTTGTTGTCTTTGATCGATTTTTTTGTGAAAGGGAGTGAGAAGAGATTTAAAGAACGGAAAGATTTGAGGCGGAATAAGAAAGTTTAATGTACATATTCCATTAGAAATCGACGTCGATATACGTCAGTTCAAACGCAATATTTCCTGCTCTAAGTTCCAATTCTCCGTTGGAATTATAGTATACGCTAAAAGGGTAACGGAAGAGAATTTTATTGGTTGGACCGGACCAAGGAAATCGCGGACTAACTTCAGGTGATGCCGTGGCCGTTGATTCGTAGTTCGACGGTCAGGAGCAACGTCTTGATAGTCAACAGTTTTTTTAGCAATCAGGTAATAGTCAAATATTTCGTTGGCACGGGAACCACGAAAACTGCGTTCAATTTTGTTGGGGTGTATTCAAGATTCAATATTTATATTATTTATGGCCCTCTTTTTTTGGAACCGACTGAATGCATTAATTTAACGTGTATATTGCAAAAAGAGGAAAAACATGGAAAAAAATACAGCCGTTTATTAGGGCTTGAGTAGTATTTATTAGGTTTTAAAAATCGGATCGGACGTTGAACCAGTCAGTCTTCGGTTTGATTCAGTCGGGTCGATTCATTGGCCAAAATCGATTGGATCGGTTATGATGTCAGCATGACGTTATTATTCTTATCGACTTGGGAAAAAATCAGATATTTTTATCGGTTTGAAAAAATCAGACCGGGCTTAAGTATGCATTTATATATCAATGAAATAATAGTTTAAAATATCAAATCTTTCAATAGAATAATATGATTGTCTATTTCGAGTAAAACTCATAAAAGCTAGACAGATTTTCTAACATTATATATGACTATAATATTACAATAATTTATTTAGGGTTGCTTCTAGAAAATTATTCTAAGAAAGTAGTGGCACAACTTATATTCCAAAAAAGAGAGGGGTATAACAGATATTGCTGAAGTTAAGAAGACACAAGTGATAAAAATCCCATTATTTCATTATTTAAACCTTTATTTTTTGAAAATTTAGCAAACCATCAAAACTGGGTCAATATGGATCAACTCGGCCCGATCACCAATCGGACCCAAATTATTATTTTTTTTGAAATTAATTACGTAAAACTGACCGAACCGATCGGGTCGGGGCTGGTTCCCGGTCCAACCGATCCGACCGTCAGTCCGAATCATTTTTTAAACCCTGATTTCTTGTGATGTTTTTTTTCCGAAGAAGTTAATTAGATATAATTCAACTCTCGATAGGGTTCTTACACTCTAGAAAATAATGAAGATAGAATCATGAGGTAAAATTTTTCTTGTTCTTTTTAATTCGTTGTTTTTGAATATCTAGAATAAGTAACAGTTGTTGTGTTGCCAGTTTAAGCTATTTTAAGTGTAATTATTATTTAAAAAGGGGAAATTGTCATATAAGAATAGTTGTAGATTAAGGAAGGGAAAAATAAAATTCGAGATAAAAGAAGGAAGCCCGTATTAATTTTTGTTGCTCCACAAGTAAAAGTGAAGCACTCTCCTAGTTACCCATCCCAATAATCCATTCCAAGGTGGCGCGCCATTCGACATTTCTCAATAACCTTTTCCCAAAACCATAAGAAGCAATAAGTCTTATGAAGCTACAAGTCAAACCAGAGAAAGGAGAAAAAGGAAAGAAAGGGGATGCCCTTCCTACGTTTGCGAAATAGAACCATTCCCCAAGCAAGAATTAGCATGACGACAACAAGGGCAGAAAAAGCATGATACCAAACAATAATGTGCATACATGCAATTTTCACAAAAGTGCTTCGGAACCACACACGTATGTTTGAAATCGACATGCAGGTGGGCCAAGGATCCATAACGTACGCCCTCCTTCTCCACCGCCCCCTCGCCGCCCACTGCCCCCCCCCTCTCAGTACGCTCCTTATATATACCCCCACGCGCTTCTTCCCAATACACAAACCCTAGCACAAACCTACACTTGCCTCTTCTGATCATCACCATCTCACCACCGCAACCACCTCAACCGTCTCCCATGGCGTCCTCCAATCTCAACCCCATAATTCCGACTCCACCAACAAAACCATTCTCCAATCAAACCCCATTACACACCAATTCTCGCCTTCTTCCTACTCCTGCAAAGATGGCGTCCATTCGATGCTCTGCCACGACCGCCTTCGACGTACCATTCTTCCTCGAAGAGCCAACCGGAGGAAGGACCCACATTAAGTGGAATCCATTCCAGCAATTTGCTGCGATGGCTCTAGATAAAGTTGAGGAGACAATCATCCGCAATGGTTTGGAGAGGAATCGTTCGCTCCCGAAGACCGCCGATCCTGCGGTGCAGATCGGTGGTAACTTCGCTCCAGTTGAGGAGCAGCCGGTGGTGCACGGGCTTCGGGTGATAGGGCAAATCCCTGCCACGCTCGATGGGGTTTACGTGCGCAACGGCGCAAACCCGTTGTTCGAGCCGGTTGCCGGGCACCACTTCTTTGATGGGGACGGCATGGTCCATGCTGTCCGCCTCAATGGCGATGGTGCGAGTTATGCTTGTCGGTTCACTGAGACCGAGCGGCTGAAGCAGGAGAGGGCAATTGGGCGAGCCATCTTCCCCAAGGCCATCGGCGAGCTCCATGGACACTCCGGCATCGCCAGGCTCCTCCTCTTCTCCGCCCGTGGGCTCTTCGGTCTCCTCGACAATAGCCGCGGCATTGGCGTCGCGAATGCCGGTATGATATACTTCAACCGTCGCCTTCTCGCCATGTCCGAGGACGACCTCCCGTACCATATTCGCCTTACGGCCGATGGCGACCTGGAAACCGCCGGTCGGTACAGCTTCGCCGGCAATCTCCGGTCGTCGATGATCGCCCACCCGAAGCTCGACCCAGAAACAAACGAGCTCTTCGCATTGAGCTACGACGTAGTGAAGAAGCCGTACCTCAAATACTTTTGGTTCGCTCCCGATGGCCGGAAGTCCCCCAATGTCGATATTCCGATCGATACGCCGACGATGATGCATGACTTCGCTATCACGGAGAATTACGTGGTGGTGCCTGACCAGCAGGTGGTTTTCAAGCTGCAGGAGATGGTCCGCGGCGGTTCGCCTGTGGTCTATGACAAGGAGAAAACCGCCCGATTCGGTGTTCTTCCAAAGTACACGACCGATGCGTCGGCGATGCGGTGGGTGGACGTGCCGGATTGCTTCTGCTTCCATCTCTGGAATGCGTGGGAGGAGCCGGAGACCGACGAGGTGGTGGTGATCGGTTCGTGCATGACCCCGGCGGACTCGGTCTTCAATGAGCACGAGGAGGGTCTAAAGAGCATCCTCTCCGAAATCCGGCTCAACCTTCGAACCGGACGGTCCACCCGGCGGCCCATCATCCGGCCCGAGAATCAGGTCAACCTGGAAGCCGGAATGGTCAACCGAAACCGATTGGGCAGAAAAACCCGGTTCGCTTACTTGGCAATCGGCGAGCCCTGGCCCAAAGTGTCCGGCTTTGCAAAAGTTGACCTGGATACGGGTGACGTGGAAAAGTTCCTGTACGGGGGCCACCGGTACGGAGGCGAGCCGTATTTTGTACCGTCGTCGTCGTCGTCACAGGCGACGGAGGACGACGGATACGTATTATCATTCGTGCACGATGAGGACACCAAGGAGTCGCAGTTGCTGATAGTCAACGCACTTGACTTGCGTGTCGATGCGACGGTGAAGCTGCCGGCGAGAGTGCCGTATGGATTCCATGGGACGTTCATAAGTTTAAAGGATTTGGATTCTCAAGCTTAAATGGAGTTGCATAATTCTTTTGCAATTCCGTGCGTAGAACTCACTGACGTTCTTTTGTAGACTGCCCACAAAAACCTTGATTTTTCCATTATTTATTGGATTTTGTCCGTGTTTCTTACACCGAATACTACATAATGAATCGAGCCATTCTCGATTCGTATACGAGTTGTTTACGTCACATCCTTCTTTTATGCACAAGTGGGTTCGTCAACTTGAATTCGCGATTTCCAAGGAGCGCAAGAACGGTCAAGTTATTTTTTATGTCGTATAAATTATTGTTTTTCGGTTTGAAGGATGTGAACGAATCCCCTCTTATAGCAGCCCTTGCTGTAGCGCAGAGGATTCAGTGGATGGGATCCGGTGATCCTTATAATTCAGGAGATCCGTTGGATGGAGATCTGACGATCTTCATGAAAGGCCGATGGTCGATCCCTCATGAAGATCGACGGATCTCTATCCAACAGATCTCCTTTGTTACAACATGAGCTATCCTTTTGCACCATCATCGACTAATTCCCCCAAATTCTTCATCTCTTTTCACAATATGATCATCTCGATCGTCTCCGAAGGTCGGGCATCTTCCCCTCTTTCTCCCACTTTGTTTCAAGGAGGATTCATCCATATTTCGTCCTCTTTCAATCGATTTTAGCATCGCTCATCTGAGCACACCTTCATCGAGCTCTGATGAGATCAATTTTGCTGGTAGTTTAGCTTCATAATAACTTGATCACACATGGAATCGATTCAATTCGAATCAATCGAATTATTAATGATCCAAATCTTATGCCCTTAGATGTGGATGTTCCTTGTGGAACCTATTCATGAGTTTGAATTGATTATTATCGATTTCAACGAAAAATCTATGATGTCTTCAGGTTGATAGAAGATCTTTCAAGGCTATACTTTGGCTAATCGGAGATTGAAGGCTTATTCCATTTGACAACAATGGCCAGTCTAAGGAGATCATATCAGCTCAAGCATTCTTCATTAGAGTCGGAGCTAGACTTGGGACGAATATTCCGAGCCTTATCGCAAGGTGAATGAAACTCTCTAGCTCAATATACCATCTTGCGAAGGAGATCTCAGCTCACCGGAGCTCCACCAACTTCACACTTTACACAAATGAGATTCTAATCGAGGAAGCAAACACTAGACGCTGACCCTTGGCATCCAACCGACGAAGGGGCGTAAAAATTAACATCCTTTAATTTTAGCAACAAATTATATAACAATGGTAATTGATTGACATTTCCTATATTCCATGTTAAATTTAACAACAACTAATATAAATTTTAACGAACAAGTCGACGTAAAAGTTGTTATACAGACATTTAACCACAAATACATCATTGGTTGTAAATTACAAGAACAAAAGATAATTTGGCAAGGATTAATATCCTTTGTTATATCTTTAACATCGAAGGATATGACAATGGATATTCAAATCATTCGTTGCTTTTGGTCGATTTTGTTACAGTGACAAGTATCGAATGCGATATCTCATGTAAAGGAGGTTATTGTAATATCTTGACTTAGTATGCATGAGATTCAAAAGAAGACCAACAAGAAGATGAGATCTCCATGATTAGCTAATACTTAGAGATGGAGATTGGACATCAACACAATTAATTGTGAACATCCTTTGAAAATGATTAGTGGCCATTGTAATTGTGTTGATGTCCGATCTCCATCTCTAAGTATAATGGTTAATAATTGTAAATGATGAGATTGGTAAGGTCTATATGTTGTTGATGATTGGAATTTAATGCATATCTCATCATGTCTCTAAATATAATGGTTAGTGGCCATCCTTTGTAACTCCTCTATGGTTGAGCACATTTTTCTCTTTCAAACAAAAAGGATTGCCACTTGTAATTCTTGAGTTATCGCTTGGGTAAATATCAACATTAACCCCCATGATGTAGTAGTCATGAATTTGGTTATACGAGAGGACAATAACATGGAAATGGAACAATGTCTTGCATTAGTTGGAAAGATTGTATATAGTTCATTACAACAAATTACTATAGTATTGATTAATGACGACGATGACGGAACAATGGCGTACATAAGTTGGAAAGATTGTATACAATTCATTACGACAAATTACCACAGTATCGATTAATGACGACTTATAGCCATACATTGCTTCTTTTGAAAAGAAGTTTCGGTTGTCACAGAGTAAGAGATGTTATAACTAAAGATTCATATATTAATATATTAGGCATTATGTATATATAACAAAATTTTCCTCGCTAGAGCAGTGACAACCAGCAAGCATATTGTTGCTACAGTTCTTTGATTACCCTACTTTTGGCAACGGATTTAAATACAAAGTTTTTGTTGCCACAGTTACAAAATTGGATACTTATCACTGTTTGGTTGCAGGGTTGGGAAGGGTTGGTCCAACCCTGGTTACTATTCACAAGGGTACTTCCTCCTCACAGATTACTATTCACCCAGCCCAACCCAACCCTGCCCAATCCTGCAACCAAACATGCCCATATTGTGTTTTCACATTTCAATAATTCATATTTAATTCCATTGCGATGTTTTTTTATTTATCACTCTGTAATATTATCTCATATGAAAGTGTTGTAGTTTAAGCTAATTCAATCTACAGTCAAGCGAGAAGGCGGAGGGGATGGGAGGCCATTAGGGGAGGAGAGGAGGTGGAGTTGGTAGTAGGGATGCAAACGGACGAATACATATATGGATACATGTATTACTATATCCTTATTCGTTTTTGAATATGAATACAAATGCGAATACGGATATTGAACGGATATTAAAACTATCTTACCATATCCTTAAAAAATGGATACGGATGTAAAACGGATATTGATCGCATATGAGTAAATGTTAGAAATACTCTATAGAATCGACTTAAATATATACGAATTGGATGGAAAATATGTGATATACTATTAAATGTGTTTATATCATAAAAAATATACAAATATGGTAAAAGAAGGTATAAAATTTATTTATATAGGGTTAAAAATAAATCTATGACTATATCCATATACGAAAACGGATATATGGATACGGATATTGATGTTTGCGGATATTAAAATGATATCCATATCCGTATCCATTGTAAAATGGATACGGATACGGATATCAAAATATGTATAAAACGGATATGGTGACGCATCGGATACGGATATATCCGCAACCATTTGCATCCCTAGTTGGTAGGGATCGGGTCCTTTGCTTATCTTTTTTTTTTTTTGCAAAATCATTGAAAAATCTAGATGTATGGATTGAATCCATGAATTTTTTATATCCTGCATACCTATCAAATTTCGTTTGATCGGATATTTCTAGTTATTTTATCCCAATGGGTGAAAGACATCTAGCAGTGTGTTGCTTACATAGTGCTGAATCGGTATTAGTCTAACTAGTGTAGAGCCCGTGCGTTGCACGGGAATGTACATGCATATATTTAATAATATTGGTAAGTTTATAGACATTAAGACGTTGACATTATCCGTAGAGAATAAATCCATAATGAAATAACTTGGAAGAATTGAACAAATATCTACAAAAAATGTGTAAATAAGCATATATTTTACTTATTATGTATGGTAGTAATAAACATTTCAAAATGTGTCAGCAGAAAGCTTTGCTGCAACTAAGTATATGACAATAAAACGAGACATAGTTCTATGAATCGAACGTCTACACCAAGATCCAAATAAAGATGTTTGAAGATTAATCATAAGATGTATACTATTTGTGCTTGCGTGTGAAATTTATAAGGAGACATGCCTGCATAATTGGTTGACATGCATATAAAAGATTGAAATGCAAAGAGTAGGAGTTTTTGTGCAACAAATAAATAGACTATAACTAAGTTGTAAGAACTGGACAAAATATCCACCAAATTGCATAGAAGAAGCAAAACTTTTATGTAAATAAGCTCGGCTGAGTATATGTTAAAAAATTCAGACATCTTCATGGAATATGCATTAAACTCTTGCATTGGAAATAGTTCGGCACATATGACATTTGTAGCACACGGTAATTTAGAATGATGGTTCAAGCATGAGTTGAAGTTTCACATATGAGTTGATGTTTCACATGTACGTGAAAGTGAATAGACAGTCTCACAAAAATTATGCAACAAAGCAATGAACATGATACAAATCTAACATTAAAGAAAGAGTTTAATGAGGCTGCCTCCTAGGGACAACCAACAATGACTGCCCCCACGTTATTTTCGGTGTTTTTTTATTTTTTTTGAAAAAAAATCGCCATGTATATTCATCCCTATATCCCTCCTATATGTCATTCGAACACTATAAGAAAATTGACATAAGGCAACAAATAATTTAATATTCGTTGTCATATCTTTCGTAGTTAAATAGATAACAACGAATATTATTCGTTGCTTACTTCTTTAAATTCGTAACGAATAATGGTATTCGTTGCTATATTTCTCGTAACAAATCATATAACAACGATTATTCGTTGACTTTTTCTTCTAATCGTTGCTACTTTGGCAAAGATTAGTGTGAATTTTAATGAATAATTCAATGGTAAAATTGTTGTTATATGGACCTTTAACAACGAATATGACATTCGTTGTTAATTACAAGTATAAAATATGATTTGGCAATGAGAAATATTCGTTGTTAAATCTTTAACATCGAAAGATATGGCAACAGATATTAAAATTATTCGTTGCCTTAGGTCCAGTTTCTTGAAGTGGAATTTCGTCAGAAACAGAGACTCCTACGGCCTCCATCTAGATGGTGTCGATTTAAAAAATCATGTTACCATTAAAAAATGACTGTCTGAATGGAGATCGTAGAAGTCTCTGTTTCTGACGAAATTCGAATGACATATAGGAGGGATATAGGGATGAATATACATGGTGATATTTTTCAAAAAAATAAAAAAAATGATGAAAATAGCGTGGAGGCAGCCCCATTAATATATTAAAGAAAAGGTACCTTATGTTCTGATCATCATCGGAGCTGTTTGAGTGGTAATGTAGAAGATATCTTCTTTAAATTTTGTAGGCAAATGATGTGAAATGATACTAAACTCTGAAAAAAATTAGCTACAATAATTCATTTCCAAGTTCGAACGGACCATTGAGAAATCACATATCAAACTAAAATAACGTTAAAAACATAACATGTAAATTACATAGCAAATTATAGCGATACAAAAATATAATACGACAAAAAAGAAATAACAATCTCATAACTACAGAGAAATTTAATAAAAAAAGATGCATTTGGTTATAATAAGATTGAGTGATATTGGCTATGGTAGCAATGTCCTCCATATATGATGCCTCGCTATCACCACTCACCGCTTCGCTTCCTACAAGTAATAACATGTAAAAAATGATACTATATATGACAGATGAAATCGCAAATAGGAATCCACACATGAGTTGAGTTGTCAAAGATATTAACGAATATATAACAAATTTATGCTGAGAGGCTTGGAAGTGTAGTAGAATATTATTTAATAATTGTAAGCACTATATAAAATCTTGCATAAAGACAAACATAGCACAAATCGTAACATGTTTTTAAGTATAATATAACGATAATTATTTAAATATAACATATGAAATCATTTCTACAAATGAATATAACATAAATCAATGGATATAACAATATAATATTAAAATAATTCATTTAATAGCAAATGTTAGTAAATGTCATAAGTCATATTACCTTCAACAACAATCCTATTAATATCCAATGCTGGCGTACTGGCACATACCAAACATTTAATACTAAGAATACATTATCCATAATATCACACAAAGAAGACAAGTATAATTATGGAACATTCGGCTGAAAGAAATTGCGATTTTTCAGATCAAAGCAGCATTGTAAATTGTCATTTCATGTCATACTTTGAGTATATTATTGGAATACGGTAAATAGAATAGTCGTAGATATGGGAGATATGATATGAAAGTTCCAATGAGATTGATAACAAATAATGACTACGAGTCGACTGATAATAGAAACAAAGTCAACATGTAACTCGAAAAGTAGTTACATAATATACATATAAAAATTTAGAAGTATACCACCAATACCAGTCTTATTACCGCTACTATGTAGAATGTTGTCAATATGCCCGTCATGTATCTTTTTGGGATGCATAACCTAACATGAACATTTTATTTTTTATTCGACTGAAAGAATCATCATTCCTCTCGAATGCTAAGATTTAGATAAACAACTTAAAAAGTAAATACGAGTAGATAACACGCTATTATTGCTATTCGATGTTTAAATTGGGTGCAATATTTGATCATAGTGTTGGGGATATATGGATAATGCGGAAACAATCAACCCAGGATCTGTATCCCCCTAAACTGTCCTGCAGCAAAGATGGCACAACACAAGAAATGTATATGTTCCCAACACGGGAACTCAATGGCAACAAACACAAGCACAATCAAGCAAGCAACCACAAGAGACAAGATTTTTTACGTGGAAACCCTTACTCGATGTGAGTAAGGGAAAAACCACGGGGCAAGACCGGCAACGATTCCACTACGGTCAAATGAGCCAAATGTTCTTCCCGATTTTGTTGCCCACAAAACCGAGGTACAACCACACACAATGGATAGTTCTTCAACAAGGAACAAACTATCCCTAGGTATCCAAAATACCAAATGTGCTCAAAACAAAGGAGAACAAAGTAACTCCCCTTGTGGGCTCCCGGATGGAGACCCAAACTTGGCTTCGGCTCCCTTGAGGTCGTCCGTAACCACCTCCTCGATGCTCCTCTCGAGCTCGCTCAACACCACTGCCCTCCAAGCCCAAACCGCGGCTCCCAAAGCACCCAGCTGCTGCTACCCTCGAGCACGGATGCTCGGCTTCTCTCTCGCTCTCCCGATCGCGTGGAGGAAGACGAAGAAGGGGGTCCGAGACCCCTTGCTGCTGCTGTAGCTGGAAATGGGGAAAACGGGGGGGTCGTTCTTCTCACTGGATGAGGAATAGGGCTGGAAATCTGGAAACGAATGGGGCGTACTGCATTCTATCGAGAATCCCTGGAATGGAGCTGCAATGGGGCACCCACTTGCTGGGTTTGTTGCAAAGATACCCCTGTCAAAGGGTGAAATGTTGCAGCCCTTCAAGTTGGGGCTGGAATAATAGCATAGAAACCCAACAACCTCCCCCTCCAGCCCCAACGGGAAGGTGTTGTCCTGTGATGGAGATCAACAAGAGGTGACACCGCTCAGCTCTCTACAGAGCTGAAGCTTGTCACGAGTGACTGCCTTTGTCAACATGTCTGAGGGGTTCTCATCTGTGTGAATCTTCTTCAACACGAGCTGCTTCTGTTCAATTGCATCCCTCAGCCAATGGTATCTCACATCAATGTGTTTTGTGCGAGCATGGTGCATGGTGCTCTTGCTCAAATCTATAGCGCTCTGGCTATCACAAAACACAACCGGCTCACTATCTTCAAATCCAAACTCACCAAGAAAGCGTTGTAGCCACAACACTTCTTTCCCAGCCTCTGCTGCTGCAATGTACTCTGCCTCAGTAGTTGAGAGAGCAACACATTTCTGTAGTTTGGATTGCCATGATATGGCTCCCCCTGCAAAAGTGAAAATGTAGCCTGAGGTGGACTTTCTCTGGTCCATATCACCTGCCATATCTGCATCAGTGTAACCACAAAGTTTGGGATCTGAACTCCCAAAAGCAAGACACATACTTGAGGTCCCTCTCAAGTATCTCAAGATCCACTTCACGGCCTCCCAATGGTCCTTGCCCGGGTTAGACATGAACCTGCTCACCACGCCCACTGCATGGGCTATGTCTGGTCTAGTGCAAACCATGGCGTACATGAGGCTCCCAACTGCTGACTGGTATGGGATCTTGGACATCTCTGCTTTCTCCTCAGAAGTAGAAGGACATGACTCTTTGTTCAGCTTGAAATGAGAGGCTAAGGGCGTACTGACAGGCTTGGCATTCTTCATGTTGAACCGCTCCAACACGCGTTCAACATAGCTCTCTTGTGACAACCACAACATGCGCTTCTTCCTGTCCCTTGTAATCTGCATCCCTAGGATGTGACTCGCCTTTCCCAAGTCTTTCATCTCAAACTCTTTGGAGAGTTCCCTCTTGAGCTTTGCAATGAGATTGGAATCATGACCTACAATCAACATGTCATCCACGTAGATCAAAAGAATGACGAACCTGTCATTGGGGAGACGACGAACATATACGCATGGGTCGGCTGTAGTCCTCTTGAAGCTCTGCTTTCCCATGAAAGCATCAAACTTCAAGTACCATTGTCTCGGGGCTTGCTTCAAGCCATAGAGACTCTTCCTCAACCTGCATACCATATGCTCTTTCCCTCTCTCTTGAAATCCCTGTGGCTGCTCCATGTAGATCTCTTCCTTCAAATCACCGTGAAGTAACGCCGTCTTCACATCCATCTGCTCCAGCTCAAGGTCCATGCTAGCAACAAGTCCTAGCACCATTCTCACTGAATTCATCTTCACCACTGGGGAGAAGATCTCATCATAGTCCACTCCTTCCTTCTGGCTGAATCCTTTCACTACCAATCTGGCCTTGTGCTTCACCTGCTTGCCACTGTCATCTGACTTCAGCTTGTACACCCACTTGTTCTTCAAGGCTCTCTTCCCTTCAGGAAGCTCAACAAGGTCATAAGTGTTGTTCTTCTTGAGAGATGACATCTCCTCATTCATTGCATTCTGCCAATGACCCTTGTCCTTGTGCACCTGTGCCTCCTCAAAAGTATATGGCTCACCTGCATCTGTGAGCATCACATACCTGGAAGTGGGGTAGCGGGATGATGGCTGGCGTGTCCTCTCAGATCGCCTGACCTGAGGCTCTGCTGTGTCTGCATTTGGATGAGGCTGCTCCCCCTGCCCTAGATCCCCTGGACCTGCATCAACGGGGTCTGCATCTGGCTCATGCTGCTCTAGCTGCCCATCCTCTCCACCTGTACCCTGTACTGGAGAGGGATCCGTGTCCTCATCACTGTCATCATCCATGGAGTTCTCATCTCCATCACCACTCTCAGTGGTGTCCTCAGCCAACGTCTGGTTCTCATAAAAGATCACATCCCGGTGCCTGGTGACTGTCTTCTTCCTTGGATCCCAAAGACGGTATCCAAACTCCTGATCTCCATAGCCAAGAAAAATACAAGACACTGCCTTGTCATCCAACTTCTTCCGCTGCTCCTTGGGTACCAATGCATACGCCTTGCATCCAAACACCCTCAAATGAGCATATGAGGGGTCCTTCCCTGTCCAAACTCGCTCTGGAATCTGAAAGCCCAAAGGAACTGATGGAGATCGGTTCACCAAGTAACAAGCGGTGCGAACCGCCTCAGCCCAGAAAGTCTTGGGCAACTTTGTTGTCTTCAGCATACAGCGGACTCTCTCAACAATGGTCCTGTTCATCCTCTCAGCTAGACCATTGTGCTGGGGTGTGCCTGGCTCTGTCCTCTCATGCCTGATGCCGTGCTCTGCACAATAGCCCTGAAAGCTATGGGAGGTGTACTCTCCCCCATTGTTTGTGCGTAGACACTTCAACAATTTTCCTGTCTCACACTCAACCATGGCATGGAACTTCTTGAAGCAATCAAAAACTTGATCCTTCGTCCTCAGCACATACACCCACACCTTCCTAGATGCATCATCAATGAAGGTGACAAAATACCTGTTGCCTCCCAAAGAGGCTGTGTCCATAGGACCACAAACATCGGAATGAACCAACTGTAGAAGGTCTCCCTTCACCTTGGATCTCGCTCTGTATGGCGCACTCCTGCTCTTCCCAACCTCACATGCATCACAAGGAGATAAAGTGATGTCATTGTGGTAGGGGATCAACTCTCTCTTGCTAAGAAGCTGCAAGCCCTTCTGGCTCATGTGGCCAAGTCGACGGTGCCACAAATCTGAATTATCTGCTTCACTAGCATGCAAACTGCCATCCATGACCTTCACTCTAGTCATGTAGAGTGTGTGACACAAGCTGCCCCTGACCATGATGAGAGAACCCTTGCTAATCTTGCATCTGCTGTCGCCGAACTTCAGATGGTAGCCTTCACTATCTAGCTGTGAGCCAGATATAAGGCTAAGACGCACATCAGGAACATGCCTCACATTCTGGAGTGTCATTGAGCACCCAACATCCGTCTGGATCGAGATGGTGCCCATGCCAATGATCTTAGAGTAACTCTCGTTACCCATCAAGACTCTCCCATAATCACCCCTAGTGTAGGTGGTGAAGAACTCCCTGTGTGGAGTTACATGATATGAAGCGGCTATGTCAACAACCCACTCCAAATCGCTCCCTGCGTGCAAGCACTGGTCCTGGATGGTGAGAATCACCTCATCTGCACTTTCATCTGCCACAACTGCAGCTACATTGCCATCTTCCTTTTTCTGTAGTCTTGGCTTCAGCTTGTTCTCTCTTCCAAACCCTGCAATCTCTCTTCCAGTGACCTGGCTTCTGGCAATGGTGACACTTTCCTCTGCCCTTGGACTTGTCTCTGGATTTCTGCCTCTCCTGTGAAGCTCCTCTGCTGCTGGATCTTCCTCTCCTCTCAACTGCATACACATGTGAAGAGGATGATGCCTCTCCAGATGAGTGGCGTCTAATCTCCTCATTGAGGAGACTACCCTTGACCATAGCCATGGTCAACTTGCTATCCTTAGCAGAGTTGCTCACGGTGACAACTAAGGTCTCCCAACTGTCTGGCAGTGAGCCCAAAAGAAGAAGTGACTGCAACTCGTCATCAAGTGTCAAACCCATGGATGTCAACTGGTTGATTATACTTTGGAAGTCATTCAAGTGCTCCGCCACCTTGCATCCATCCTTGTACTTCAAATTCACAAGCTTTCTAATCAAGAAAGCCTTGTTGGTAGCGGTCTTCTGGTCATAGAGCTCGGACAACTTGTCCCATAGCTCCTTGGCATTCGTCTCCTCGGCAACATGGTGAAAGACCGACATGTCAAGCCACTTCCGAATGGTGCCAATGGCCTTTCGGTTCAACTTTGTCCACTCGCCCGCGGACATATTCTCTGGCTTGGCGCTCTCCCCCTCCACGGGATCGTTGAGGTCCTTGCAATAAAGAATGTCTTCCATCTTCGCCTTCCAAATCTGCCAATTGCTGCTTGTGAGCTTAATCATTGTGCCTTCCTCATCTTTGCCCATTGCTCAAGCCTGAGCTCTGATACCACTTGTTGGGGATATATGGATAATGCGGAAACAATCAACCCAGGATCTGTATCCCCCTAAACTGTCCTGCAGCAAAGATGGCACAACACAAGAAATGTATATGTTCCCAACACGGGAACTCAATGGCAACAAACACAAGCACAATCAAGCAAGCAACCACAAGAGACAAGATTTTTTACGTGGAAACCCTTACTCGATGTGAGTAAGGGAAAAACCACGGGGCAAGACCGGCAACGATTCCACTACGGTCAAATGAGCCAAATGTTCTTCCCGGTTTTGTTGCCCACAAAACCGAGGTACAACCACACACAATGGATAGTTCTTCAACAAGGAACAAACTATCCCTAGGTATCCAAAATACCAAATGTGCTCAAAACAAAGGAGAACAAAGTAACTCCCCTTGTGGGCTCCCGGATGGAGACCCAAACTTGGCTTCGGCTCCCTTGAGGTCGTCCGTAACCACCTCCTCGATGCTCCTCTAGAGCTCGCTCAACACCACTGCCCTCCAAGCCCAAACCGCGGCTCCCAAAGCACCCAACTGCTGCTACCCTCGAGCACGGATGCTCGGCTTCTCTCTCGCTCTCCCGATCGCGTGGAGGAAGACGAAGAAGGGGGTCCGAGACCCCTTGCTGCTGCTGTAGCTGGAAATGGGGAAAACGGGGGGGTCGTTCTTCTCACTGGATGAGGAATAGGGCTGGAAATCTGGAAACGAATGGGGCGTACTGCATTCTATCGAGAATCCCTGGAATGGGGCTGCAATGGGGCACCCACTTGCTGGGTTTGTTGCAAAGATACCCCTGTCAAAGGGTGAAATGTTGCAGCCCCCCAAGTTGGGGCTGGAATAATAGCATAGAAACCCAACACATAGAACAGTTGTGAAGTGTAGAAGGAAATATTTAGATATCACAAGGAAATCCACTAATAAATATATGTATGTGCACATCTTTTCATTCTTTTTCACGGATGAAAAGTTGAGCCTCGAAGAAAAGTTAATTTTTGTGGTCCAATAATGTTCCATACGTGAAGAATTTTTAGAATAGAATGAATTCTGACTGAAAATTGACCTATATTTAGGGTATGCTTTAAGTAATACATTTAGTAGAAGACTTACTCGCAATGATAGCATCATTGACATCACGTTTATCCATAGCATATTGCTCGATTGGAGGTTTCATTTTGTTGTCCTGTAAGGATTACATATAATATACCATCCGCCAACAGTATAGAAGAATAGTTACATTCGTAAAATAACTCTAAGGAATTATATTGTCATCAGAAATGGACTAAAACATCATTGTCATGATAAATGCTGAAAACACTTGAAATTAGATGCGTGGGCAATCCCCGAATCTTCGATTGGAAGTGCCTCCAAACACATCTCGAATTCAAAAAATAGTATCTGAGGCAATAAGTTCTATGTCACCGCATAAACTACAAACAACTCCGACCCTTTTTTTGCATCATGCATTCCATTTTGAAAACGTGAGAACTTGAAGACGACATTTTCAGTAATAAATTGTGTAGTTGCTTTTCGTTTGAACATTAATCATAATGCCATCTGCAAGACCTCATGTTGATGTATGAGCTCTTCCTAAATGAGACTTCGTTGTTTAATCAAAGGGAAAATTTTGATTATGTGGATTTCTGATGAGAACACTGGAATAATGTGTAGATGAACTGGAAAGGAAACTAAGAAACCAGAAACATCGATTCGACCTTTAAACACAAGGAAAACTTAACAGACTGACCCCAAGGAAAACCTAAAACTACATATCTTCCTAGAGCATACAAGGAAAGTAGAAACTAACGATATTGGAACCAAGCTTAAAATAGTTAGCATACCTTCATGGGCCGTGGTATCATTTCCTCATGAATGATCTGCACGCTGGGGTTAATCACTGCAGAGAAAATAAAACACCATAATGACGCTCTATCACACTGGTTACCCAATACGGCACAGGAAGATCAAATTCCCAGTAGCTATCACGATGCCTCCCCTAAATCAATATAAGTAATATATAGTAACAGAGCAAGGTATGTGACCTCTTATACATAACCTTTTTGTTTATAATCCCATAGGTGTTAAGAAAAGTATCAAATGTCGGGGAGAAAACAAACACCACTGGACTCGAAGGCCATAGAATTTTTGAAAATCGACAATAAACAAAACAAATATAACACTGATCGCATGTACCAAAATAGAGTAAACCCATCTCAGATGCATGTAATAAAAAGAGCGGATCCGTGTCAGCAGAGAACCATTGGGAGGAAGCTTAGGAATTACCGAATTAGGTTTCTGCAGAAATAATAACTCAGGAAGAAATCGAACAAAGCAATACATATGATGTACCAAACCTCAGATGATGCATCAATCCGATGTCTTCTGTTACCAGCAATCCTATGATCCTCTCAGCGCCCTAAAGTAGGACCGCCAGAGGTAGAGGAGAAGAGAATCTCCCTCCGCATCGGCAGAGAACCAAAAAGAGGAAGCTTAGGATTTTTGTTTTAACAAAAAGAGGGGAAAGGAGTTCAATTAATCCTCAGTTTTTGGGCCTTGTACGTCAAGTCCTTCCTTTTTTTACTAACGTGTCTGTGTAAAGGAAGAAGGTACGCAAATACGTAAGACGACATACATGACGTGGCTGCTACGAGAAATTCCCGCCGTCTTCGTCGGTAGGAGTGGATAGAGACCTTTGCGAATAAAATATACAATTCCTCACTCGAACAGGAAGAAATTTAGATGGACGAAATCAAAAAATAATACGATGACCAGTGCCTATGTCCACGGGGAATCATATATAGTAAGAAACTGAAGTAACTTTATCAAACATAACTAACTTCTACTTTATACCATCAAAATCATATCTTCCCAACCGAACACAACCTCATGTTTGCTGCAAGATATATAAAATGCATAAAACCTGCCATCCTATTTGCTGCGAAGACATCCAGAGAATAAATTAGATGGGTTTATCGTTTCTAATGGCAGCTGATTCTTTTTTGTAAGCGTTTATCACATACTAAATTTCTAATTGATGGTGGAGGTGGGGACTTGTCTCTATGATTAATGGAGAAATCTTGGAAGATTTGGATGGACCATTAGGTGGACCTAATGGTGGCTACAATACATTACCTATGTCCATGTCCCCAACCCTACATATACGTCATTAGAGATTAATGGGAAACCTAATGCTCCCTGTTCAACACAGGTTTCACCTGGGGATCCCCCACAACCACGAGTGTCTAATCACATGAATGGCATGATTGTCCTATGTCTATGTGTATTATTAATGCCATGTGAAAAAGACCAAACTTCCCACTAAATTTCTATGCTAGTGGCTTCTATTATGGACACGTGTACCAAACTTTTCCACGGCATTTTATTATCTCTATGCATTTATTTGATTCTACCTTGCAATATGATGTTGGCGAGTCAATTTGGGGCAATGTTTTTGAAACTGAATTGATATCAAATCGGAAACTTTATCGAAATAGTCAGGTCGAGTTGAATTATGTAATCAAATCGTTTCAACTAGATAAATTTTATCAAAATAGTCGAGCGGGTTGAGCTATGTAATCAAATCGGTTCAACCGGATGAAGTCATCATTATTTTAAAATCAGATTTGATTGGACTGGTGAGAAAAAAAGCGGTTGAACAACCAATCAAATCAAAATGAAAAAAATGTGTATAAAATAAACACTTAAATATACTTGAAATAGAAATAAAATGCATAGGCAATGTATATATTTTATATTGTACATAAATATTTTTTCGTATGGACCATCAATTGTCATACATATCGTGTGTGTGTATTATTCAGACTAGATGCTCAATAACATGGTAGTAGTTTAATTAGATTTAAAATCCATTACATGTACAAGTTGTGTTAGAGTATGGGTCGTGAGTTTGAAATAGATTACCATAGGTCATGGGTTTAGTGCCCATTATTACTGTTATTTTTAAATAAATTAAAATTAAATACGGATCTTGTTAAACTCTATTAAAAACAATATGTTGAATCGAACCGGCAAGAACCAATTACGGTTTTCAGAACATGGCTTTGGGGACCAATTTTTCCATCTTCCTAATGGAATGATCAATCTCTTTATATGTACATCTTCCCCTAACTTAGTGTAAATAGTGTTACCTCCCAATACATGAGAAGGGTCATAGCAAAAGATACAAAGTCGCTGCGGAATATTGCTTAAAATGACAATCTGCTAGAGAACGTTGGCGATGGATTCATTTGCATATAAATCAAACATTAATTTACCATCAATCAGTAGGATCTCATTTGATAATGATAAATGGGTCCTTTCTTATACGCTAGATCGATTGACCTCATCAATGTTTATCTGAGTATTGTGGAAATCTTGGTCCAGCTAGCAAAATCGGAAATTGTGAAAATATTAGTCGCGATTTTTTTTAATATTTCTCATTTAATTTGAATTTTTAATTACAAGAAAATAAATGGAAAAAATAAAATTCATTATTAATCTAGTTTTTGTATTTTATTAAAAACTAAGTTGATATCTGAACTAACCACACCAAAAACAAGCTAAGGTATCCCAGATAACTTTGTTATGCGTGACAATATTTTTTTGGTGGCCTTTAGGCCTTAGCCACCAAAAAGATTTTCATGCCCTCATTACCCTCTAATCCTGGTGATTACCAGAGTAATCAGCATATGCATACTATACATGTAAAGAACATTTAATTATATATTCTTATAAAAACCAATAAAAATAAAATTATGGTTTATTATTGTAGATAATTATACATACAAAATAATAAAGAAAGTAAGAATAAAAATTAAGACTCGGAATATTGAATATATGTATCATATATACAATCTGATAAAGGAAATCATGATAAAGGTTGATTTATAAAATTATATTTTACGTCTAACGCCATAATTCAAGTTAGAATATCCGATATGGTAAAAATTACAATAACTGAAATAAAAAACACAAATGAATCTTCATTCATTGTACAAATACCAATATTTTGGCCGGTAACTAACAAAAATGAATTCTTATTTTTTTCATTTCAAATCAAATAAAATAATTTATTGTGTAGCATATAAATAAAATAAGTTACGTAAACAAAAATACATCAAAGATCATAGTTATGGTGCCCAGAAAAATAACCCAAATCCTAGTTCAGCTTTTGAAAACTTCTTATTTCCATAACTATTTATAAGTAATCTATTTTCATCAAACGCAGCTTTTAAATTCGTATGATAATAAGAGACTTAATAGCAAAACTACAAAAAAAATTTAAACACAAAATATAGGTTTTTGACGATCTATTCAATTGGTATCACATAAGAATAAACTTAAATAATTTGTATCTATATTTTTTGTTAAGTCCAAGAATTTATTTATGCATCCTTCTGAATAAAATGAGAGAAAACCAATAAAATATAATAAGCAATTACCTTAAATAAATGTTTTTTTATAACAAGGAGGGTGATCTCCCAATGTGGGAGTCACCACGGTTATATTAAGTCAATAAAGCTTGAGATTACATCAAAATTTATCGACCCTTCCAGAAACTAATTAAAGCCCTACAATGTGATACAACATTTTCTGAGTAAAAGTTCTGATTCTTGAACATGAACTCGTTTCTTGCTAATCAGATCGCTCAGAGCACCGCAAAAGCTTTTGACACATCGTCTGTGGAGCTTCCTCCCACCTTCCTTATTGCCTCCCAAAAGTTCATCGAGATGCTCACGTCTAACCAATGGATAACCATTTCCCTCCAGACCTTTGCTGAAGTCTCGCATGTGAAAAATAGATGTTCTGCGTTCTCCATCTGATCTCCGCATCTATCACAACTCACCACCTGAGTTCCCAAGATTTTTGCCCTCCCCACCTTGTCACACAACTTATTTTTCCTCATACACCACAAAAAAACTTTGATCCTGCTTGGTAACCTGCAAGACCAAATGATCATCATATCCTTGCCAATTCTGGATCAGCTATCCCCGCACCACCAGTTCTCAACTCCTCATAAAGGTGCTTGACAGGGAATCTAGTACCCGTCCAAACATAATGATCTGGAATGTCGAAAGTGAAGCATGTACCTCACTATCTTTTTTGAGGTCATCTTTGACGTATCAGTCTCACATCCATCTTTGTCCTTCACATTACTTGGTCTCCCTTTGGTGTCGACAACACAAGGCCCTCCACAATGCAGCTCCGAGGCTTATAGACAAGAAAAGGTTAGTTAGTCAATCTGGGAGGCTAGCCCACTCCTTTTTCAACAATCCCTCATTCCTGGGTCGACTGTAAAGCGAAGAAGTCTGAGCTCTTATAATCAGTTGGGAAAGAGTGCCAGCATTCTCTTTTCCCGGGCATTCCATTGTGGGAGGCCAATCTCCTAGTGGTCTTCCTTTTCTTTTTTTGTAAGGGTCACCACGAGACTTTCAAAGAAGAAAACAAGACTATAAGAATGCGTATATCCCCGTTCGTAGAGAAGTCTCCTTGCAAGTGCGCCTCATCCAAGAGTCTCACCAACTCCTCCCTTCTTCTGTCAGAGAGGACCGCTGTAAAGGGGATCCTCCACCCCCCCACTCTCTGCTAATTCCCTTAAAGTTGCTTCCTTCGAAATAGTCAATGCAAAGAACCTTGGGAACCTCCTTTCTAGAGCCCCTTCCCCCGTCCAATCCTCCCTCCAGAATCTGAAATCCCTCCCGTCTCCTACCTTTGGCGACAGTCTATTAGAAATGTGAATAAGCACTTCACGCATCCTCTGCCAGAGCGGTGACTCAAAACGAATCGTGTCTGCTGTTAGGGCACCATTCACCCCGTATATCTTCCTCAGTATTCTCAAAGACAAGTCATCTTTTGGGCCCCAGACTCGCAGCACCCATTTAGCCATCAAGGCTTTGTTCATACTTTCTAAGTCTCGTACCACCAAACCACCATGCTCCTTAGGTCGTGTGATCTCATCCCAATCCACCAGGTGCATGTTAGATTTCTGTTGCTTCCCTTCCGACCAAAAGAATCTTCTCATCAGCTTTTCTATTTTCTTTCTTACCCCCACATGCATTAACCTTGTCGAAAAAAGAATATTGGGATGGTTGATAAGACATGCTTTAGCATAACCAGCTTCCCACCTCTAGATAAAGATATCGCCTTCCAACCTGCTAATTTATTTTCTATCTTCTGTATCACTGCATCCCAATCAGCAACCTTCAGTTTACCTGCCACTAGAGGAAGCCCCAGGTATGTAATCGGTAGCTCCCCTAACGAACAACCCAACAGCTCTTGTATCATGTTCCTTTCTTTATTTTGAAAACCGAAGGTGATGACCACCGACTTTTGTAAGTTTATCTCTAGTCCTGATAGACTGCTAAATATATCTAGTAGTTGGGTCGATCTGCCCATCATCTCTTCCGTCCCATCTAGAAAGAGCACTGTGTCATCTGCATACTGCAATAACAGGATGCATATATCTTCCAGCTGAAAACCTTCACACCACCCACCATCAACAGCCTGCCTGAACATTACCGCCAACGCATCCGCTACCAGGCACAAAAAGCAAGGATGCTAGAGGACACCCCTGCCTAACACTCTTTGCGGCTGGAAAAGCCCCCTCCAGTCCCCATTCACTAACACCGAGAGCGATGAGGTAGTGATACACTGTTTCATCCACACGATCCAAATTTCAGGGAAACCTCTTCTCCTCAATGATTGTCACAAAAACTTCCAGTCCACACAATCGCAAGCCTTAGAAAAATCAATCTTCCAAAGCACTCCCTTCACTCCTTTCTCTCAATGCAGACAGATCTCTGTCGCTAACACTGTCCCATTGTACATTTGTCTTCCTGGAATGAAAGCGGGCTTACTTTCCATCACTATAGAATCCATTACCCTCTTGAGTCTGTTAGCCAAGACCTTTGCTACAATAAGATAAATCCCATTTGAGTGCGATCGGTCTGAAGTCCCTCCACCCTGGCTGGATGGTTTTTCTTCGAAAGCAAGAACAATAAAGCCATGTTTACCTTCTCAAATCCCATATTTCCTTCTCTGAATTCTTACAGAACCTCCACATCTCAGTCTTCACTAGGTCCCAAAATTCTCTATAGAAGAGGATCAGGAAACCATCCGACCGGTGCTCCGTCTGTATCCAGATCCCATACAACAACCCTAATTTCTTTTTTCGTGAATGATATCACCAGCTCGTCGGCATGCCCCATTGATAGATTTTCGTCCCCTTTCCCCGCCATCCTAAACCATCTCCGCTCCTTCTTCGCGAGGCCTCCACGAATGTGCTCTTAACACACTCCCCAACTGTGCTTCTCCAGATTCTCTCTGTCCCCCCACCTCTAGCTCCCAATGTGATTTCTTCTCTTTCTGCCAAAGGCCATGGAATGAATGAATCTAGTGTTGGCATCGCCTTCCCGTAACCACCTATGTCTGGATTTTGTTTCCATTCCACCTCTTCTTTCCAATCTTCCTGTAGTATCACCTCCAAAATCTGGACCTCTCTGTCAACTCCCTTGGTCCAACCCTCTCTGATCGTCCATCTCATCCAGTCGTACAACCTCCTTCTGTGCCTCTCCTCTCTTCACTCTCCTTTTCCTTCTCACATTTCTCCCAAACTCCTTCAAAAAAGATTTTAATATATAGCTTCAGTTTTGATGCCAAACGACTAACTATCGAGCATGTTGGATTCCACCCCCTCCATAGATTAGCGATTGTTTCTTTGAACACCTTAAATAAATGTTAAATAAACTAAAAATCTAGTTTAGTAACGACCCAATTTGTAGATATGTATCTGTTTATTTATAAAATCGAATCGCATGTACTCACTTTTAAACTTTTTCTTTTAACATTTGATTAAAATAAATACAAATAGTAAAAAAATATAAATCTTGGTACGGAGAGTAAGTTTTAGACTCATTGTTGTACATATAATTCAATACAAATCTCATCTTCTATTTTCATCATTACCCATTATCAATTCCATTTTCACTAAATCAGACTTTTTTTCACTCCTAACATCTTCTATTTGATAAAAAATAAAAAAGAAAAGAAAATACTATACAATACTTAATAAAAAAGTCGAGAAAAGTATTTACTTATATAAAAAAATTATAAAAATCATAACTGTAAAATTCGGTCAAATTTAGGAATTATCTAAGGAGACTCGATCTCCTATTGATTTGTAAAAGGTTTATGTGGCCAATTCTTTCAAAATTTTGCTCCACCATTGTAAAGCCTAAATCACTTTGATGATTTTTACGTTCTTCTCCACATGTCCTCTTCTTCCTTGCTACTTTGATCATGTGGCTTTCAAATACCGCATTCATCAATAAATAGGTCATTGGGTCCACCTTTCTCCATTACCTACCATTGTTCTTTCTTCTTCCATCGAGTTCCAGGTCCGATAAGAAATCGATTGAGAGTTGAGCTCCTTGCTTCTAGGTCGTGCAAGGAGTTGATGTTGGATTTGAAGTGGATCAATGCCTTGATTTTATTGTGCTCAAGTTCGATCGAAGTTTCCAGTTTCAAGATTTATCGAGGTGATGATTTGAAGTATTTTGGGTGGCTGCTAATGGATCTATGTGGGCCCAAACTCGATAAGTTGTCAGGATCAGTTTTCCTAAATAAAAACCTCATGACCTAAGTCAGAGTTACAATTAAAAACAACCTAATTCTAGGTTATTATATCTGTCAGAGAGAGAGAGAGAGAGAGTATGCATGTGCAAATGTTTAAATGCGCATGGCTATGTGTGTTACACAATGTTTAAGCTCGATTGAGGATTATTGTGACAATGAATTAGAGTTCATCAAATTTAGCCCAAACAAATACAAACTTCTGGTTAAAAGATTTATAAAACCAAGTAAACCAAGTTCTAATTTTTAACCAACTTAGAATAAACCTACTTTGCAAAATAAATAAATAAAGGAATACCTAAGAATTGATAACTTGTTGGGCTCCGACCTAGTTGGAACCAGGACAATGAAATCAAACACTACATTTAAATGGACATATGCCAATGAATAATTTGAATATTCATTGTCTTATATTCTTTGAGATGTATAATATCGGATATTATTTGTAACAAAGATGTCTTTTCATCCTTTATATTCACAATAAATGTAATATCAGTGTCTGGAGTTTCATATAACGACAATTATCTATTGCATTTTTGTTTAAAAAATATATAGTAATCACTTCTAATTAGCAACACCTAGTAGGAAAAGTAAGTATGATATTCTTGTCGGGACTTCAAATAATCAAGCAATAAACAAATGATGATCGTTGTTATATATTTAACTACGAAAGATATATAAAAAAATTAAATTCTTTTTGTTATCAAAAGCCAAAACAGTTGCAATGAAAGGAATGACATCTAATAAATATGTGGCAAAAAGGATTCCATCTTGACAATTAAAAGCCATGTTGACAAAATCGAATTTTTGTGTAGTTCTATATACTCACATACATTTTAATATATAAATATAATTATAATTCATCTATGACTGTACATTTACTTCTGCATCTTTGAAACACATACCAATATAGGAAGAATACGATCACAGCTATTGGTGTAATATCAAAACAGTACAAGTTCAACAGCAATGACTAATAAGTTATTTGCATGAGATGGCTTTAAATGGGACTTATCATCATCATATGAGGTATCATTTCCAAAATTGACGATCGTCACAAATGACGTCATAATAAGTTGAATGTGATGATTAGTCCGAAGATACATGAAGTTGATATTGAAACGTCTAATAATCCATATATATCTATTGGCAGACATATATGCATCACACTTTTCTATCTCCTCCAAAAAGCTTCGGCTGATTTCTGTTCAAAAAAGGTTTCCGATGTCGTCTCACTACAGGAAAAAACAGTGATTGCAACATTCCAAATTTTGTTGCAATAGATCATTCGCAACATTTTTTCATTAAATGTAACATTTTCTTTGTGTCGCATTAATTGTCGCTAAAAGTGGTGCCGCAAATGTCACTTACGACATTTAGACACAAATGTTACAAATAAGTTATATTTGTAACATTTCATGTTTGTTACAATTAATTAGTAACAAAAGCAAAATTGTTGCGTTTGATGCGATTTGCTACATTTGTAAAATGATACAAATATGATTCTAACATTTAAACAAATATTGCATTTACAGATTTTTGTAACATTTATGTTTCGTTGGTAATAAAATAGCAGCACTGTGTGAGAATGTTGGAATCGTGGTTATTGCAAATGTTTGATCCTTGTTTCAAATGATTTTTTATGCCAAATTATCATAATTATCAGCTATTGTTAATACCTTTAGTATCATATCAAATATTCCTGCAACAATAATAATGCAAATATCAAATGTATCTTTTGACAGGTGAAGAGATAAGATCTATTAAAAATAATCAACCACAATCATTCACTACTCATAATAAACCTTAATGACATAAAAGTGCAAATGTTAATATTATACAAAAGTCACTTCCGAGTTTTAAAGTAAAAGATCACATATATAATAAAAAATCATTTCTAAGCATCTTCAGAATAGTACTCATCATCATCGCTAGACTCATCATTGTTACGAGCACTATCACTTGCTTGAGAAGACATGTCCTTTTCCTTTGACATCATTGATACGAGATCCTTCATCTCTTGACGATGAGCCTCCATCATATCCATCATTTGCTTTGCCATCTGTTGCTGCTGATCTGCCATTTGTTTCACAAACATTTGTTGTTGCTCTGTCATTTGGTGCATAAGGGATTCATGTCCTTTATTCATTGAAGCAATTTGTTCTGTCAAATTCCGTACATTACTACGAAGTTCAATAACCTCTTTACTCGAAGAGCCACCTTGAACACCAAAATATCGAGAAGGAGTGGCACCACGACCTCCACAACGAACACGACCAAAAGGCTCAGGTCCTTTAACTTTCATAAAAGCTTCATCTGGGGAGAGTGCTACCACAGGTGTTCCATCCTCATTCTCAGTAGATGAAGGAGACATCAGACTTACCATTTCCTCCTGAATATTCATATAAAAATTATAATATTTACAAAACCATGAATTTACCTTCAAAATTTACTTACATGTTCTTTTTGATGGATCTGAGATGTCCACGTTCTCAAGCCTTTAATCTCACGACTCTTAGTCAAAAGAAACATATCTACTCGTGATGGCTCATAAGAATTCAATTTCATCTGCATGAAGAAAAAGATAAGGTTATAGACAAAAGAAAAATATAGAATTAGAATAGACATGAATACCTGACTTAATACATACAAACTCATCTTGTTTTTTTGTGGGTATTTTTTCTACCCATTCGATGGGTTGGATTTACTTCCATTGCTCGACTTTTCTGGTTCTTACTTGCCTTTACCTAAAAATAAATATAAACATTAAATACTTAAATCCAAATTGACTATCTAAACTAATAAGCAAATAAATTTACCTTACATTCCTCAGAAGACCAATAATCAACGAACTTTCTCCATCTCACTATTACGCTCCCATGTAAATGAACCTTAAAAGACAAGTATTAGAATTTTTTATTAAAATCTTAACATCAGTTGATATCTATGGCATACCTCCATATCACGTAAAATAGAAACTTTAACATCCTCTGAAACATCTCTTCTAAAATCACGAGTTAAGATAGGAATGCGTAAACGTGCCACTTTCCCCAAGAAACTGTGAAACAATGCAGCATTTTCTCCAACGGCATCTCCTCCAATAATTCTAACATGCAATGTTTGTCCTGCGGCTAAGCGATCAAGGTAATGACACTTTGAGGGTTCTCTACGTCCCCTGCCTGATGAAGGTCCAATATCCCTTTCCTCATCACCATCTTGTATAGGTGAATCATGCATCTCTGATTGATCTCTAGCTACACCAGTCTCAATGTGTTCTATAGGGAGATTACATGTGGCATTAGCAATTGGCAAGGAGTGAACAGATTGGTCAGAGAATGGTGTTATCTGCAAAAAAATCACTTGATAAACAATATAAAGAAGCATTATTAGAATGTCAATGTTTAATATTCACTTGAAAATTTAAAACTACCAAATTACCGTTGATTTGGTTCTCCTAAAGGTGCATTCTGTGTAGAGCGAACACGACGTTCAGATCGCGGTGCCATCTGCATTATATTGAAGATAAATGATGCAATCCAACACTTCTTAAAATTGAAAATATTTAACTAAATAAATGTTAATCCACAAAAATTAAAACTATCAAATTACCGTCGGTTTGGTTCCTCCCAGTTGTGCAATCGGCGTAGAGCGAACAGGACGTTCGGATCGTGGTCCCATCTGCATTGTGATTCAGACCAATTAGACATCTTATATTA
>JAZKJV010007231.1:1800000-2100282 GCA_037367405.1 Ottelia alismoides | reverse complement strand
TACACCGCCATCAGGTATCTCATGTCAAAGAAGGATGCCAAGGCCAGACTTACTAGATGGATCCTTCTACTCCAGGAGTTCGACATTGAGATCAAGGATAAGCCTGGAGTCAAGAATGTGGTGGCGGATCATCTTTCCCGACTAGAGCAGCCTGAGGATTCTGAGCAGATTGATCCCATTTGTGATACC
This sequence comes from Ottelia alismoides, assembly GCA_037367405.1. NCBI lineage: Eukaryota > Viridiplantae > Streptophyta > Magnoliopsida > Alismatales > Hydrocharitaceae > Ottelia > Ottelia alismoides. The sequence continues at coordinate 2,100,093 of JAZKJV010007231.1, read as the reverse complement.
TTCCCAGATGAGGCGATCCTTGCTATCGCCTCACTCCCGTGGTATGCCGATATTGTGAACTTTCTCGTTGCTGGGAAAGTCCCACAAGATTGGCCCAGGCAGAAGCTTGAGACCTTCTTTGCGAAGGCCAAGTCCTACCACTGGGAGGATCCCATCCTTTACCACGAAGGAGGGGATAGCATCTGGCGTCGGTGTATTCCTCAGGAGGAGCATCATAGTGTCCTCACTTACTGCCACAAGCTTGAGGCAGGAGGACATCATTCTGGGAGGAGAACGGCACAGAAAGTGCTCCAATCCGGCTTGTGGTGGCCCACACTCTTCAAGGACTCTGATGAGTTCGTGAAGAGATGTACTGACTGTCAGAGGATGGGCACTTGTGGACAACGTGATATGATGCCGATGCAGCCCATTCATTTCTGTGAGGTTTTTGACGCATGGGGCATCGATTTCATGGGTCCATTCCCTAAGAGTCAGGGATTTGAGTACATTCTGTTGGCCGTAGATTATGTTAGTCGTTGGGTTGAGGCTGTCCCCGCCCGAGCCGCAGATGCAAAGACAGTTTGCAGATTTTTGAAGAAGCACATCATCATGCGGTTTGGGGTTCCACGAGTTCTGATTTCTGATGGGGGATCTCATTTTGTCAACGACCAGGTGAAGGCACTTGCTAGAGAGTTTAGTATAGACCATCGTGTTGCCACTCCATACCATCCACAGACAAATGGTCTAGCTGAGGTATCGAATAGGGAGATCAAGAATATTTTGCAGAAAGTCGTACGCCCTGACCGAAAGAATTGGTCACAGCTTTTGGACTCGGTCTTGTGGGCATATCGGACATCTTTCAAGACTCCCATTGGGTACATCTCCCTTTCGCCTCGTTTATGGCAAACCTTGTCACCTACCAGTTGAGCTGAGGCACAAGTCACTTTGGGCAGTCACAGATATTCTTATGGATCCAGGTGGTATAGGAGACAAGAGGAGGGCAGAGTTAGCCGCCTTGGAAGAGCTTAGAGATGCAGCTTTCTCAAGCAGCCTACATTATAAGGAGAAAGTCAAAGAGTGGCATGATTCTCATATCAGCCACAAGCATTTTGAGATTGGACAGAAAGTATGGCTGTTTGATGCAAGGCTTAGATTATTTCCAGGGAAGCTACAGAGCAAATGGAAAGGACCCTACTTGGTCAGAAAGGTACACGATAACGGTAGCATTGATATATCTGAGTTATCTTCTGAGAGTACCTTTCGAGTGAACGGCCAGCGGCTCAAACCATTTCTAGATCATGAGCCGCGGGACGTTATTATTGCCGCTATTCATTTTGCGTGAGATGTGGTCTTTTGACTCACATCTTTTACATCTCACGCCTGATTTTCACTGTTCCTCCGCCTGTATAGATCCAGTTGTCCATATCATTCTATTCTGTAGTCCCACATCCCGTCTTTCATCTTATGATTATGCTATACTTAGGGTGTACTTTACCCTAAGTATAGGGGGGATGTCGGACCTGTGAGTATTCTTTTCATTCTTTCTGCTCTTGTTTTTGCTGCCTATACTTAGGGATATTTTACCCTAAGTATAGGGGGGCAGATTCTGTATATTCTTCACTCGGCTTTCCCTTCATGTACAGCTTTCTATACTTAGGATTAGTTAATCCTAAGTATAGGGGGAGACCCCCGAGTTCCTCTCGTTCTATTCATTTATTCGTTCCTGTACTTAGACATTCCTTTTCACTTCCCTTTTACTAAGCACGAGTTATGTCTTCTTCATCGCTCTTGATCACTCTGAGGACATCGTTCGAGCTAAGTATAGGGGGGTGTGTATATATTTCATATATACTTTAGCCATAACTCGTACTTTGTGTGAGTGTGTTAATAAATAAAATGGCTAAAAAATCACAAAAATTAAAAATTTTTCATGAACATAAACCTCTTTTATTCTTGCACATACATAGCTAGTGTACAAAGTATTTTTGTAAAAATGATTTCAAAAATCTTTTGTGTAAAGCTTGTGTAAATATTTTGTATCAAAATTATGTATATAGTACAAATTTTTTCAAAATGTTTTGAAAATCAAAAGTTTGCAAAAATCTTGTGTAAATGTGTGTAAATATCATTTTGCAAAACTTGCACCTCATGCATCATTCATGATTTCAAAACATTTTTTCAAAAATTTTTGCATGATTGTAAAATATTTGTAAATAGCATCTTTTGTACATATGTGTATATAGTTTTTCCTGGATGAGAGTTGACATTTAAACTAAGCCTGAAATTAAATTGAGAAATGGAGCTTGAATAAGATCTTAATCCACTTAACTTCAAGAGGAACCTTATAGGACTTAGGGTTAAGGCTTTTCAGGTCCATAAGGACTTAATTCTTTGAGTCCACTAGGCTATGAGCATATGTCATCTTGATGAGCCTAAGTAGAGCACTTAACAACACAACGCATGACTCTCAGAGACAATGGCTTAACTTGCACCTGCACTTTACACATGGCTCTCCACGGATGAGGTGGTGAGGAGGCAGTTTCCCTTTGGCTTGGGGTAGCATATGAGGGTAGTACTTCTAGGCGGAACCTCTCTTCTTCTTATAGTGAAGGAAGTGCACCTCAACTTGGTCTAGTGGTGTTGAAAGCTAAAGACAGAAGCTGTGGGTTGCAATAAAGCTTCAAAGAGGGATAGTCTACTGGCTCAAGGAGAAATTTCTTATATGCTGCACCATGTAGATATGTTGTACAGAAGTCCTTGAAAAAAAAAAAATGCAAAAAGAACTCCAAAAAAGTGGTGGGTCGGATTGAAAATTTAATAACCCCACCGGAGTATAAAGCAAAAGCTTATGGTATCCATGTTACATCTCATGAAGCTTGCAGCGGGAGACTTAGCTACACTGGCTAAGCTTCCAAAACTCTATACTTCTACCCCCTCTTCTTGAGCCGGTTGCACTTGAACTTAGAAGGGAATACCCCGCTTCTCGAGGAAAGAGTTGCTAGACTGAGGCATTAGAGTTACCAGGTTGAGGGAGGTTGTTTCTTTGTTACTTCTGAGGTGGGGAGCCACATATCACTTACACTGCATGGAAAGATTCATGGTCATTAGAGTTTGTGTATGTAGACTTGTTCTGATCTGGTTTGTTGAGGGGTCTTGTCCATAGACTGGTGGAACTTAGAGGCTGTTGAGTTTTAGGCTTAAGTCCAAATAAGGTTCCGACACATTAATAATCCAAAGATCTGATCAAGCTCCATATTTCATTTAATGAAGGAAAATTTAATAAGTCAACCTTGATCCATGTACATCCTCTTTTTTTTTTTTTTTCTTTTTCTTTTTCTTTCTTTTTCACTTCTTTTTCAAATAAGTGTTTGCTAAGGGACTAGCAAAGTTAAAGCATAGGGGGTGATGAATACCCATTCATCACTCTTTATTCTATTATTTTAGCTACAAAAACCTTTGCAAATACATGTAGATATGTGTAAATACAAATAATTACCAAAAGCATGCATTGTGTAAAAACCTATAATTAGCATGTTTTTGTGCACAAAATAAAAGAATAAAGAGCAAAAGAAAAAGAGGGAAATATTTAGAATAAATATTGAGCAACCTAACCCAAGGGAGGGCTCAGCATGGGCCTGACCGCATAAAAGCCAAAGTAGAGGGAGATAGGAGCTCATGTGTATATACTTCTGTAAAATACATTAAATTATATTTTCCTCACCCAAAAATATGTTTGTCCATATTGTGTGTATATTTAGAAACTATTAAAAACAAAATAAAAAGAAACAAAACAAAAATCAAATAAAAATTACAAAATTAAAATACAAAAATACATTGTATAAATACCATGTATATAAATGTATACAACTATTTATTTCACCCTTGTGTATAAGTGATAAAAAAAATATAAATATATTCTTTTATTCCTCATTTTATCTTGTAAATAAATAAAATACAAAATGAGCATAAAAATACATAAAAATAACAAATAAAAAATCAAAAATAAAAATCCATATAGTGTACATATACCTATATATATAGCTACCCTATTTTTATTTCCAAAAATTAATTAAAAATCACCAAAAAATAGAAAAAAATAAAAGAAAATATTTCATGTTTTGAGTTTTCTTTAATTCGGTCGATTTCTACCTAAAATAAATAAACAAAAATCGAGCACACGTGGCCGCTCCTGATTGGTCCACGGGGGCTTGTTGACCCCGGTCAACTCCCCCGCGGACTCCTTCCTTTTCTGGAAGACGCGCGCCGCCCCGCCTTCTCCGATTTTCCCACGCGTCTCCAGGCTGTCTCCCACGCATATCCCACGCCCGGATTCTTCGCCGTTCATCCCTCTCCCTCGCCGGATCCTTCGCCGCGCGATCCATGCTTTCCATCGCTATCGCCCCTCAACCCTAAACGCCCCTGTCACCATTTATATCCCGACCTCCGCCGCCTCCGCGCCCCATCTTTGGATCACCATCCTTATTCCCGTGACCTCCAGAGGCGAACCACCGAGGTGACAGCTCGCGTTTGCCCCTGTTGCAGTGAGGTGAGGGTGTCCCGACCATCGATCCGGCGTGTTTCGCCGTCCTTGCTCCGCCGCCGGCGTTGAGCATCGAGCTTCAGGCCTTGACGCCCTTCGAAGCTACGACCCGGAGTTAGCCACGCTCCAGCACAGTCTACTGCAGCCATCAGGTAGCCGATTAGACCTTCTATTTAGCGTAATTTTCGATTTCGCCCAATTCATATCTCCGACGCATTTCTCCGATTCCGGCCATTTCACGTAACATCTCGATCCTCCGACCCGACCATCACCTCTCCCAATCCCTCACGCACCTTCTACGCCCTTTCACTCAACCCAGATCGCACAGGATCTGGAATCGAGCTCCACCGTCCTTCGCTCGCCGGAGCTCGTCCGCCTCAAAGCACCGTCCACCTTCACCCCGCCTTCTTGGGTCGAGGCATTTTGCCCTCGACCCGCGAAGCTTCTTGTCCACTTTGCAGGTCCAAAGGAGGTGTCTGAGCCTCCAGTCCATTCAAGACCAGAGCTTCACGTCGCCAGGCCTCGCCGGAGCCCCTCCAGGGTTCGGCTGGGCCATCGGCCATCACCATCAGCTGCGGGACAGTGCAGCGGAGCTTCTCCGACCAATTGCAGCAGCTGAGGAGGGGTGTAGCGCACGCAGGAGACCGGCGAAGTTCGCCGGCCATCAGTTCTTCGAGGACCCTCCATCGCCGTCCGATCGTCCTCACCGCTCCAGATCAGATCTTGGCCGTCCGATCGAGGAGTAGCTTCCACCGTCCGATCCGAGGAGACGCCATCTGGGGCGCCCACCAGCTGCAGCCGTCCGATCTACACGTGGCGCGCATCCAACGACTCCATTTAATAAAGGGTAATTTACCCTTAGGCCCTGATCTTTGCTTTATTTCGTTTCAGTCCTGTAAGTTGTCGAGTCAGTTGTTGAGTTTTGGGATAATTTGCATGTGGGACCCTGCTATTTATTTTATTTGCATTTATACCCCTGCCAGTAGTGAACCACGTGCTTCGTCACGTGTTACTTTGGGATATTTGCATAAGACCCCTTGTAGTTCTGGATGTTATTCATTGAATAAAAAGTTTTGTTTATTTGCATATATACCCCTGTGAGCATTGATTATGCGCATGTGCGTTTTATTTTGGGATATTTGCCATATAAGCCCCTGGACTTTTGATACGAGTTATCAATAGGTCCTTGGAACTTATTTTTATTACATTTAGGTCCTTGAGTGCCCCAGGCACGTGCTTGGCACGTGACTTCTTGGGTATTTTGCACCAGGACCCTAGAACTTTTGGGTATTTGCACTTAGGTCCCTGTGCACAGTGCCCCACCTTTATTTTTGAATAAAATATCAAACGACCTCCAAATCCAATGAGATTTTGACACATGGCTCCTGCCATGGTGTAGGAATTTCTATGATTTTTGGGGACATTTTTGATTTCATTTATTATTTTTAAAAATTCAAAAACACATATTTTTGCCACTGTTTGACTTTAAAAATACCAAAAAAATTATAAAAACATCTCCAAAAATTCTAAAAAAAATTAGATGCTGTAGTTTACTTGTTGTTTGATTTTCTAGCCAATTTTGGCTAATTTTCATCACTTAAAAACCCTAAAAATTGAAAAACCCCTAAAAACTCATAAAAATTATAATAAATAAATTAAAAATCCAAAAACAATAATTAGGGTGCCTAAATTTTCCTTATTCTTTCTAGATTATAGGAAAATTACCTTTAGGGCTTTTTGAGATCCAAGAGTATTTTATTTTTGGGTCTTAAGCCTTGCTGGACAGCCCTCTTTGTTTTTCGCATTGTTTGATTTTTAATAAATAATTTACCCATTAGAAAAATTCCAAAAATTCACCAAAAACAGTAAAAAACTTAAAAACCTAAAAACCAATTTTCTGGAATTTTTGTTTGATTTTTGGTGTGTTTAATAAATTGTGGAAGTCGCCTTGTTTTTCCTTTCTTTCATTTTCTTTATAATTAAAAAATCTAAAAAAATTATAAAAACAAATAAAAACCACTAAAAAAGATTCTCTTGGATTTCTGACTACATCGTAGGCTATTTAGCCAATCTGTGCTCCTTGTGTTCGACCCTGGGAGCTATACCAGGTTAATCCTATAGCTAGACCGCTCTATTTTGTGCTTGCTTGATTTTATCTCTGTGAGTGGTTGATTTTTTCTTGATTGACTTAGTTGAGTGACTGAGGTCGCAACGACCTAATTTTCTGTACCTATACCTCTGTCATTTGGCGTGTCGTCAGAATGGCGCCGTTGCCGGGGAGCACGGCTTTGTAGTCAGTTTTCATTCTCATATTGTCTCTCTTAATTATAACTGTTTTCTGATACTCTCTCTCTTTCTAATTTTTGTGCGAGGTACTGCGTGGAGAACTTGGAGTACACTTTTTGAGGACCCGCACGGGAAGAAGAGCAGGAGGAAGAGAGAGAAGAAGGAGTTTTCATTTCTGAGAGAGAGAGAGAGAACAATACTGTTGTAATAATTTAGACTTTGGACTTGTGGACACTTGTAACTTAGCGGGTCTGTTTCGCCGAGCACCGGTGTGCTCGGGGGACCCATTCGGATTTTCGCGGCTTTTATCGTGGTTTTGATAGCTAGCTGCCTTTTCCGGTGTTTACGCGGTTTTTCTCGAGCCCCTAGATTTAGGAATTTCTGTTGATTGTGACGTAAATATCTAAGGCCCAACACTTAATAGAATATCTGTTCCTATAGAACGTAATTGGACCTTGATAAAATTCACTGAAAAAGTTAGTTTAATTGGATTTGAGACCACGTACCGTGAGGAGTCACATACAGCGCTGGCAGGACCCGTTGTGGCGGGCACCGAGTGACTCCCAAGATCGGACTCCGGACTCGATTCCGTTGGCTAACTATTGTTCTTCACGATCAATAGAAATTGCTCAGCTAGGACTCGGTTTTTCCTCGTTGCATCATTTAGGTAGTTTAATTCTGTATTTAAATTCTGCGCGGATCACTTGCATGTAGAGTGCTGGAGACAAGGTACGCATTTCTTTCTCTGCATGCATCATTGATTTTCTCGCGCATCGGCTTTTTCGTCTTCTCCCCCTGTGTTTGGCTTAATCATCAGGAGAATCGGAAAAATCGCTAAGCCGCTTGTTTTTATTTTTGAAAAAAATTAAAAAGAAAAACAATAAAAATTGGGACTGGATAACACTATTGACCCTAAAAGACACTCACATTAAAAAATTTGTCTTGGGGAGAGCAACCCCCTCATTGTTTGGTTTGATTGTGCGAGAGAGTGACCCGAACACTAGGTAAAGCCCTCCGGTGCTCATCTCGACTGATTACCGACTCTTCTGTGCGGGACAGTCGGTTGAGAGAGTATCGGGTATCCCAGCAGGTCACGTAATCGCTCTGATATCTTGTGTGTTCACCAAATAAAATTGACAAGATAAATTGACCGAGCTTTCACGGTCTTCAGATTGTGTTGAGTTGGTGAACAAGGGGTTTGCTTTGCGATCATATTTTCTCCAGATCCCATCCGCCTTACTCGCCAGATCAAGATGATGGGTAGACGATCTCTTAGGCAGCCTCTGGCTGCACCGCTTTCAGGCGCGGCTACTTCATCATCTAGGTTGGCCCGCGAGAGTCAAGACCAATTCTCCGGGCCCGAGTACGATTCCACCCTGTTCCCCCTCGACCCCCTTTCTTTTCCTACTGAGAGACATGAGCCCGAGGAAAGACGAATTGATTTAACAGAACCTGAGTTGGGCTCATCTGATTTTGCAGACATCCCTATGGCTGGAGCCGGCAGTTCAGACGATCGCCAGCCCGAACATTTTATCTTAGACCAGGGAGCGATTAACTCCACCCTGATCGCGTCATTAGAGACAGTTCAGCAACAGTTACGCGATCAGGGGGCATTCATGATAGAGATGAGGAGGGAGTTGGAGAGACTCCGAAGAGAGCGAGACGAGCCGAGCGAGCCTGAGGACATTCTTGACGCTGATGCAGAGGCAGCAGCCGCAGCAGCAGCTGCCGCAGCAGCGGCAGCCGCCGCCGCAGCAAGACCGATGCGGGAGCTACACAACCCCGGATCTACACTGATGCACCAGTGGGTGGTGATACCTGCTATCGTGGGGGATTTCAAGTTTCCTCCGAACACCCTGCAGATGCTTCCTCATTTTCACGGACTCGCCACTGAGGAACCCCACCTCCATCTCCAGGAGTTTTTAATGATCTGTAGCACTGTCCACGACCGTCGTGTGGACCAAGATACGATTCGAATGATGGCCTTCCCTTTTTCACTCGCAGATAGAGCAGCCGCCTGGCTGAAACATCTAGGGAAGTTTGTTTACACCTGGGATCAGCTCCGCACCGAGTACTTGAACAAGTACTATCCACTCGGGCGGACGAATGCAGCGAGGGCCCTGATCAACAACTTCTCCATGCTCCCTAATGAGCAATTTCACGAAGCATGGGAGAGGTTCAGAGAGCTTCTGGATAGATGCCCACACCACGACATCTCGAAGCCGAACCTAGTTCAGAGCTTCTTTAGTGGGATGACACCAGAGCTTCAGGGTCTGGTGAATGCTTCTTGCGGCGGGTCCTACTTTGCCAAGGACCACAACCAAGTCTGGGCCATCTACGAGGAGATGGCAGAAAATTACATGGTGATGTCCCAGACTCGGTTGTACACTCAGAGATCTCAGCAGCCGCCAGGACCCGTGCAGTATCAGCGGATAGCACGGGTTGATGCAGGTCCATCCAGTTCGTCCACAGTTGCGGCCGCACAGGCAGAGTCGGCCACTGCGGACATGGGGATTATCAGCGAGAAGTTGGACCGCATGGAAATAATAGAGAAGAAGCAGTGCCAGGGCATAACTCAGATGGAGCAAATGGCACAAACTCTGAGCGACATGAAGACCCAGCTCTTGTGTCTTCAGGAGGCACAGACGGCTCCTCAGCCCCGTCTTCTGTCGCGAGGCGATTCCGGCGGCAGCCGCAGCTCGTCCCAGCGCTCCAGCTCCTTGCAGCAGCCTAGACAAGTTCACCTTGTACAGGCGGAGCCGTACCAGCAGCAACAGCCCTCTTACCAGTCACCACCATCTCCAGACTTACAGATGGTGGTATATCAGCCGGATCAGCCTCTGGCAGCACTGCCACCAGACCCCTTTGATGCTGAGCCGTTGATGGATGTCAACGGGATTTGGTATGACCGTCCTCAACCTGGAATCCGACGAGACCATCCCGGATTCAGGTGGGGGAATGGGGGTAACCAGTCCCAACAGCAGCCAGCCGGTCAGGGAGGGCAGTACTCCCAGCAGAGAGATCACCAGCAGCCCCCTGCATATCAGCCACATCAGCCATCATCCTTCGTACCTCGTCCCTACCAGCAGCAGGGACAGAATTGGAGACGTGAGCAGCAGACTCACCAGCAGCAGCATCATTCCTCTTACCCCTCTCAGCCACAACAGCACCAGGTCCAGCAGCCTCATTATCAGAGAGGCAACCCGTCAGGCTCCCATGAGAGCCCCGCCATGGATGATCTAGCCCGTCTCTTCACAGAGCAACAGGCTACATTTAGACGGGAGATGGACGAGTTCCGCCAGGAGATGCGGGACCTGATGAGAGGGAAGGCCGCCATCCCTGCACAGATCGAGCCTAATCCGAATAACTTGAAGAGGAAATCTGAGCAGGTAGTTCACACTAAATTTGCCACTCCTAGTGACCCATTTGATGATACATCTTCGGATTTATTTGATGCTGATTTTGTTACACTTAGGAGCGGTAGAAAACCAGCAGGCGGCGCCTCATCTGAGCGACAACACAAGGATCCATCTAGAGCGCCAGATGAGGAAGAGGAGAGCGGTACTGAAGCCGCACATCATGATGACGGTGGTACTGATGCCACCCGAGATGCTGATTCCACCGGCGGTACTGAGGCCGCCGCTTCACCATATAGAGGAGGTGGTACTGATACCACCAGCAGAGCCGAGCCAGCCCGCGGTACTGAGGCCGCAAGACGTCTAGTTGTAGAGCCAGCTAGAGGTGGTACTGACGCCACCAACATTTATTCTGGTAGAAATGTTGTCTTTCCTCGCATGAATGTATCTCGGAACTCTGATTTGAATAAAGGAAAAGGTTTAGTTTCTTCTGATCCCACTGTGGTGAATGATGTTTGTGAGGATCCGGTCATCGAACCGTCTAGGCCTATTCCTAGTCCTTCATCTGAGAAGGACCCTGTGATCCCCTTCCCTAGAGCCCTTGAGTTGGGGAAGGGGAAGAAAAAAGAAAAAGATCCAGAAAAGATAGAGCAGGAGGAGTTCAGCCAGAGCATGATAGACCGATTTCACATCCAGCTGACCCTCAATGAGGCTTTGCAACACATCCCTCTTCTTCAGCGATCCTTGAGAGATAAGACCACAGTCAGAAGGACGAAGAGGAACAAGACCGCAGAAATTCATGTGTTGACCAAAGCCACGTGTTACGCGATCCAGAACCATCTGCCGACTAAGAGGCCAGATTTAGGGGCCCCGTATGTCAGATGTCAGATTAGTGAGCAGAGGTTCAACCGTACTCTATTAGATAGCGGATCGTCGATCAACCTTCTTCCGGCAGCCCTTCTCGACCACTTAGAGTTGGGCACTCTTAGACAGAGCAGGACATACCTTCAGTTTGCTGATCGGTCTGTCAAGAGGCCAAAGGGGTTGTTGCGAGACGTTGTCGTCACGATTCAGGGTTTGCAATTCCCCGTGGACTTCGTAGTGCTGGACATGGAGACCCCTGACTCGTTGACCGATTCCCCCATTATCCTCGGTCGCCCGTTCTTGGCCACAGCCAAAGCGGTAACTGACCATGACAGTGGGAAGGTATTCTTTCGCGTACAGGGCGAGAGTATACAAATAGAGACGGTTAAGGACCACAGAGCCAGAGCTAGATCCCGCTCAGAGGACAGTACAGATTCAGAACAGCTGACAGACGCAGGACCAGACATCCACCAGGACTGTGATTTTGTGATCACAGATGATGAGGCAGTTTGGGCAGATCCTGCAGCACAGACCATCCTCTCATATTCAGATACAGCTGATGTAGAGATGATAGCAGAGGATAGTCTGGAGAACACAGCCTTGGTTCAGGATACTATTGAGTCAGCAGAGTCGGACCTTGATCGCGACACGATTTTCAGTGATGGTGGTACTGAGGCCACCCTGCTTTACGGTGGTACTGATGCCACCGCAGTTGATACAGATCCCTCGGATTCAGAATCTGATTGGGCCGATTGTGATGATCAGATGCCAAATCTGGATCCACCTGAGCCTATAGATGAGGAGGAGGTAGAGGCAGAGCAGATCAGAGACAATGCAGAGGACCCGCCTTCTCCAGATCCAGTTTGTGAGAGTTCTTTATCATTTTCCCAGGCAGATTTGGCAGAATTGTCTGCATACACACATCTTCTTCAGAAGCCAGATCTGCCAGCACCCAGCTGTCCAGAGCTGAAGCCGCTCCCTACTTCGCTGAAGTATAGATTCCTTGCGGGAGAGTCTGAGATGTACCCAGTCATCATCTCTGCTGATCTGACTGAAGAGCAAGAATCCCGTCTGATGGAGGTCTTGAAAAGAATCGCAAGGCAATTGGATGGAGCGTAGCAGATCTCCATGGGATTAGTCCCTCATTGTGCTCCCACCATATCTATCTCGAGGAAGGGGCGAAGCCGTCGCGTGAGTTCCAGCGGCGACTGAACCCCAACCTAAGAGAGGTTGTCATGAAGGAAATATCAAAATGGTGGAGTGCAGATTTTATTTATCCCATTTCCGACTCCAAGTGGGTGAGCCCCTTGCATGTGGTGCCCAAGAAGACGGGCATCAGACTGTGATCAGTGAGTCGGGAGAGGAGATCGCTACACGAGTACCCACCTCTTGGCGGGTCTGCATTGACTACAGGAGACTCAACCAGGCCACCAAGAAGGACCATTTCCCCCTGCCCTTTATAGATCAGATCATTGAAAGACTGGCAGGGAAAAGCCATTACTGCTTCCTGGATGGGTACTCGGGCTACAATCAGGTGGCCATCGCTCCTGAGGATCAGGAGAAGACCACCTTTACCTGTCCCTTCGGTACCTACGCCTTTCGACGCATGCCATTTGGGCTATGTAACGCCCCTGCGACTTTTCAGAGATGCATGCTGTCAATATTTTCGGACATGGTAGGGGAGTGTTTAGAGGTCTTCATGGACGACTTCTCGGTTTACGGCGACGGATTCGATTCCTGTCTTGACTGCCTAGACCGAGTGCTTCAGCGATGTATTGCTACCCGGTTGGTTCTATCTTGGGAGAAGAGTCACTTCATGGTGACTCAAGGGACGGTGCTTGGCCACATCATCTCCAACAGAGGCATGGAGGTTGATCCGGCCAAGGTCGATGTCATTAGAAAACTCACACCGCCGTCCAATTTGAAGCAGCTACGGTCATTCTAGGGCACGTTGGTTTTTACAGGAGATTCATTCATGATTTCAGCAAGATTGCCCGACCGTTGACTGATCTCTTGACGAAAGACACCGAGTTCCTTGTTGATGACAAGTGTCTTTCGTCCTTTGAGACTCTCCAGCAGTGTGTTATTGAGGCTCCTGTCCTTCAGCCACCCGATTGGTCTCTCCCATTCGAGATCATGACGGACGCCTCTGATTTTGCCGTAGGGGCCGTGCTAGGACAGAGGAGGGATGGAGTGCCATTTGCCATACACTATGCTAGCCGCACATTGGATTCCGCCCAGCGGAATTACACGGTCACAGAGAAGGAAATGCTAGCAGTAGTGTTTGCCTAGATAAGTTCAGATCGTATATCATTGGATCTAAAGTGACTTTGTATACCGACCACACCGCCATCAGGTATCTCATGTCAAAGAAGGATGCCAAGGCCAGACTTACTAGATGGATCCTTCTACTCCAGGAGTTCGACATTGAGATCAAGGATAAGCCTGGAGTCAAGAATGTGGTGGCGGATCATCTTTCCCGACTAGAGCAGCCTGAGGATTCTGAGCAGATTGATCCCATTTGTGATACCTTCCCAGATGAGGCGATCCTTGCTATCGCCTCACTCCCGTGGTATGCCGATATTGTGAACTTTCTCGTTGCTGGGAAAGTCCCACAAGATTGGCCCAGGCAGAAGCTTGAGACCTTCTTTGCGAAGGCCAAGTCCTACCACTGGGAGGATCCCATCCTTTACCACGAAGGAGGGGATAGCATCTGGCGTCGGTGTATTCCTCAGGAGGAGCATCATAGTGTCCTCACTTACTGCCACAAGCTTGAGGCAGGAGGACATCATTCTGGGAGGAGAACGGCACAGAAAGTGCTCCAATCCGGCTTGTGGTGGCCTACACTCTTCAAGGACTCTGATGAGTTCGTGAAGAGATGTACTGACTGTCAGAGGATGGGCACTTGTGGACAACGTGATATGATGCCGATGCAGCCCATTCATTTCTGTGAGGTTTTTGACGCATGGGGCATCGATTTCATGGGTCCATTCCCTAAGAGTCAGGGATTTGAGTACATTCTGTTGGCCGTAGATTATGTTAGTCGTTGGGTTGAGGCTGTCCCCGCCCGAGCCGCAGATGCAAAGACAGTTTGCAGATTTTTGAAGAAGCACATCATCATGCGGTTTGGGGTTCCACGAGTTCTGATTTTCTGATGGGGGATCTCATTTTGTCAACGACCAGGTGAAGGCACTTGCTAGAGAGTTTAGTATAGACCATCGTGTTGCCACTCCATACCATCCACAGACAAATGGTCTAGCTGAGGTATCGAATAGGGAGATCAAGAATATTTTGCAGAAAGTCGTACGCCCTGACCGAAAGAATTGGTCACAGCTTTTGGACTCGGTCTTGTGGGCATATCGGACATCTTTCAAGACTCCATTGGGTACATCTCCCTTTCGCCTCGTTTATGGCAAACCTTGTCACCTACCAGTTGAGCTGAGGCACAAGTCACTTTGGGCAGTCACAGATATTCTTATGGATCCAGGTGGTATAGGAGACAAGAGGAGGGCAGAGTTAGCCGCCTTGGAAGAGCTTAGAGATGCAGCTTTCTCAAGCAGCCTACATTATAAGGAGAAAGTCAAAGAGTGGCATGATTCTCATATCAGCCACAAGCATTTTGAGATTGGACAGAAAGTATGGCTGTTTGATGCAAGGCTTAGATTATTTCCAGGGAAGCTACAGAGCAAATGGAAAGGACCCTACTTGGTCAGAAAGGTACACGATAACGGTAGCATTGATATATCTGAGTTATCTTCTGAGAGTACCTTTCGAGTGAACGGCCAGCGGCTCAAACCATTTCTAGATCATGAGCCGCGGGACGTTATTATTGCCGCTATTCATTTTGCGTGAGATGTGGTCTTTTGACTCACATCTTTTACATCTCACGCCTGATTTTCACTGTTCCTCCGCCTGTATAGATCCAGTTGTCCATATCATTCTATTCTGTAGTCCCACATCCCGTCTTTCATCTTATGATTATGCTATACTTA
The DNA here is from genome assembly GCA_037367405.1 of Ottelia alismoides. Classification (NCBI taxonomy): domain Eukaryota; kingdom Viridiplantae; phylum Streptophyta; class Magnoliopsida; order Alismatales; family Hydrocharitaceae; genus Ottelia; species Ottelia alismoides. The sequence continues at coordinate 2,085,076 of JAZKJV010007231.1, read as the reverse complement.
GGGTGTACTTTACCCTAAGTATAGGGGGGATGTCGGGACCTGTGAGTATTCTTTTCATTCTTTCTGCTCTTGTTTTTGCTGCCTATACTTAGGGATATTTTACCCTAAGTATAGGGGGGGCAGGATTCTGTATATTCTTCACTCGGCTTTCCCTTCATGTACAGCTTTCTATACTTAGGATTAGTTAATCCTAAGTATAGGGGGAGACCCCCGAGTTCCTCTCGTTCTATTCATTTATTCGTTCCTGTACTTAGACATTCCTTTTCACTTCCCTTTTACTAAGCACGAGTTATGTCTTCTTCATCGCTCTTGATCACTCTGAGGACATCGTTCGAGCTAAGTATAGGGGGGTGTGTATATATTTCATATATACTTTAGCCATAACTCGTACTTTGTGTGAGTGTGTTAATAAATAAAATGGCTAAAAATCACAAAAATTAAAAATTTTTCATGAACATAAACCTCTTTTATTCTTGCACATACATAGCTAGTGTACAAAGTATTTTTGTAAAAATGATTTCAAAAATCTTTTGTGTAAAGCTTGTGTAAATATTTTGTATCAAAATTATGTATATAGTACAAAATTTTTTCAAAATGTTTTGAAATCAAAAGTTTGCAAAAAATCTTGTGTAAATGTGTGTAAATATCATTTTGCAAAACTTGCACCTCATGCATCATTCATGATTTCAAAACATTTTTCAAAAATTTTTGCATGATTGTAAAATATTTGTAAATAGCATCTTTTGTACATATGTGTATATAGTTTTTCCTGGATGAGAGTTGACATTTAAACTAAGCCTGAAATTAAATTGAGAAATGGAGCTTGAATAAGATCTTAATCCCACTTAACTTCAAGAGGAACCTTATAGGGACTTAGGGGTTAAGGCTTTTCAGGTCCATAAGGACTTAATTCTTTGAGTCCACTAGGCTATGAGCATATGTCATCTTGATGAGCCTAAGTAGAGCACTTAACAACACACGCATGACTCTCAGAGACAATGGCTTAACTTGCACCTGCACTTTACACATGGTTCTCCACGGATGAGGTGGTGAGGAGGCAGTTTCCTTTGGCTTGGGGTAGCATATGAGGGTAGTACTTCTAGGCGGAACTCTCTTCTTCTTATAGTGAAGGAAGTGCACCTCAACTTGGTCTAGTGGTGTTGAAAGCTAAAGACAGAAGCTGTGGGTTGCAATAAAGCTTCAAAAGAGGGATAGTCTACTGGCTCAAGGAGAAATTTCTTATATGCTGCACCATGTAGATATGTTGTACAGAAGTCCTTGAAAAAAAAAATGCAAAAAGAACTCCAAAAAAGTGGTGGGTCGGATTGAAAATTTAATAACCCCACTGGAGTATAAAGCAAAAGCTTATGGTATCCATGTTACATCTCATGAAGCTTGCAGCGGGAGACTTAGCTACACTGGCCTAAGCTTCCAAAACTCTATACTTCTACCCCCTCTTCTTGAGCCGGTTGCACTTGAACTTAGAAGGGAATACCCCGCTTCTCGAGGAAAGAGTTGCTAGACTGAGGCATTAGAGTTACCAGGTTGAGGGAGGTTGTTTCTTTGTTACTTCTGAGGTGGGGAGCCACATATCACTTACACTGCATGGAAAGATTCATGGTCATTAGAGTTTGTGTATGTAGACTTGTTCTGATCTGGTTTGTTGAGGGGTCTTGTCCATAGACTGGTGGAACTTAGAGGCTGTTGAGTTTTAGGCTTAAGTCCAAATAAGGTTCCGACACATTAATAATCCAAAGATCTGATCAAGCTCCATATTTCAATTTAATGAAGGAAAATTTAATAAGTCAACCTTGATCCATGTACATCCTCTTTTTTTTTTTTCTTTTTCTTTTTCTTTCTTTTTCACTTCTTTTTCAAATAAGTGTTTGCTAAGGGACTAGCAAAGTTAAAGCATAGGGGGTGATGAATACCCATTCATCACTCTTTATTCTATTATTTTAGCTACAAAAACCTTTGCAAATACATGTAGATATGTGTAAATACAAATAATTACCAAAAGCATGCATTGTGTAAAAACCTATAATTAGCATGTTTTTGTGCACAAATAAAAGATAAAGAGCAAAAAGAAAAAGAGGGAAATATTTAGAATAAATATTGAGCAACCTAACCCAAGGGAGGGCTCAGCATGGGCCTGACCGCATAAAAGCCAAAGTAGAGGGAGATAGAGCTCATGTGTATATACTTCTGTAAATACATTAAATTATATTTTCCTCACCCAAAAATATGTTTGTCCATATTGTGTGTATATTTAGAAACTATTAAAAACAAAATAAAAAGAAACAAAACAAAAATCAAATAAAAATTACAAAATTAAAATACAAAAATACATTGTATAAATACCATGTATATAAATGTATACAACTATTTATTTCACCCTTGTGTATAAGTGATAAAAATAAAATAAAAATATTCTTTTATTCCTCATTTTATCTTGTAAATAAATAAAATACAAAATGAGCATAAAAATACATAAAAATAACAAATAAAAATCAAAAATAAAAATCCATATAGTGTACATATACCTATATATATAGCTACCCTATTTTTATTTCCAAAAATTAATTAAAAATCACCAAAAAATAGAAAAAAATAAAAGAAAAATATTTCATGTTTTGAGTTTTCTTTAATTCGGCCGATTTCTACCCTAAAATAAATAAACAAAAATCGAGCACACGTGGCCGCTCCTGATTGGTCCACGGGGGCTTGTTGACCCCGGTCAACTCCCCCGCGGACTCCTTCCTTTTCTGGAAGACGCGCGCCGCCCCGCCTTCTCCGATTTTCCCACGCGTCTCCAGGCTGTCTCCCACGCATATCCCACGCCCGGATTCTTCGCCGTTCATCCCTCTCCCTCGCCGGATCCTTCGCCGCGCGATCCATGCTTTCCATCGCTATCGCCCCTCAACCCTAAACGCCCCTGTCACCATTTATATCCCGACCTCCGCCGCCTCCGCGCCCCATCTTTGGATCACCATCCTTATTCCCGTGACCTCCAGAGCGAAGCCCGAGGTGACAGCTCGCGTTTGCCCCTGTTGCAGTGAGGTGAGGGTGTCCCGACCATCGATCCGGCGTGTTTCGCCGTCCTTGCTCCGCCGCCGGCGTTGAGCATCGAGCTTCAGGCCTTGACGCCCTTCGAAGCTACGACCCGGAGTTAGCCACGCTCCAGCACAGTCTACTGCAGCCATCAGGTAGCCGATTAGACCTTCTATTTAGCGTAATTTTCGATTTCGCCCAATTCATATCTCCGACGCATTTCTCCGATTCCGGCCATTTCACGTAACATCTCGATCCTCCGACCCGACCATCACCTCCGCCAATCCCTCACGCACCTTCTACGCCCTTTCACTCAACCCAGATCGCACAGGATCTGGGAATCGAGCTCCACCGTCCTTCGCTCGCCGGAGCTCGTCCGCCTCAAAGCACCGTCCACCTTCACCCCGCCTTCTTGGGTCGAGGCATTTTGCCCTCGACCCGCGAAGCTTCTTGTCCACTTTGCAGGTCCAAAGGAGGTGTCTGAGCCTCCAGTCCATTCAAGACCAGAGCTTCACGTCGCCAGGCCTCGCCGGAGCCCCTCCAGGGTTCGGCTGGGCCATCGGCCATCACCATCAGCTGCGGGACAGTGCAGCGGAGCTTCTCCGACCAATTGCAGCAGCTGAGGAGGGGTGTAGCGCACGCAGGAGACCGGCAAAGTTCGCCGGCCATCAGTTCTTCGAGGACCCTCCATCGCCGTCCGATCGTCCTCACCGCTCCAGATCAGATCTTGGCCGTCCGATCGAGGAGTAGCTTCCACCGTCCGATCCGAGGAGACGCCATCTGGGGCGCCCACCAGCTGCAGCCGTCCGATCTACACGTGGCGCGCATCCAACGACTCCATTTAATAAAGGGTAATTTACCCTTAGGCCCTGATCTTTGCTTTATTTCATTTCAGTCCTGTAAGTTGTCGAGTCAGTTGTTGAGTTTTGGGATAATTTGCATGTGGGACCCTGCTATTTATTTTATTTGCATTTATACCCCTGCCAGTAGTGAACCACGTGCTTCGTCACGTGTTACTTTGGGATATTTGCATAAGACCCCTTGTAGTTCTGGATGTTATTCATTGAATAAAAAGTTTTGTTTATTTGCATATATACCCCTGTGAGCATTGATTATGCGCATGTGCGTTTTATTTTGGGATATTTGCATATAAGCCCCTGGACTTTTGATACGAGTTATCAATAGGTCCTTGGAACTTATTTTTATTACATTTAGGTCCTTGAGTGCCCCAGGCACGTGCTTGGCACGTGACTTCTTGGGTATTTTGCACCAGGACCCCAGAACTTTTGGGTATTTGCACTTAGGTCCCTGTGCACAGTGCCCCACCTTTATTTTTGAATAAAATATCAAACGGCCTCCAAATCCAATGAGATTTTGACACATGGCTCCTGCCATGGTGTAGGAATTTCTATGATTTTTGGGGACATTTTTGATTTCATTTATTATTTTTAAAAATTCAAAAACACATATTTTTGCCACTGTTTGACTTTAAAAATACCAAAAAAATTATAAAAACATCTCCAAAAATTCTAAAAAAAAATTAGATGCTGTAGTTTACTTGTTGTTTGATTTTCTAGCCAATTTTGGCTAATTTTCATCACTTAAAAACCCTAAAAATTGAAAAACCCCTAAAAACTCATAAAAATTATAATAAATAAATTAAAAATCCAAAAACAATAATTAGGGTGCCTAAATTTTCCTTATTCTTTCTAGATTATAGGAAAATTACCTTTAGGGCTTTTTGAGATCCAAGAGTATTTTATTTTTGGGTCTTAAGCCTTGCTGGACAGCCCTCTTTGTTTTTCGCATTGTTTGATTTTTAATAAATAATTTACCCATTAGAAAAATTCCAAAAATTCACCAAAAACAGTAAAAAACTTAAAAAACCTAAAAACCAATTTTCTGGAATTTTTGTTTGATTTTTGGTGTGTTTAATAAATTGTGGAAGTCGCCTTGTTTTTCCTTTCTTTCATTTTCTTTATAATTAAAAAATCTAAAAAAATTATAAAAACAAATAAAAACCACTAAAAAAAGATTCTCTTGGATTTCTGACTACATCGTAGGCTATTTAGCCAATCTGTGCTCCTTGTGTTCGACCCTGGGAGCTATACCAGGTTAATCCTATAGCTAGACCGCTCTATTTTGTGCTTGCTTGATTTTATCTCTGTGAGTGGTTGATTTTTTTTTGATTGACTTAGTTGAGTGACTGAGGTCGCAACGACCTAATTTTCTGTACCTATACCTCTGTCATTTGGCGTGTCGTCAACAGGCGACTTTCGAGGCAAGATCACGGGCGGCACAACGATTCAAACGCCCAACCAATGGCTAGGCGTGATAGCTGGATGGTAGGGCAACAACTTTGCAGAAGAGACCGAGGCCAATCGGTGGAAGATTTGGCCTGGAAAAATCCGCGAAGTCCAAGGAAAATGCAGTCTGACAATAGCCAGACCTCGGTCAGAGAGTTGACCGAGGTCAACCAAGGAAGAGCTCTGGTTGGTCCACGTGGACCAACCAGAAAAAACCTTGGCAAAAATGCTTAGAAATTCAATAAAAAATAGAAAATGATTTATTTGAATTTCGGGTATAAAATAAAAAATGTTTATTTTTTTATAAATTATTTTATGGTGATTTTTATTTATTTTTATGAGACTTATTTTTACAAGTTTGCATTTATACCCCTATAGGTATCTATATCTATATATTTAAGTATTTAGGTATTTTTAATTTATTTTATTTTGGTTTTTATTTTCTACAATTATAAAATACTTTTATTTACACATATATATTTTTATTTTATTTTTCTGATATGTTTTGTATGTTTAATAAAATACAAATGCATTTTATAGAGGTATAAGTTTATGTATAATACCTATGTAGTCTTTGTACAAGAATTTTTATTTTTATTTTTCTTTGCATTTTATTTCAATTTTAATGCACATATATAGTATAAGTAATATTTACAAAATTATAAAAATATAAAAATGAATAAATAATGAATAAAGAATAAATTGAATATTTTATTCAGTACAAGTATACAATAGGGGTCCAAAATTCAACTTTCAAACCGTAGCTCCCCTAATGCGAAACCACCGCCATTAATTAGCTTATTTCCTTCTATATACAATTAAAGGTGAGTACGCTGCATTTGGAGTTTTTATTTGTGAGATACGGGTCTGGGAAGTTGGCATTCTGGAATTTTATTCAGACCATAACTTTTTATCTGTACATTATTTTTGAATGAAATCAATTTTGTATTTTTCTTTATTAAATTATCTACAACTTTCATGTACAAAGTTTCTTTATTTGATGTATAAAAAGTGGAATCAAAAATAGGTCCCAAAATGAATAAAGAATGAATAAAATGTATAGGTGTATTATCTGTATTTCTGACCTTATCTCCCCCTACTTTATTCCTTGTCGACCTATTCATCAAGATGCCTAGGTCTCGGGGTTTCGGGTCATAAAATATTTACAATATTTTATTCTTTTTCTTTTCTTTATTTATTCTATAATTTTGGCCTTAATTACAGTAATTTATACACTGTTTAGATGCACATGCATGAATGCTAAGATGATGATTTTAATGCTATTTACAGGCATTTGCTAGGGTTTTTGGTGCCAAAATGATAGAATAAAGATGATGAAATGTGGATTCATCAAAGCATAAAATTACATATAAGGACATATTAAATATAGATATAATTATTATCATAATTTTTTGTATTTTAAAATATGAATATTTAGGTATAAATATTGATGAAAATGAAAAACGTATTATCATGTTCTTAGAAGCGGATAAAATGTAAACGAATATTTATGTGAAGCGAATAATTATAGAAGAATATTTTGAATTACAAATAAGGTGAGATAAGGGATAAGTATGTTTATCATTCTTTCTTATTTAGTTGGTTTATGATAATAGATAAGTAGGTTTATCCTTATTTCTTGTTAGTTGATCTAAAGGATGATAAAAGGATAAATATCATAGATAATAACATAATACATAATATTTCATGGTATGATCACTTGACTCGGATCACTTATCATGAAATAAAGTTCTTTTTCTTTCATCCCAATATTTCCAATAGATTAGCTTTACACACACGTAGTGGATGGTTTACACAATAAATAAATGTATTAAATGCATATAATTTGTAACAAATTATATCCAATACGATGAAAGAAACCATAGAATTTTGGTATTTAAATGTATAATATAATAAAATGGACATATCAATATAGATAAAAATATTTGTGGATCTCAAAGTGATACCTATGTCCATACCCATTTTAAAATGAATATAGATAGGAATGTCAAAATCTATATAAAATGGACATAGTAGCAAGTCCCGTATAGAAAATATCCTTATTTTATTTCACCCTACATGAAATAATTGGTTATACATAATTGATGTGACTTTTAAACTTCAATTAATTTTCCATTTTTGAAATGTGATGACTACCCCAAGATATTCATTAACTAATACATATATTAAAAATACAAATAACAACTTCATTACCTTGGAGTTAATTTATGAATCCATATCACTACATAAGAAAAATATAAAAGTTCTTTAGATACAAAGAAAAAGTAAAATGATCATTTTTTATATTTATAAAAACAAGTCTCTTTGATATTTATTAAGTAAAGTATGAAGACATCGTTACCCATAATAATTGCTGTCATTTATCCATTCATTGACATGCTTTACCATCAATTTTAAAAAAATCTTTTTATTAAGCTTGTAGTTTTTGAGATCTAGGTATTGGTAATTATAGAAATTCGACTTTCACATGTAAATTCAACTCACATATTAATATTCTTTAATTTGACTTACTTGAAGCAATCAAGAACGTTGTTCATTTTCTAAATTACTTTGATGTGATTTTTAAGCTTTATAAGCTAGAGATGAAAAAAAACAATAAATAAAGTATCATTTCAATTAGTTATTTTCTGATTTTTTAAATCTATGAAAGTAAACACTGATGGTTTTTAACAATTTAGATGTGCTAAATAATAACTTTTTAACGAAGGAAATATCTAATTGAAATGAAATAAGATTGGCGCTTTTATCTTGACATTTAGCTTTTTATCCACCAAATTGTGTTATGGAATAAGATCAATAGATCTTAAAGGAATTTAGTAATTTTTGTACTTGTTTTGTGTCTAGTAAACATGTCTTATCTCTTCCAGCAGAATAAAAGTTTCATTTAGTTGGTATTGTGTTGCTTGATGTATATATACTTTTACAATTTTATGACTATTTTGTGCCCCTCCTTACATAATTTCCTGGCTCCGTCACTGTTCGGAGCCATTGCCTTTAGCGGACCCTAGAGCATCTGGATTTTCTATGTCGATGAGGAAATAAAAGGGTGTTTGGATGGTTGTTCCTGAGATTTGAGTTTTGTAGGCATTTTCATTATTTTTTTGTCGTCGATAACTAAAAAGTGTGCAACACTTTATTCATTGCTTTATCAAAATAATAACGAATGGGAAAAACTGTCACTATTTCTAATATAATAACGACGAATGGGTACAATCGTCACTAGATTAATATTTTTTTAAATATCATGATGAATACCAATAATCGTTGCTATTTAATCGTTATTATAACTATATTTTGTTGTAGTGCTCCTTTGCCTCGAACCATGATGGTCCCCGTTAGATTGACACCACTTAACCATTGCAGAAATTATCCTTTGTTGTTACATCACTTGCTGTAATGCAAAGGACCCAGGATGCGTACCGATCATCACTGAATCCTTATGAGGATCGTCCGATCCTCATCTAATGGATCCCCTGTATTACAACATGGTTGTTACAACAGAGGATCCGTTTTCTAACCATCGACACTTAGTCGCAGTGAACAATATATTTTGCTTCTGGCTTGCTTTCATTTCAACAGGCAGTATCTTTGTCTTGTGATCACCCAAAAATTCTCGAAGACCCGGGTGAAGGTAATAAGACAAGGGTCGTTGTGACCCGGATCTCAGAGGATAGGTATATCAAGAAAAATCAACCACTCAAAACACGTAAAATCAATCAAGCACACAAGAGAGCGGTCTAGCTATGAGATTAACCTGGTATAGCACCCAGGGTCGAACACAAGGAGCACGGGTTGGCCAAAGGCCTACGAAGTAGTCAAGAATCAGAGAAAAAGGGAAAACATTTTTAGTGGTTTTTAATTGTTTTTAATTTTTTTTGGGATTTTTAATATGTGAAGAAAGTGAGAAAGACTAAAAACAATCACACTGTATCAATTTATTTAAAGCATCAAAAATCAAGAAAAAATTCAAGAAAAAAATGTTTTTATGTTTTTTGGGTTTTTAAGTGTTTTTGGTGAATTTTTGATAATTTTCTGAAGTGTATTTTATTTTCTAAAAATCAAACAGTGAGAAAAACGATGGGTACTGTCCAGCCAGGTCCAAAATCCAAAAATAAAATATCTAAAGATCTCAGAGGGACCTGGAGGTAATTTTCCTGTATACTAGAGAAAAGAAGGAAAATTTGAGCACCAAAATTATTGTTTTTGGGTTTTTAGATTATTTAATATGATTTTTATGAGTTTTTAGATGTTTTTGAATTTTTAGGGTTTTTAAGCAATGAAAAATAGCCAAAATTGGCTAGAAAATCAAGAAACACAACAGAAACAAACCTAATTTTTATAGATTTTTTAGAGGGGTTTTTATATTTTTTTGTGATTTTTCAAGTGAAACAGTGACAAAAGTAAATGTTTTTGAATTTTTAAAAATAACAAATGCACTCAAAAATGTCCCCCAAAATTCTCAAAAATCCTACAACATGACAGGAGCCATGTGTCAAATTTTTATCGAATTTGGAATGAATTGATATTTTATTCAAAAATCACAAGGGGGCACTGTGCACAGGGACCAAAGTGCAAATACCCAAAGTTCTGGGGGTCCTGGTGCAAAATACCCAAGAAATCACGCGCGAGGCGCGTGTCTGGGGCACTCAGGGACCTATATGTAAGAAAAACAAGTCCGAGGACCTTTTGGTAACTCGTACCAAAAAGTCCAGGGGCTATGTTGCAAATAACCCACTCAAAAGACGCACATGCGCAAATACAACACTCACAGGGGCATATATGCAAATACCAGAAAGTTTCTATTCATTGAAGAACATCCAGAACTACAGGGCTAAAGTCGCAAATACCCCAAATATACACGTGACGATGCACGTGGCTCACACAAACCGGGGCATAAATGCAAATATAAACAAGCGCGAGGTCCAATGTGCAATTTACCCTACGTAAATAAAACTCCTAAAATATTTACAGGACTGATACGTAAAGCATAAACTACGAGGGGGCCTAAGGTAAATTACCCCTTTATTACGTCGACGGCTGGATGTGCGCCACGTAGATGATCCAACGGTCTCGGACAGCGGGTGCTTCTCCTCTTCCGCACGTGGGCCTGATCGACGCCTCAGAGGGGGCCACGTGGAAGATCTGACGGGTCAGGTGCAGGTGCCTCTCTCCTCTGCGCTAACGGTCCGGATCGACCCTCGAGGTGATCAACGGTGGCTGCTCCTCGATGAATGGACGGCCACGATGGAAACTGGAGCGGAGGATGATCGGACGGTGGTGGAGGATACTGGAAGAACACTCAGCCGGCGAGCTTCGCCGGCCTCGTGCGCGTACTGTTGTCCTCCTCAGCTGCCTCTGAAGGTCGGAGAAGGTCGGCGATGTCGTCCCGCAGCTGGTGGTGGTCTCCGATGGCCCAGCCGAGCCCTGGAGGGGCTCCGGCGAGGTCGACGGAGATGAGCTCCTGGCCTGGATGTGAGGGGGCCTCAGATGGCCTCCTCTTGACCTGCAAAGTAACCCAGAAGCTTCGCGGGTCGAGGGCAAAGTGCCTCGACCCGATGAAGCGGCGTGAAGGTGGACTGTGGGTCGGGGCGAGCGAGCTCCGGCGAGCGGAAGACGGTGGAGCTCGAACCCCAGCTCCTGTGCGAGCTGGGTTGAACGAAGGGGCGAAGAATGTGCGCGGAGGGATGGCGATGGTGAGCGTAGGTTCCGATGATCGAGAAGGTATGCGATATGATCGGAATCAAAGGAACACGGCGAAACTAAGATTTGGGGGAAACATGAAATTACGCTAAATAGGCGAGCTAGGAAGCTACCTGTGTGGAGTGAAAGGCTGGGCTGAAGCTTAGGCAGCTCCTGGTCGTTGCCTCGAAGGTCGCCAAGGCCTGAGGCTCGAGCTCCTGCACGGGGCGGAGCACGGCGGCGTAAAGTCGCCGGATCAATGGTCCGGCCACCTCCTCCTCACTGCTACAAGGGCAATCGCGAGCTGTCACCTCGGGGATTGCAATGGAGGTCACGGGAATGAGAGTGGATAGCCAAAGATGGAAATGGAGTGCGGCGGAGCTCAGGTTATATACTGCTAGGGGTCCGGCTAGATGGGAGTCGGGCGTGAAGCTTGGAGCGCGGATCCCCATAACCCACCCCGGGCGTGGATCAGGGAAGAACAAGCTCGGATTAGAGCCTGGGGTTAGCGGATTCGGGAGTCGGATCAAGCGGGTACAAATTCGAGAAGTCGGGTCCAAACGCAGATCCGCCACTTTGTGGTCCAAGGGGGGGAGTTGACCGGGGGGTCAACATCCCCCGTGGACCAATGGGATTCAACCATGTCAGAAAAGATTTAGAAATTGAATTAAAAATAACAAATGGCCGATTTAATTAAAACTTAAAACATGAAATATTTTTGTTTTAATTTTTTCTATTTTTTGGTGATTTTAAATTAATTTTTGGAAATAAAAATGAGATATTTACATAGTAGGGCTATATATAGGTATATGTACACTATAGGGTTTTTGTATTTTTAATTTTGTTATTTTTATTTGATTTTTGTTTTGTTTCTTTTTATTTATTTTATTCACAAGATATAAAATAGAATATTTACAAAAAGTTTTGAAAATAAATAGGTTTATTTACAAGGTTAACTACATAAGGAGGCATGGTCTATGTACATGGTGAAAGGGCATTTTTGAATTTTTGATTTTTAGATTTTTATTTTGTTTTTAATGGTTTCTAAATATATACAAAATATGTCCAAGCATATTTTTGGTTGAGGAAAAATATAAGTTTATTTATTTACATAAATATTTACACATGAGCCCCTATCTCCCTCTACTTTGGTTTTTATGCGGTCAGGCCCATGCTGAGCCCTCCCTTGGGTTAGGTTGCTCAATATTTATTCTAAATATTTCCCTCTTTTTCTTTTTGATCTTTATTCTTTTATTTTTGCACAAAAACATGCTAATTATAAGTTTTTACACAATGCATGCTTTTGGTAATTATTTGTATTTACATATATCTACATGTATTTGCAAAGGTTTTTGTAGCTAAAATATAAGAATAAAGAGTGATGAATGGGTATTCATCATCTTGCAGAAATATTTGTTTTGATTCCCTATTTCCTTTCCTATCCAAAGCTGTAAAAGTAAAATACTTGTTGTTTTTAGATGCATGGCCCAGTTCTCAAAGTAGCACATTATTTCAGAGCTAACGTTGTGATTTCAAAAAGATTATGCTATGAATCTGTTGTTACTGTAAATTTGTCTTCCATCATCATTATATAGTCATTTATAGTAATTCTAATAATTTTAAAATATCATGCTATGAATATATTGTTACTGTTCAATATCCAAGTTATCTTATACCAATTTCATCTCAATACATCAGAGTATTACTTCTGTAAATGCATGAATGAAACGACATGCATCATCTGTAACTTCGATGGATATTAACATATTAACAAGAATGCATCAACCAATGTTAAAAATATATGCAGCATATTTAAAAAAGTATATATGAATTAAACATATGTAAGAATGCGTCAACCGATATTAGCATATGTAACACCAACCGATGTAGAAAATATAAATACACGTTAATATATTAACATTCATCAATACATACATGCACGTATTAAATATACAAGAATGCAGCGAAAATGTAGAATTATACATTTATTTTTATACAAAGATGTGGGTATCTATTCGTTGAAAATTAACGTGTGCATTCATTCTTTACAAGAAAGAATCGTGGAGGAGTTGGTTAATGTCTAGTGGTGCTATTAGAATAAGATTTGAATTATGATTCAATTAGCTAGGGTTGACCATAGATGAATCAATTAAGATTAAAACGATCGGATCAACCAATAGTTAGAAAAAATGACACTGTCTGAAATGAGCCTATAAAAACCAGATTAGTGTACGATTTAAGTCCGAGGTTGAATATGAATGAAAATCTGATTTGCTATGGTATTAGAGTTGGGGTGATATCGACTACAACAAAATTGAGCTACCGTGACGTTTTTTTCTAAAATCCATCACTAAATTAACTGTTGTTAAATATATAACAACGGTATTATTCGTTGCAAAATGATTTTTCGTATTCGAAATTAACGACGAATATCATATATGTCGTTATATCATTAGCAACAATCCACATATCGACGCTTATTCGTTGTTATTTTTCATATTTCTAATTAATTATCGCTAAATTTTGAACTATATAAAAAACTAGCGACGATTAGTTGATATTTTGAAAAATAGTAATGAATAAGCGTCGCTATATGGACCGTTGCTAATGATATAATGCCACATATGACATTCGTTACTAATTTTGAGTACGAAAACTCATTTCGCAACTAATAATATCGTCGTTATCTATTTAACTACGGTTAATTTAGTGACGGATTTTGAAAAAAAGCTTCACTATAGCTCAATTTTGTTGTAGTGATCTGAATATGATATGCCATTTTATCTATTTTATACATATTTTCACATCCATACCCGCTTTAAGATACATATACAAATATCACTTTATATTCGCAAACATCTGTATCCGTATACATACATCATTTTTCATATATAAAAATAATTGTAGATTTATTTTTACTCTATATATATCATAATCTGATACATTCTTTCATCATATTTGATATAATTATTATGATATAAGAATATTTAGTATTTTGTATCATGTGTATTCCATGCAATACATATATATTTAAACTAATTTATAGAGTATTTCTAATATCATTCATATATGATCAGTATTTTGATATAATTATTATGATTTGGTATTCCTTATTGAACAGGCTAGTCCTACTCAGTTTTTGAAACCATGATATTAAGGTTTGGATTTATACAAGTCAGGCGATGTTTTCTAAGAGGCCTATGTGGTCTTTATATGTTTCACCTTGTGTTACGTCCCGGACCTCGAAGCATGGGAAAAATTACGGAAGCATCCCAAAGCAATGATTTTTTTCGAGTCCAAGAACGAGAGAATAACTCAATAATCTATGAATAACTTTGAGAGTGCCATACATAATGGAAGAATAAAGGAACATAACCAATAAATAAAAGACTTATCAAGTCTGAACTACAAAAAAGAACAAATAAGTCTATCAGTAACTCCCGCACATTAATCTTAATGAACTAGGATAAAACAATGAGTCCTTAATTTAGTTGAGCAGCCCGACCTCGTCCTCCGTTAAGCTGCAATGTTATAAATCAATATTAGTCAAACGAATTTGACTAAGCATGCACCAATAATTTACGAGACAAACCATCATAACCATATACAATGAGTAAAAAAAATTACGATGACAATTCCATATAATAAGGACTATAAATCAATAAATAAACAATGAACTATAACAGACTTTTTTTCATGTATACCCATCATTATGGGATAACAATGACAATTCAATCAATTTCCTTGAATTTCACAAATTTTGTGGCCATAATATCACAAATCTATATCAAATATAAATCAATACCATCTGCCGACACCTAGCAGCCCGAGCTTGGATGGAAGCCACCCCGTTCCCTTAAATCAAATTTTTTTATACTAAAACAAATATCGATACGAGGTCTCCTATCCAAATCCCAATGCGATGGACATTAGTACTGAGTCAACCGCCGCAACGGAAATTGTTTGGAAGTAGTGTAGGATTACCCGCCTACAACGGTCAATTGCCGGAATTAACCGTCCGCGCGGCACCTGGCCAGGTCAAAGCCTCTAATGGGCTAACAATGAACAATGTCTACTCCCTCACAATGATGGTGCCAAAAACAATAATTAATTTTCAATAAAAATATTCGGATAAAAAAATTACAAATTAACCTATATATAAAAAGACAATAATGTATCTACCTTTGCAACATTTAATAAGTAATTCGCAGATAGGCATTAATGGTAAATATCAAATTTGCATATGATTAGCTAGAGTTTTATCACAGAGATATAATCAAAGTATTTCAACAAGATAAAATAAAAATATCATCGAATGTGGGGTATAAATAATAACTGTATGCGACATAATTTAATGTACATACCCCTTTTTTGTAATCAATAAAGATAGATCCGTATGGTTCTCTGTCCAGAGAAATTAGTTTCCACCTAAACAGAGAAAAAAAGTCTTAACACCATACTCTATCAAAATACTAGTCGTCTCTCTAACAGGTTCCCAAGCATCCAATATTTCTAAGGTTGAATAATAACCATTATTATTGGTATTAATGTTATTGTTATCCGATTCCTAGATCAAAGACTATAAAAGTCTAAAATATTACAAGCCGATTTACGAACATGAATGATAACATGGTTATTGCGACCCTCTCATTTTTTTAAGAAAATAATATCCTTGGGTGAAAAGGTGGAAACAAAACTCCGATCTTGATTTACACCAGAACTGCACCAATGATTGATATGGATTTATGGTTTTGAAAATTTATACTTGTTGTTTCAAAAAGGTGTATATCCGAAAATCATTAATTTAAAAGTGCCTAACCATCCAAATAGATTGACCATCAGAACAAGCTACCCGGGGATATAATGCCGAAAAAACGTGAATTTTGCAGCAAGGTTGTACATGGGCACAAGATCTATATTTCCATATGTGAATCAATATATTAAGTGATGTCAAATCCTTTTTTTTTGATATGGTAGTGATCAAGTGGATAAAAACTCCAGCAACTTATGTATGTGTTTAAAAAATCCAATTAGGTCCATAATATTATATAATTTTGTAAAGAAGCTCAAAGTTTCTGACACTACACCAGAAGACGATAACTTGGTTATGTCTAACAAGGATCAAATGACACTGCCCTAATGTCGATCATAATCAAAAAAAATTTTACCAAGACGAAGGTCTCCCACGGGATTCTACTCGATCTGGATCCTCTGTCAGCCTTGACGACAGAACCTTCGAATTATGCACAGCCAAACCCCAGGCGAAGGAAACGATGGTGGTGAAAACAAAAGCTGTCTTGCAGAACACGAGTGCGAGGATCAGTTGTAATCGGATGGAATACTTATATATCATCGTGATGCGATAATGGGATTGTGAGGAGGTTCCACGTCTGGCCGTTCACCCCCCTTAAAATAGGTATAACGATAAGGATAGTAATAATAAAGATAATGTCAATTAGGACTTTCTTGCCGTTTTGCCATGGACTTAGTCAAAAGCCAATAACCATTCTCTTTTTTTTCACAGTTATTCCGTTGCAACATCTTCCTTTTTATTCTATTATTATTATTTTTAATAATTATTGTCAACGGCTTTGATTTATGTCAATTGCATTTATTTGTTAATTTTTTATTTTATTGGTATTTGTGTAATAAACCCATGTATTCATTTTATTTGTTTCCTATAAATAATGATTTCATTTTTTTTGCACAAAAACCCTTACTAAATAAAACACAAAAGTTACAATTCTACCCCTCTTAAAAGAAATTTTGTCCTCAAAATTCAAAAGGTATACCTAGCAATTCAGGATATTTCTCTCGAACTTCATCTTAAGTTCCTAAGTAGCCTCCCTATCCGAATGGTTATGCCAAGCAACCTTTACCATCTTAATAGTCTTCCTTCTTAGCTGATGTTCTTGACGATCAATAATGTGTGAAGGTTGCTCTTCATATGATAAGTTTTTATGAACCTCGACAGGCTCATAATGAATATGATGAGATGGATCATGAATATATTTCCACAACACGGAGACATGGAAGACATTGTGGATGTGCGCGTACTGTGGTGGTAGTGCAATGCGGTAGGCTACCTCGCCTACTCTATCTAATATCTCAAAAGGACCAATTTATCTTGGACTAAGTTTTCCTTTTCACCCAAATCTCAATACACCACGGGTCGGAGAAATCTTGAGAAAGACATGATCACCAACTGCAAATTCTAGTTCTCTGCGACGGTTATCTGCATAGCTCTTTTGCCTACTTTAAGCAATTAAGAGTCTTTTCTTAATTAGATCAATCTTATCAGTACACTTTTGCACAAGTTCTGGTCCGAGCAATCTCCTTTCACCTACCTCGCTCCAACAAAGAGGAGATCTACATGGCCTCCCATAGATAGCTTCATATGGAGCCATTCCGATACTAGCCTGGTAACTATTGTTACAGGCAAACTCAATAAGTGGTAGATTCTCGTCTCAACTTCGAGTATAATCCAAAGAACATGCTCTAAGTATAACCTCGAGAACCTGAATAGTTCTTTCAGATTGACCATCTGTCTGAGGATGGAATGTAGTACTAAACTTCAGCTTTGTACCAAAAGCCTCCTGAAGTTTTTTCCAAAATCTCCCGGTAAATCTTGGATCTCGATAAGAAACAATAGAGGCAGGTATACCATGAAGCTTCACAATATTGTTCATGTATAGATTTGCTAAGCTCGCAACTGACTCCTTTTTCTTCAATGGCAAGAAATGAGCAGATTTTGTCAATCTGTCCACGATCACCCATATAGCATCATAACTAGTTGCAGATCTTCGGAAGACCCATCATAAAGTCCATAGTGATGTGTTCCCATTTCCATTCCGGAACCTCTAACTGCTCCAAAAATCCCGCTGGTCTTTGATACTCAACCTTAATTTGCTGACACACCTCCTTCTTCGTATTCTTCCACCAAAAATTCCGCTGGAGATCTTTAAATATCTTTGTACTTCCTGGATGCAATGTGAATTTAGAACGATGAGCTTCATCCAAAATCTCTTGCTTCAACTCTTCATGCGAAGGAACCCATAAGCGATTCCTGAATTTGATACCGCCATATGGAGCAATGAAAAATTCTGAACTCTCTCCTTGACTCTTCTCAGCCAAAACATGGTACTCAGGATCTTCCTTTTGAGCTCTCAATACTCTCTGCTATTTCAGAATGTATCTGGATGCTAGATAAGGTAATCTTGTCACCTTCCTTGAAAGGATTCCAAGAAACAAAGTCATCAATCAACTTCCACCTTTTGATCATCAAGCTAGCCGATAAGCGATATCCCTGTCGGCTCAAAGCATCAGCCACAACATTCGCTTTACCTGGATGATAAGCAATAGAGTAATCATAGTCTTTAAGAAATTCCATCCATCTCCTCTATTGCATATTCAACTCTTTTTGAGAGAAGATGCATTTGAGGCTTTTATGATCAGAGAAGACCTCAAATTTCTCACCATAAAGATAGTGACGCCAGATTTTCAATGCAAACACCACAACAGTAAGCTCTAGATCATGCGTAGGATAATTCCTTTCATGAATCTTTAGCTGCCTTGAAGCATAAGCTACAACTTTTTCATTCTGCATCAACACACAACCCAAGCCATTCAGGGATGCATCAGTGTAAATGACAAAACCTTCATTACCTGACGGTAATGTCAAGATAGGAATGGTGGTTAACCTCCTCTTCAATTCTTGGAAGCTATGCTCGCATGCAGAAGACCATTCAAACTTAGTTCCTTTTCTAGTCAATTCGATAAGAGGAAGTGAAATCCTCGAAAAATCACGAATGAATCTATGATAATATCCTGCTAAACCAAGAAAGCTTCTAATTTCTGTCACGCTCTATGGTTGCTTCCAATCTGAGACTGCCTCGACTTTGGCTGGATCAACAGAAATCCCATCCTTAGAAATAATGTGTCCAAGGAACATGATCTTTTTCCAACCAGGAATTCACACTTGGAGAATTTAGCATAAAGTTGGTTCTGCCTCAGAGTCTCCAATACGATTCTCAAGTGCTCCTCATGTTGCTCAACACTTTTAGAATAAACAAGAATATCATCAACAAAAACAATGATGAAGTGATCAAAGAATGGTCGAAAGACCCGATTCATGAGATCCATAAAAGCAACAGGAGCATTTGTCAATCCGAATGGCATCACACAAAACTCATAATGCCCATAGCATGTTCGGAAAGCAGTCTTCGAGATATCTTTCTCTCGAATCCTCAATTGATGATATCCGTATCGCAAATCAATCTTCGAGAAGACCTTCGCTGATTGGAGCTGATCAAATAAACCATCTATCCGTGGTAACAGATATTTATTCTTCACAGTCACCTGATTCAGCATTCGATAATCAATGCATAAGCGGAGAGATCCATCCTTTGTTCTAACAAATAAAACAAGTGCACCCCATGGTGATACACTGGGCCTGACAAATCCCAAGTTAAGCAACTCTTCAAGTTGCTTCTTTAATTTCACTAGCTCGGCAGGAGCCATGCGATATGGTACCTTGGATATTGGTACACCAGGAACCAACTCAATAGTGAAATCAATCTCTGACTGAGGTGGGGGTCCAGGCAATTCTTCTGGAAAAACATCAGGAAACTCCCGAACGACGTCGAGATCAGATAAATATACAGTTGATGGCTCAACCCTAATAATACTAGCAAGATAGGCTTCTCGGCCTTTCAAGATCATGCGATGTGTCTTCATGGCAGAAATAATGCACCGTTCGGAACCGGTGACATGCCCTTTGATAACAATACCTGGAACCTGATGGCTTGCGACAATCACTCTCTTCTTACAACAATCAATGATACAATGATATCAGGAAAGCCAATCCATCCCAAGGATGATGTCAAAGTCTGTCATTTTCATGACAATGAGGTCACTCGGAAGCTCGTGACCTTCACATATCAATGGAGCATCTTGTATAAACTCTAATGCTAGCTTTTACATTTCCCCCAGTAGGTGTGGTAACAATTAAATCAATATCTAGAATCTTTGGCTTGCCATCTATAATTTTTACTAGAGCCTCAGAAATAAAGCTATGCGTGACACCAATATCAAAAAGAATCTTTGCATGCAAATTATCAATAAGAAGGGTACCTTCGATGACCTTATCTTCCTTAGCAGCATAATCTCCAGTGGTGAGAGCATATACTCGTGCATGCGCTTTTGGCCTTTGATCTTGTCCTTGAGCTGCGGGCTGCTTCTAGGCTTCGGGCAATCACGAACAAAGTGTCCTTTCTCTCCACAGTTCAGACACTAGCCATTCTTGAGAAAGCATTCTCCAGGATGGAAACGATGACAGAAAGAGCATTCAGGAAATCTGCTGATTTGCCCCGGCTTAGAGTCTTGCTTCTGTTTCTGAGAATTTTTGAAATTTTTGTTTCTTCCAAATCGATCCTTCCGATCATTGCGCGGCTTCTCCTCCTTTCTTCACAAGAAATCTCGCTCCATAGTTGTGGCGCTGGCTAGAGCATCCTCCATAGTCTTCGACATGCTGGAAAGAACCTTCGATCTTAAAGCAGATTGAAGTCCCTCAATGAACTTCTAAGTCATACAGTACTCATCAGGACATAAGTGTGGAGCACACTTCAATAAGCGATGAAACTTGTTGTTATATTCAACAACATTCAGATCTCCCTGCTTCAGATTAATAAACTCTTGCTCTTTGATCAACTGCAAGTGCATCAGAATATAGTGCTCGCGGAAGAGTTTAACAAACTCATCCCATAGAATAATCTCTCCTTTTTCAAATTTCCGCAACTGGCAACTAGTCCACCGATCCTTAGTAGGACCTTTCAGTTGATGAATAGCAAAGGAGACCTTGCTATGATCTGGACATCTGATTGCATCAAGCAATTTTTCTATCTCCTCCAGCCATCGATCTGCTACCTCAGCATCCACTATTCCTTCAAAGCTAGGCGGGTTCACCTTTAAGAATCTCTCAAAGGTGACTTCATCCCGATGCTCCTCACGAAGTCGCATTTCTTTATCAAGACACCTCTCGCGACGTCTCTAATCATTGTCCTTGCTGCACGCTCCGAGTAGCCATTTCCTCCAACCTCTTTGTAGGGGCGGCTCCACCTCTCGGATAGCCCTTTCCACTATCAGATAGAATTTGACTCTGATACCACGTTGTCACATCCCGGACCTCGAAGCATGGGAAAAATTGCGGAAGCATCCCAAAGCAATGAATTTTTTTCGAGTCCAGGAACGAGACAATAACTCAATAATCCATGAATAACTTTCAGAGTGCTATACATAATGGAAGAATAAAGGAATATAACCAATAAATAAAAGACTTATCAAGTCTGAACTACAAAAAAACAAATAAGTCTATCAATAACTCCCGTACATTAATCTTAATGAACTAGGATAAAACAATGAGTCCTTAATTTAGTTGAGCACCCCAACCTCGTCCTCTGTTAAGCTGCAATGTTATAAATCAATATTAGTCAAACGAATTTGACTAAGTTTGCACCAATAATTTATGAGACATACCATCATAACCATATATAATGAGTAAAAAAAATTACGATGATAATTCCATATAATAAGGACTATAAATCAATAAATAAACAATGAACTATAACCGACTTTTTTTCATGTATACCCATCATTATGGGATAACAATGACAATTCAATCAATATCCTTGAATTTCACAAATTTTGTGGCTATAATATCGCAAATCTATATCAAATATAAATCAATACCATTTGCCGACACCTGGCAGCCCAAGCTTGGATAGAAGCCACCCGTTTCCCTTAAATCATTTTTTTACACTAAAACAAATATCAATACGAGGTCTCCTATCCAAACCCCAATGGAAAGGACATCAGTAACCGCTGTAGCGGAAATTGTTTGGAAGTTGTATAGGATTAACCGCCTACAATGGTCAATTGGTGGAATTAACCGTCCACGCGGCACCCGGCCAGGTCAAAGCCTCTAATGGGCTAACAATGAACAATGTCTACTCCCTCACAATGATGGTGCCAAAAACAATAATTAATTTTCAATAAAAATATTCAGATAAAAAAATACAAGTTAACCTATATATAAAAAGACAATAATGTATCTATCTTTGCAACATTTAACAATTAATCCGTAGATAGGCATTAATGGTAAATATCAAATTTGCATCTGATTAGTTAGAGTTTTATCACATAGATATAATCAAAGTATTTCAACAAGATAAAATAAAAATAGCATCGAATGTGGGGTATAAATAATAACGATATGCGACATAAATTAATGTACATACCCCTTTTTTTTAAATCAATAAAGATAGATCCGTATGGTTCTCCGTCCAGAGAAATTAGTTTCCACCTAAACGGAGAAAAAAAAGTCTTAACACCATACTCTATCAAAATACTAGTCGTCTCTCTAACAAGTTCCCAAGCATCCATTATTTCTAAGGTTGAATAATAACCATTACTATTGGTATTAATGTTATTGTTATCCGTTTCCCAGATAAAGACTGTAAAAGTCTAAAATATTACAAGCCGATTTACGGACATGAATGATAACATGGTTATTGCGACCCTCTCATTTTTTTTAAGAAAACAATATCCTTGGGTGAAAAGGTGGAAACAAAACTCCGATCTTGATTTACACCAGAACTGCACCAATGATTGATATGGATTTATGGTTTTGAAAATTTATACTTGTTGTTTCAAAAAGGTGTATATCCAAAAATCATTAATTTAAAAGTGCCTAACCATCCAAATAGATTGACCATCAGAACAAGCTACCCTGAGATATAATGCAGAACAAACGTGAATTTTGCAGCAAGGTTGTACACGGGCACAAGATCTATATTTCCATACGTGAATCAATATAATAAGTGATGTCAAATCCTTTTTTTTTGATATGGTAGTGATCAAGTGGATAAAAACTCCAGCAACTTACGCATGTGTTTAAAAAAATCCAATTGGGTCCATAATATTATATAATTTTCTAAAGAAGCTTAAAGTTTCTGACACTACACCAAAACACGATAACTTGGTTATGTCTAACAAGGATCAAAAGACACCGCCCTAATGTCGATCATAATAAAAAAAAATTTACCAAGACGAAGGTCTCCCACGGGATTATACTCGATCTGGATCCTCAGTCAGTCTTGACGACATAACCTTATGCACAGCCAAACCCCAGGCGAAGGAAACGATGGTGGTGAAAACAAAAGCCGTCTTGCAGAACAGGAGTGCGAGGATCAGTTGTAATCGGATGGAATACTTATATATCATCGTGATGCGATAATGGGATTGTGAGGAGGTTCCATGGCTAGCCGTTCATCCCCCCTTAAAATAGGTATAAGGATAAGGATAGTAATAATAAGGGATTTTATCACTTGTGCCCCTCCGAGATATCGCAATATCAGTTATGCCCCTATCTTTTTGGTAATATCAGTTGTGCCCCTCACTTCTTTCTCCGTCATCATTTGTGCCCTTCCGTCAGATTGACCATCAAAAAATTAAAATAACCATAGTTTACTCAAACTATGGTGTGGTTAAGAGGGGTATTATGGTCAGAATAAAATCAAATAAGGAGGAGGGTTGGGGACGAGGTGCGATGGGGAGGAGATCCGGTTCCTGGTGCAGCTACCTCCGTCCGGAGCTTCTGAGGTGATACCAAAGCTGTAGACATCCGACTCCTTGCTGCTTTACTCTTGATGAACACTTCTGGAGCCATGTAGGCCATCGTCCCAGACAACAACGTTGTCTGCAGACCGGCGCCATGGTCGGCCATCCTCACGAGGCCAAAGTCGCCGAGCTTGGCGTTGAAGGCTTCATCTAACATGATATTGTTCGACTTGATGTCCCTATGCACAACGCACTGATCCCACTCCTCGTGGAGGTACAACAAGGTGGAAGCCACCCTGATGGCGATATCGTATCTCCTCGACCACGGCAGCACTCGATCTACATGGAAGAGGCGGCTGTCGAGGCTACCGTTGGCATGAACTCGTACACCAGCAAGATTACCTTTCTCATGGCACCAACCCAAGAGCTGAACTAGATTGCGGTGACGGAGCCTGCTGATTATGTTCACCTCTGCCATGTAAGCCTTTCTTCCCTGTGCCGAGTTCCTGGACGTCCTTTTGATGGCAACTTCACGGTTTAGATCTCTCAAGAATCCCCTAAAAACTGCACCGAACCCCCCAGCCCCGAGCCTCCTCTCGTCACTGAACTGATCGGTTGCGGCTGAGAGGTCGTTGAAGAGGAATCGACGAGGGCCACCTGCCTTCTCAAACTCCTCTTCCATGGAAGCAGCCTCGTGTTTTTCATGGACGGTTGATGCCTCCTTGTTAACATACCAAATAAGAAAACAAAGAACAGATGCAGCTGCTACTGCAGCGCCAACTCCAATGAGAATTATGGCCTTGATGTTCCTCTTCCATCCTGCAACATGATCTCCTTGTCCACCCGACTCTCCTCTTCCAGTATTGCTTTTACTATTGACGGGATCCTGCAACGTGGATTCGAAGCTCCACGAGAGGATCTTATTCAACTCTCGTTTACCACCGGTTGATGCAGCGAAGCCAACTGAAACCCACTCCGGAAAGAGACTTTTTAAATCGACGGCATGCGAGAGAGAATAACAAGTGCCGTTGTAATCGAGGGAAACGGAGAGATTTTTCGTCTTCGAATCGTATCCTCAGAATAACGAGTGCCGTTGTAATCGAGGGAAACGGCGAGGGCGACAAGGGGATGGGGTGCGGGGCCGGAGGGGGTGTGTGCAGGGGGCAGAAGGAGGATGTGCAGGGGGGCGAGGGTGATGGGGGGAGGGGGTGCAGGGAGCGGAGGGGTGTGTGCAGGGGGCGGAGGGGGGTGTGCGGGGGAGGGGGAGGGGGAGGCGGCGGTGCGGGGCAGGGGGAGGGAGAGCAGGGGCGGTGCGTGCGGGGGAGGGGGAGGGGAGGTGGCGATGCAACAAGAGCAATGTGTTGATGCAGCCTCAGGTGTTTTCTCCAGTCGGGTGTTGATGCATCGAATGCAGCAAGAGCAATGTGTGATTCTCTCTCAAATGTAAGAAGATCCCTGATGGATGAAGGAAGCATGCGGAAATGGAAGTAATAAGAATGAGAAGATGATGGGGGAAGAGGAGGAAGAAGAAGAGGGTGTAAAAATGACCATTAAACTATTTTTTTAAAATTAATTCCGTTTATGTCCTCAAAGTTAACGTCCGTTTGTACTGTGGATGGACGGCAACTAACCCAAGGGGCACAACTGATAAAACGACAAGAAGTGAGGGGCACAATTGATATTACCAAAAAGATAGGGGCATAACTGATATTGCGATATCTCGGAAGGGCACAAGTGATAAAATCCCTAATAATAAAGATAATGCGAATTAGGACTTTCTTGCCGTTTTGCCATGGACTTAGTCAAAAGCCAATAGCCATTCTCTTTTTTTTCACAGTTATTCCGTTGCAACATCTTCCTTTTTATTCTATTATTTTTTTAATAATTATTGTCAACGGCTTTGATTTATGTCAATTACATTTATTTGTTAATTTTTTTATTTTAATGGTATTTGTGTAATAAACCCATGTATTCATTTTATTTTTTTCCTATAAATAATGATTTCATTTTTTTTTGCACAAAACCCGTACTAAAAAAACACAGATGTTACACCTTGTCTACATTTCATACACAACTTTAGCAATTGGAATACGAGAGAATATATGTTCTCTCGTAATCCTCGCCCGGTCTTTGCACCATCCTTGCGAATGCAGGCTCCAAATTCAATGATTATGTGGTTATATTTACTCCAGATCAAGGTCGTGCTTTGGGTTGTCATGGTCCGCTAACAAAGGTATTGTCACATGCCTTGAATTTTAAAGATTTATTGTGTTGGACCTCGTCGGAGAACCATCATATGCACTTCCGGATCTTTTTCTATTTAGGTATTCGGATCTGTTTGTTTCTGAGACCCATCTCTACTGGGAGTAGTATACGAACTTTCTGTTGTATTAAAATTTGTATTTAGGTTTTAATTGGAAAATCTATTAATTACAATTGGTATTAATTTGGTTTCAATTGGGAAATCAAATGGTTTGGAGGGAAAGTTGAGAATTCCCAAATTTGAAACATGGTTGAGTTTGGGTTGAAGTTTAGTACCATACCTTAGAGATCTAAACTTTTGGTGGACTTATATATGAGTCCACACCCCAAGCTCTTGTAGCAATAGTAGAGAGGAGGAATGGAGGACCACACACGTGCGCGCGCGCTCCGCTCCGTCTCCGGCTCCGGGTCGGCTCCGGCTCCGCTCCGGCTCTCCTGGAGAGTCAATTCGGATCTCGGATCTCGATACTTTTGCTGCGGGTTTCATTTGGCTGATCGATTAAATTAATCAAGCAGATTAATTTAATTTCGATCACATTGGGAATCGGACTTGATCCAAACGGCTCGACTTTGATCCTACACTACTTCCGCCAATTGACCGTTGTAGGCGGGTAATCCTACACTACTTCCAAACAATTTTCTGCTACGGCGGTTGAGTCAGTACTGATGTCCATTGCATTGGGATTTGGATAGGAGACCTCGTATTGATATTTGTTTTACTCTTAAAAATTTTGTTTTAAGGGAACGGGGTGGCTTCTATCCAAGCTGGGGCTGCCAGGTGTCGGCAGATGGTATTGATTTATATTTGATATGGATATTGACATTACGGTCATACAATTTGTGATATTGAAGGAAATTTATTGAATTGTCATTGTTATCCCATGATGATTTGTATAACTGAAAAAGTCTTATTATAGTTCATTGTTTATTTATTGAATTATAGTCCTTATCATATGGAATTGTCATTGTATTATTCTTTATTACTCATTGTATATGGTTATGATGGTATGTCTCATAAATTATCGGTGCATACTTAGTCAAATTCGTTTGACTAATATTTATTTATAACCTTACATCTTAACGGAGGACGAGGTTTGGTTGCTCAGCTAGATTAAGGAGTCGTTGCTTTTTCTAGTTCATTAAGATTAATGTACGGGATTATTGATAGAGTTATTTATTTTCATTGTGTAATTCAGACTTGATAAGTCTTTTATTTATTGGTTATGTTCCTTTATTCTTCCATCATGTTTGGCACTCTGAATGTTATTTATGGATTATTGAGTTATTGTCTCGTTCCTGGACTCGAAAGAAAAAATTCATTATTTTGGGATGCTTCCGCAACTTTCCCCATGTTTCGAGGTCCGGGACGTGACAACGTACGTTACAGTATATGTAGAATATATTTTTAATATGCAACATTAAATGTTATACATATGAATATATATAATATTTAAACAATATACTCCATAGATGGACATTAATTTCAGTTATACTTAAATTTCATTTAATATAAGAATTTGTGGTGTAATAGTTTGCTATAGGTTTGTTGTGGATTGTTGAAGGTCATGAGTTCAACTCCCAACAAAGGCATCTATTTTGAAAAAAATCAAAACAATTACAGTTCAATTTGATTGAATTGAGTTAAACCGAGTTTGAAAAAGTCAATTAAATTGATGATTGGACTCCAAAATTTGATGTTGGTTGGTCGAGGCTATAACGGGAGGAGGGAAGGGTGAAGGGTAATGAAAAATCATCACCCATCTCAAATGACTCTTGATATGAAATAACCAAAAGTAATTATGCATATAATATGAAGATTGAATTGAACCGGGAGAAAATAACATGATGTATATAATTCAGAAAACAATTCGAAAGATGGACCAAAATA
Source organism: Ottelia alismoides (assembly GCA_037367405.1). Taxonomy (NCBI): domain Eukaryota; kingdom Viridiplantae; phylum Streptophyta; class Magnoliopsida; order Alismatales; family Hydrocharitaceae; genus Ottelia; species Ottelia alismoides. The sequence continues at coordinate 2,057,254 of JAZKJV010007231.1, read as the reverse complement.
CCCCTAAAAAGGTGCCCTAGTCTTGTAATCGAGGTGTGTTTGATGACCTTGTGTTCTTCCTAGTAGCACACAATCAGTTATGTTTTATTGACCTTCTAGATGGATGGTCGTCGATAGATAGGGCCGAATCTCCATCTCTCGACTGTAAAGACCAGTTGTAGTAAAGTTGGGAGGACAGAGACCCGGGGCATGGAGCTAACAGTGAAAGGAGGGCATGGAGTTTACACCGCCTCCTTCATGGTCACACAGCTGCCTCCTCTACGCAAGGAAGGTCATGGTGAGGCAGTACATTTGTGTCATCATCCTCTCTGTTGAGGCGATCCTGAAATGGGGAGGTAGTGCAAAGGTCAGCAAGGAGGTGAGAGGCGATTGAGGGAAGGGAGGGGATGAAGAAGTCCGCAGGGGCAGGTGACGACGATTGTCTAGGGTTTGCCAAAGAGAGGTAGGGAGATGGGGGGGGGCTTCTCTAATCTGGACATAGGTGAAAAAAACTAATTGAAAGTTAGTGGAACCCCTCCATTATGTATGTTATGGATATGAGCTAGAAAACTAACTTACTCCTCAACTAAAGAAGATTTTCAATTAGATTTATGTGCATTTACACATATTTTAATTCAATTTGATTCGACAACCAGTTTGTATTCGATAACGTCATTTGAATATGTTTGACTTCATAGTCGTGGAGTAAATCTTCGATATGATTTCAAAACACTGCTTCCAATGAGAAAAAGTGGGAACCAAAAGTGCGAAAGAGATATTGACCGTCTCTATTCGTAGTCGTGAACCAAAAGTGCGAAAGTGGCAACCGAATGTATTTCCGTTTCCTGTAGATGCACTAAGTAGGTGTTGAACTTTCATGGATCAAATAGGTATACTCCTACTATTATGTTGATTGGAGAAAAATAAATATGAATAGGAACCTCTCTTATGCATAATATTTCATGCTTCTTAGCAGAGTATTTTTATTGTAAAGATGGTATCTCAATTCTGTTCTTTTTTATATCTTTATCTTATATGAATGTAAGCTAACCAAAACATTCTTTGATATAGGACTTCATCGTTCTCTGATGCGACTCCACATTCTAAGTCGACAATGTTGTGTTGCAGCATGTGTATAGTTTATTTTATACCAACTGATAAATTCACATCCTTGACTTGGATCAAATGAAAGAGGTACATGTCTATTTGTATATCTTAAATGGTTTGTTAATTATAGAGATCACATATCATTTTGCTTTTGGGCATAGCAAGGATATTATAGTCTTCCATATTATTTTATTATATTTACGTAGTTTCTGGAATTTGTAACATGTAACACATGATCTTGCAAAGGATGTATGTGATGCACACTGACTTAAGTGTTGGTTATTTTTAGTATGCGTAAGGTTTGTTTGCTTATCTTCCCCTATATTCCATTGTGATTCCTTTGTTCTATATTCAGGAGATATCTATAGAGTAAGGAAATTACTCCGTCATTTCTTGATCTAATTATATTATATATGAAAAGTGGCAACCATATCAAGTGTATGTGTTTATCTATTTGCAAATCAATTTTTTGCTCATGCAATGATGTGGTGTATGGTTTGCACTTTAGTTCTATTTTCCAGAAGGCAAGATCCACAACAGCGTGACATCTATGCCACACTCAGATTCTACTCCAGATGGTAAAAATGTCATTCACAAGAAAAGCTAAGGAAGCATGGCATCCCTTTCTTTATATCAATTTGTATTTAATTGTTCTGGAATTTTTTATATTTTGGGAACATTTATTGTAAATAAAGTTTATGCTTTCTTTATTAATTTTTAATTGACAACGATGAATTGGCCATCATTCCACATAGCAACAATTTTTATTGGATGTAAAATTTGTTGCATGACGATTCCATTCGTTTTTGCTTTTCTGTTTGTCATCCTAATTTTGTAATTAATATTAATTCGTTGCCGATTCAATTTAGTGACAGATACTATGTGTTTCCATTTCAATTTAGTGACAAATACTTTGCGTTGCCACCTCAATTTAGTGACGAGTAGTATTTGTTGCCATTTCAATTTGGTGATGAGTACTATTCGTTTTTATTTCAATTTAGCAACGAATAGTTAATTGTTGTTATATTTTTAACAACGGCTTATATAGCAACGTTTTTATAGCAACGAATATTCTATTCGTCATGAAATAACATAATGACGATTTATTCATTGGCACCTTCATAAATTATTCGTTGTTATATGATCTTTTTGTTGTAGTGGAGGTTAGAGGCAATGACTTTGAAATCGAATTGGAGACTGAATTGAAAACCTTACTAGAGATGTCAGACCGGGTTGAACCATCACTACAAGAAATTGAACCTAAGGCAACGAATAATTTGAATATTCATTGTCATATCTTTCGTTGTTAAAAATATAACAACGAATATTATTGGTTGCCAAATCATCTTTTGTGTTTGTAATTAGCAATGAATATCATATTCGTTGTTAAAGGTCCATATAACAATGATTTTTTCGTTGAATTATTCGTTAAAATTCACACTAATCGTTGCTAAATTTAGCAACAATTAGAAGAAAATGACAACGAATAATTATTGTTATATAATTCCTTGCGAAGAATATAGCAACGAATACCATTATTCGTTACGAATTTAAAGAAGTAAGCAACGAATAATATTCGTTGTTATATATTTAGCTACTGAAGATATGGCATCGAATATAAGATTTTTTGTTGTCTTTGATCACTTTTCTTGTAGTGCACGGGATTGAATCAATTCAACCCAATGATGACATCATCGTTCTTAAAAATTGGATTAAACCGAATCGGTGGGAAAGAGCTGGTTGAATAGGCTAATCGAACTAGAATAGAATAATATATATATATAATACATACTCATATATAATTGAAATATGAGGTAAATGGGGCTGCCCCCAGGGAGTAGCCAACTTGGCTACTCCCACCCCTATTTTTCCCTCATTTTTTTTTGGAAAATAAAAATTTGTATATTCATCATTATATCCCTCTCACATTCTATTAAAATTTCGTCAGAAACAGAGACTCCTACGACCTCCATCCAAACATGGTCGATTTAAAAAATCCTGCGACCGTTAAAAAAATGACGTATGGATGGAGGGCTTAGGAGTCTCTGTTTCTGACGAAATTTTAATAGAATGTGAGAGGGATATAGTGATGAATATACAAATTTTTATTTTCCAAAAAAATAAAAAAATGAGGAAAAAATAGGGGTGGGAGTAGCCAAGTTGGCTACTCCCTGAGGGCAGCCCCATTTTACCCTTGAAATATATATCACATAGGTAATGTACATATCTTATAGTATATGTCACGTCCCGGACCTCGAAATATGGGGAAAGTTGCCGAAGCATCCCAAAACAATGAATTTTTTTCTTTCGAGTCCAGGAACGAGACAATAACTCAATAATCCATAAATAACATTCAGAGTGCCAAACATGATGGAAGAATAAAGGAACATAACCAATAAATAAAAGAATTATCAAGTCTGAATTACAAAATGAAAATAAATAACTCTATCAATAACTCCCGTATATTAATCTTAATGAACTAGGATAAAGCAACGACTCCTTAATCTAGTTAAGCAACCCAACCTCGTCCTCCGTTAAGATGCAAGGTTATAAATCAATATTAGTCAAACGAATTTGACTAAGTATGCACCAATAATTTATGAGACATACCATCACCATATAAAATGAGTAATAAAGAATAATACAATGACAATTCCATATGATAAGGAATATAATTCTATAAATAAACAATGAAATATAACAAGACTTTTTCAATTATACAAATCATCATGGGATAACAATGACGATTCAATAAATTTCCTTCAATATCACAAATTTAATGATTGTAATGTCAATATCCATATCAAATATAAATCAATACCATCTGCCGACACCTGGCAGCCTGAGCTTGGATAGAAGCCACCCTGTTCCCTTAAAACAAAATTTTTAAGACTAAAACAAATATCAATACGAGGCCTCCTATCCAATCCCCAATGCAATGGACATCAGTACTGAGTCAACCGCCGTAGCGGAAAATTGTTTGGAAGTAGTGTAGGATTACCCGCCTACAACGGTCAATTGGCGGAATTAACCGTCCGCGCGGCACCCGGCCAGGTCAAAGCCTCTAATGGGCTAACAATGCAATGTCTACTCCCTCACAATGATGGTGCCAAAAACAATAATTAATTTTCAATAAAAATATTAGGACAAAAAATTACGAAATAACCTATATATAAAAAGACAATAATGTATCTATCTTTGCAACATTTAACAACTAATCCGTAGATAGGCATTAATGGTAAATATCAAATTTGCATCTGATTAGCTAGAGTTTTATCACAGAGATATAATCAAAGTACTTCAACAAGATAAAATAAAAATAGCATCGAATGTGGGGTATAAATAATAACGGTATGTGACATAAATTAATGTACATACCCCTTTTTTTTCTTTCAAAACGATAATGATAGATCACTATGTTTCTCAGTTGATGGAAATCAGTTATCACCTAAACAAAAATACATTTTAATGTCATGAGAAAGCCATAACACATCATATCCCATGATATGAAAACCCAACTGTTAATGGTTTTTTCAATGACAATTACCTATTTATTAATAGTATTTTTTTATATGTTCATATTATTCGAAGGTTGTGTACCTTATATTTCATTCTCCTAATATTATATCATTAATTGGGTTAGATCGACATATATTCATTTGGTATGTCAAGTATTTCAATTCCCATCATTATGCGTCCCATAAAAATAATCTATGCCTCTATTAACGGAACAAAAACACCCGAATTATATATATAAACAACGGTAGGGGCTGAAATGTATTATATGCTATCAAGATTTTAATCCTTCGCATCACAGTCGAATAATTAACGAATACTTCGAATTTAATTAATCCATAGACGGAAAATACTAACCCATATTATTTCTTTTTTTAACTATCTGATTTCTGCATGACGAAAATAGAACCAAAATTTTTTCTATGATCTTCATTATACAAGGGGACCTCGACTCTAAAAGAAAACATTGTTCTTAATGATGAAATGCCGGAAACGACGACGACATTATAAACGACAATGACTTAAGATGAATAAGATTAAGAGTTTACCTTGATGGAAAAAAACTCTTCCACAAAAATCACTCGATCCGAACCCTTCTTCGATTTTGATTGCCGGAGATCACAAACTACGCGTAAGTCGTCGCAGTTCGATGGGGCCGAAAGAACACCGGAATGGATGGTGGGATTTGATCAAGTATTTGAGAGAGGGAGAGATGAAAAGTAGAGATCAGGGGACGTGTATATGAATTCTCATATTTAACAAGATTAACATGGCGATGGAATTTGAAAAAAAAAAGAGTCGTGGGAGGTTTTTTTTAATCTCATAATGGTTGCATTGCAACCTTATCTTTTTTAAAAAAATCCACGTCTTTAACTGTTTGCCTTTTTTTGGTTAAGTTGTAATCGATTAGTCCTTTCTTGTTTTTTTTATATAAAAAATCCTATATAATCATTCCATTCCTATATCCGAAAGTTTCAAACTTTATATTTTTTTAAAAAATAATCTTATCCTTTTTCACGGTTATGATAGTTTTTTATTTTTTTCTCTTTTTAACGGCAATGCCGTTATGCCATTTACTTAGTTTAATTTGTTTATTTTTATAATAAAACACACACCTACTTGATCTATTTGATTATTTTTTTTAAATCTAAAAATTTCATTTTTTTTAAACCCCTCAAAGAATGGATGTTACAACTCTATCCTCCTTAAAAGAAATTTCGTCCTCGAAATTTAAAAAGGCTTACCTAGAAGTTCTGGATATTTTTCTCGAACTTCATCTTCAAGTTCCCATGTGGCCTCCCTATCCGATTGATTATACCAAGCAACCTTTACCATCTTGATAGTCTTCCTTCGCAATTGGTTTTCTTGATGATCAACAATGTGTGAAGGGCGCTCCTCATACGATAAATTTTTATGAACCTCGACGGGCTCTTAATGAATTTGATGAGATGGATCGTGAATATATTTTCGCAACATGGAGACATGGAAGACATTGTGGATGTGCGAATACTGTGGTGGTAATGCAATACGATAGGCTACTTCGCCCACTCTATCCAACACCTCAAAAGGACCAATGAATCTTGGACTAAGTTTTCCCTTTCGTCCAAATCTCAATACACCATGGGTCGGAGAAATCTTGAGTTCTCTACGACGGTTATCCGCATAACTCTTTTGTCTACTTTGAGCAACTAAGAGCCTTTTCTTAATTAGATCAATCTTATCTGCACACTTTTGCACAAGTTCCGGTCCGAGCAATCTTCTTTCACCTATCTCGCTCCAACAAAGAGGAGATCTACCCTTTTGTCTACTTTGAGAAACTAAGAGCCTTTTCTTAATTAGATCAATCTTATCTGCACACTTTTGCACAAGTTTCGGTCCGAGCAATCTTCTTTCACCTACCTCGCTCCAACAAAGAGGAGATCTACATGGCCTCCCATAGAGGGCTTCATATGGCCATTCCGATACTAGCCTGGTAACTATTGTTATAGGCAAACTCAATAAGTGGTAGATTCTCGTCCCAACTTCGAGCATAATCTAATGAACATGCCCTAAGCATATCCTCGAGAACCTGAATAATTCTTTCAGATTGACCATCTGTATGAGGATGGAATGCAGTACTGAATTTCAGCTTTGTACCGAAAGCATCCTAAAGTTTTTTCCAAAATCTTCAGGTAAATCTTGGATCTCGATCAGAGACAATAGAGACATGTATACCATGAAGCTTCACAATATTATTCATGTATAAATTTGCTAAGCTCGCAATTGACTCCTTTTTCTTCACAGGTAAGAAATGGGCAGATTTCGTTAATCTGTCCACGATCGCCCATATATCATCATAATTAGTTGCATCGGTCTTCGGAAGGCCCATCACAATGTCCATGGTGATGTGTTCCCATTTCCATTCTGGAACCTCTAACTGCTCCAAAATCCCAGCTGGTCTTTGATGCTCAGCTTTAATTTGCTGACACACCAAACAACGAGAAATGAATTCTGCGATTTCCTTTTTCATATTTTTCCACCAAAAATTCCGTTGGAGTTTTTTATACATTTTTGTACATCCTGGATGTATAGAGAACTTATAACGATGAGCTTCATCCAGAATCTCATGCTTCAACTCTTCATGCGAAGGAATGCATAAGCGATTCCTGAATCTGATACCGTCATCTGGAGCAATGAAAAATTTTGAACTCTCTCCTTGACTTTTCTCAGTTAAAACATGGTACTCGGGATCTTCCTTTTGAACTTCAATATTTTCTCTACTATCACCGAATGTATTTGGATGCTGGATAAGATAATCTTGTCTCCTTCTTTGAAAGGATTCCAAGAAACAAAGTCATCAATCAACTTTCATTTTTTGATCATCAAGCTAGCCGACAAGGCATATCCTTTTCGGCTCAAAGCATCAGCCATAGCATTTGCTTTACCTGGATGGTAAGCAATAGAGAAATCATAGTCTTTAAGAAATTCCATCCATCTTCGTTGGCGCATATTCAAATCTTTTTGAGAAAAGATGTATTTGAGGCTTTTATGATCATAGAAGACCTTAATTCTCTCACCATAAATGTAGTGACATCAGATCTTTAATGCAAACACCACAGCGGCAAGCTCTAGATCATGCGTAGGATAATTCCTTTCATGAATCTTTAGCTGTCTTGAAGCATAAGCTACAACTTTTTCATTATGCATCAACAACAACCCAAGCCATTCAAGGATGCATTAATGTAGATGACAAAACCTCCACAACCAGAAGGTAAAGTCAAGACAGGAGCAATGATCAACCTTCTCTTCAATTCTTGGAAGCTGCGCTTACATACAGAAGACCATTACAATTTTATCCCCTTCCTGGTCAACTCGGTCAAGGGAAGTGAAATCTTTGAGAAATCACAAATGAATCTACGATAGTATCCTGCTAAACCAAGAAAGCTTCTAATTTCTGTCACGCTCTGTGGCTGCTTCCATTCAGCGACTGCCACAATCTTGGCTGGATCTACAGAAATCCCATCCATGGAAATAATGTGCCCAAGGAACATGACCTTTTCCAACCAGAATTCGCACTTGGAGAATTTAGCATAAAATTGGTTCTACCTCAGAGTCTCCAATACTAATCTCAAGTGCTCCTCGTGTTGGTCAATACTTTTAGAATAAACAAGAATATCATCAACAAAGACAATGACGAAGTGATCTAAGAATGGTCGAAAGACCCGATTCATAAGATCCATAAAAGCAACAGGAGCATTAGTCAATCCGAACGACATCACACAAAATTCATAATGCCCATAGCGTATCCGGAAAGCAGTCTTCGAGATATCTTCCTCTCAAATCCTCAATTGATGATAGCCGGATCGCAAATCAATCTTTGAGAAGACCCTTGCTGATGGGAGCTGATAAAATAAATCATCTATCCGTGGCAACAGAAATTTATTCTTCACAGTCACCTGATTTAGCATTCGATAATCAATGCATAAGCGAAGTGATCCATCTTTCTTTCTAACAAATAAAACCGATGCACCCCTTGGTGACACACTGGGTCTGATAAATCCCAAGTCAAGCAACTCTTCAAGTTGCTTCTTTAATTCCATTAGCTCGGCAGGAGCCATGCGATACAGTGCCTTGGATATTGGTACAGTTCCAGGAACCAACTCAATAGTGAAATCAATCTCTCGCTGAGGTGGGGGTCCAGGCAATTCTTCTGGAAAGACATCGGGAAACTCCCAAACAACGTTGAGATCAGACAATGATATGGTTGATGGCTCAACCTTTACAATGCTGGCAAGATAGGCTTCTCTCCCTTTCAAGATCATGCGATGTGCCTTCATGGCAGAAATAATGCACCGCTCAGAGACGGCACCATGCCCTTTAATAACGATCGTAGGGAACTGATGGCTTGCAACGATCACCCTTTTCTTACAGCAATCAGTAATACAATGACATCGAGAAAGCCAATCCATCCCAAGGATAAATTAAAATCTGTCATCTTCATGACGATGAGGTCACTAGGTAGCTCATAACCCTCAATTATCAATGGAGCATCTTGAATATGCTCCAATGCTTTTACATTTCCCTCAATAGGTGTGATAACCATCAAATCAATATCTAAAAGTTTTGGCTTGACATCCATGCTTTTTACTAGTGCATCAGAAATAAAGCTATGTGTAGCACCAGTATCAAAAAGAATCTTCACATGTAAATTAGCAATAACAAGAGTACCTTCGATGACCTTGTCTTCCTTAGCAGCATTAACTCCAGTGGTGAGAGCATATACTCGTGCAGGAACCTTTGGCATTTGATCTTGTCTTTGAGCTGCGGGCTGCTTCCTAGGCTTCGGACAATCAAGAACAAAGTGTCCTTTCTCTCCACAATTCAGACACTGACCATTCTTAAGATAGCATTCTCTAAAATGAAAACAGTTACAGAAAGAGCATTCAGGAAATCTGCTGGTTTGCCCCGTCTTGGAGGCTTGCTTCTGCTTCTGGGAATTTTTAAAATTTTTGTTTCTTCCAGATCGATCCTTCCGATCATTTCGCGACTTCTCCTCCTTTCTTCGCAAGAATCTCTCTCTATGGTTGTGGCACTGGCTAGAGCATCCTCCATAGTCTTCGGCATGCTGGAAAGAACCTTCGATCTTAAAGCAGTGTGAAGACCCTCAATGAGCTTCTGAGTCATCCGATACTCATCTGGACATAAGTGTGGAGCATACTTCAGTAAACGATGGAACTTGTTGTTATATTCAGCAACATTCAAATCTCCCTACTTCAGATTAATAAATTCTTGCTCCTTAATCAACTGCAAGTGCATCGGAATATACTGCTCTCAGAAGAGTTTAACAAACTCATCCCACAGAATAATCTCTCCTTTTTCAAATTTCCGCAACTGACAACTGACCCACTAGTCCTTAGCAGGACCTTTCAGTTGATGAGTAGCGAAAGAGACCTTGCTATAATCCGGACATCTGCTTGCATCAAACAATTTTTCTATCTCCTCCAGCCATCGATCTGCTACCTCAGCATCCACTATTCCTTCAAAGCTAGGAGGGTTCACCTTTAAGAATCTCTCAAAGGTGACTTCATCCCGACGCTCCTCACAAAGTCGCATTTCTTTATCAAGACGCCTCTCGCGTTGTCTCTGATCATTGTCCTTGCTCTGATGGTGATCAACTTGATCACGAATCAGCTTGGAGAGCTCTAACGACCACGAAAACTCGAGCAACTAAGGATGAAGAAATAACAAAGGTCGTTGCGACCTCAGTCGCTCGAGAAATCCGGATCAACAAGAAAAATTAAGTACAGACCACCAAACAAAGATAAAAATCAAAGAAATACGATAGCGGTCCTGGCTATTAGATTAGCCTGGTATAGCGACTAGGGTCGGACTCAGGGAGCACGTGATGGCCTTGCGACCTACAAAGTAGTCGAAAATATCGAAAAATAAAAGACAACTATTTTTGGTGGATTTTTTATAATTTTAATTTTTTTGGATTTTCGATTAATGAAGAAAACAAAGAAAACAAATAAACAAGCCAATACAACCAATTATTTAAACACTCAAAAATCACCCAGAAATCAAAATAAAAATATTTTTATATTTTTTATATTTTATTACTGTTTTTGGTTAATTTTTGGTATTTTTCTAATGTTTATTGAATTTTCTAAAAATCAAACAAGACAAGAAAGCAGTGCTGCTGTCCAGTCAGACTGGGAGGGCCAATATAAAATAGATAAGGGCCCTATCAAGGTCTGAAGGTAATTTTCCTAAAATCTAAACAATATAAGGAAAATTTGGGCACTGGAATTATTGTTTTTCGGTTTTTAAATTAATTATTAGAATTTTTATAGGGTTTTTGGTGTTTTGTAATTTTTAAGGGTTTTCTATATCCAAAAATGACCAAAATTGGTCAGAAAATCAAACAAGGTAAAACAACTACTATCTATTTTTTTGTGAATTTTAGAGTTATTTTAATATTTTTTTGTGAATTTTCAATTCAGGCAGTAAAGAAAAAGCTTGTTTTTGAATTTTTAAAAATATCAAATGAAACCAAAAATGTCTCCAAAAATTAGAGAAAATTTTACACCATGGCAAGAGCCATGTATCCAATTTTCATCAAATTTGGAGTTGATTTGCTATTTTATTTAAAAATAAGAGCGAGGTACAGTGCAAAGGGACCTGTATGCAAATAGTGAAAAGTCCAGGGGGTCCGGTGCAATTTCTCCAAGGTTGCACGTGCGAGGCGCGTGAACTGGGCACTTAGGGACCTAATTACAATTAAAATAAAGTTCCTGGACTAATTAGTAACAAGTACTAAAAGTCCAAGGGCCTTCTTGTAAAATACCCAAAAATGGTAGTCTTGGTGGCCGTCAGGTCGTCTATCTTTTGGCTCATCTCAACCATATTCTAGATTACATGGGCCAAAACATCTAGTGTAAGGTTGATCGGTGCGGCCTCAGAGGAGTTGTCCTGGTGTGGTATCTGGCTCTGCTAATAGTGGGGAGACTGCTACTAGTAACCATGAGAGTATCGAGTAGGAGGGGGGAGGAGAAGGGTATTGCTAGTACTACTGGGAGGAGTACTGGTGTGGATAGTGAGCAACTAGTTGTTTTATACTGCTACTGACAATATCCAGACTGCTTGTATTTCTTCCACTAGGTATATCCATGCTGCAGAGGTTACTGGTGATGACTTTGGTTGGGCTGGAATGACCACCCTCCTTGTTGCTGGTGATATGGTTGATTGCTGAGTTCTGACCTTGTGGTTGCCTTGAGGAGACGTCAGTTGCTAATCAATGCTCCAAATGCCACTCACCTTTTGAATGAGTGGGGGAGGTGGGGACCATATCTCGAGGCACTGGTTATGGAACTCAAGTGGCTGGTAAACAACCATTTGTGTCTACGGTTGTGGCTGTAGTTGCTTGGTACCTGCACGTAATATACATGATAAAGATGAGGCTGAGTCGGACTCCACTGAGGTTGATGTTGCACGGTCTACTCCTTCTCAACTGGAGTATCAGGGGCAGCTGTTATGGTGTTGCAGGCACTAATTATGTTCACAAGTAGATCCAACTTCGTGGTGATGGTATCGATCTTGTCGATGCACTTCATTCTTTGCTTGATCTCGACGGACTTCTCTATGTCCTATGACATCTTCTCGATGACATCAACCTTAGACAAGTGACTCCTAATAATGATGTGGTCGGATTTATCACACCTGTCGACTATATGGGTATATCCTCCATATTGACAGTCTTGCAGAGGATCTGCGGTTATAGCTGAATCTTGAAGGAATGAGAGGAGGAAAGTGCATCCTCTCCTTCGTCCATCTCCTCGAATATCTACCATACTTTTTCCTCTTCCTTGTTTAAGTGAGAACCTCCGTAGGTGGTGTCAACCAGACGTTTCCTATTCTCAATGAATCCCCTGAAAAAGTGATGGACCAAGCTAGTCTTCGGTTTGTCGTGGTAGGGGCACTTCTCTATCAATTCACTGAACCTCTCCTAGGCCTCGTAAATGGACTCTTGGGTCCCTGAAGATACTGACAATTTTGGAATACATCAAGTAAAGATGACCAAGTGGGCAGTATTTATGTAGGACTATGGACTTCAACTCTTCCCATGTGGTCACCAACTTTCCTAGGTGATTGATCCAATGCAATGCTTTGCCCCTGAAGGTTGAAAGGGAAAGGAAACCATCTTGACTATACCCACTGGGATTTGGGGTAGTGAGTTGTGTTGCATATGCATCTAAACTCCCGTAGATGGATATATGTCTCTTCACTTGAGTTCTCGTGGAAGCTTGGGAGAAGAAAGAGGATTTGCAACTTTAGTTTGAAGTGTCCATGGATCGACAAAATATTGATACACTCGATAATATGGCCGCCCCCAAGGTTGTATGTCTGCTTCAAGGAGGCTTAGGTCAACCTCTCCTTCCATCTGCCTCACCACCATGAGGTCCGTCTACGGAATGGTTATATTCATCATCACCATGAAGATTATCATATCTTCATTGATGTGTTTGTCTCTCTTCCGACCTCCTTCACATATCATTGAGCATCTCTTGAAAGGAAACTTGGGCAAGAGCTTGGTCGGCTAGCTGCTACTGAATGGACCAAGTGGAGGCCAAGAGCTGACTATTCACCTCATTCTAGTTCATGCTATGCTCGGTATTCTTCTCATTGCTTGGAAGCTACACCCATTTCTTCTACCTTGGAGAGCCATATCAGAATTGGAATTATGCTCAGGCTCCTGATCGGGTTGTGAATCTGCATTGGGAAATAATACCTAATCAATACTAAAAAAGATGGAGTAAGTTTGAGATGAGAATATGTCCTGAATAAATGATTTATTGGAGAAAGAAATGCAGTATAAGGAAGAAGATTGATACAAGAGTCTTCTCGATCCCCAAAGCGAGTGAAGATAGGGGAGTCTAAGGAGAAGTCTGCAAGGTTCGTCCTGTCTTCTTGGAAATCACCCCTTATTCTTGAAGATATAGAACCCAAGGAATCAATTTAGTTGTCGGTGGAGTCCCAACTAAAAAACCATCCAGGAGTTGACATCTTGAAGGAAAAAGAAGACTTATGAAGGATGAAAGATATAGTGATGAATAAGGAATAAACGGAGTGCAAAACAATAGAAGGCTCACAATGAGTAAGGGTTAAAAAGGAATGTAGAAAGAAGAAATGATAAAATGGAACAAGTGCACAGAACATGATCTTTGAACCTAATCAAGATCAAAACAAACACAAAACAAATTGATTCACCAACTCAACACCAATGAAGCCGTGAAGGTTCGACTACTTTTTACGTTTTCAATTTTATGGTGAATTCAAGCAAAATTATAACATGTCCTTAATAACTAGCCCTAGAGGAGAGCATGTACTACGAGGAAAGAATCTTTGTAGTTGTTCCACCTCCTTTGTATCATGTGATTTGCAGTTTTAGGTCCTCAATATTGGTCTTGGGGGGTTACTAAACCAAAGATATAGAGATAGGAAGCTGATAGGTGAAACCATTACTTCCCTAAAAAATGAGGTACTCGAACACAAGACAATGAGACAGATACCCATGTGAGGGCATAGCCTATGCTTAATACTTTATAGCTGGGTTCTCCACACAAGGCAAGAGCACTGTCGTCTACAAGACCCTACTCGTCTTCGTACGATAGCAGCACCAATACTTCATTAGTCCCAGATGATAATTAAGGCAGTTACAAATCGAGATTTTGGCTCTTATACTTAAGTGTCGTGCCTAACTCTGTGTGGAGCGTACACGAATATAATAAGGGCTTTGTAAACCACACACAATGATGTATGTTATGATTTTTAATTAGGGTCAAAGTAATTTAGCATTCCCCTTCTTTTAATTTTTGGTTTTAATTTTTTTAGCATTTTCAATGACAATCACCTAAAGATTTTTTGTATTTTATTTTTTACCTATATACTCAAAATCAGAGGGAGAGAATGAAAAAGCAATGTAAGGCGATACAAGGATGGAAATCTCACCCTTGTGTCTAAATGATGAATGCTCAACTAGTGGACTTATAGTGTTTCCCAGCCCTCTTCATGCGAGATGCAAGACTTAAATTTACAAACCTATTCTATATGAAATTCAGACGATGAAATCACACTAAGTAGGAATTGCTATTAGCATGGAGGACATAATTTGAGTTTCCCTAGATCCAATCATAGACTATGGGTACATGAATATATCAGGTGTGTGGACCTAGGTTACTCGATCAAACAATCCTAAAAATTTAAGATCTCAATCACAAAAAAATGAAAATAAAGGCAGAAAACACAAATCACAGAAACAAAGAAAATAAAGGCAAAGAAATCCGTGAGAATATCCATTTAGTCCCAAAGTGAAAATCATTAGGTAAAATATGCCCGAATGTTCAAGTGTCCACCTATATTATTACAAATGAATAATGGAAATAAAAATGCCAATATCTCTCACAAAAATAAATGAAAAAGTGATATGTTAATTCTACTCTATCTCTCTCTCCTACTCTCTACAATTGGCCAACAAGAGGAATGGCTAATTTCCTCGCAGCGCGGGTACACCAAATTACTAAAAATTCACCTTCATCAAGCGGTCCCTCGCAATAAATTCAATAGAGAAAATGGAATAGCACATATAAAAAAATATATCGAATAAAAGAAAATAAAGCATAAAAATTATGAAAGGAAAAAATCAACAGAAAATCTATCCTGAGCGTTGCTCTAGACAACATCACTATTTGATGAATGCTGAAATCGAAGTGGGATCCTATCGTCCTATCTTGGAGGGTCAACTATGCCCAACAAGTCAAGTCCGACAATCACTGTGTCGATCTCTCTCTCATCTCTGAAATATCCTCAATCAAAGTGCATCAACAATTAACCCACAATGACACTCAAGCGATAAGTACATGTGAACTATAATTTATTATGCCCTACAAAATGATATGTATAGTATGCAAGTGTAGGGGTCAAACCACTAAGGATCAATGAGAATAGATCACAGAATTTGATAAAAAGACATTAATTATTTGTGTGTTTTTATAAAATTTTTTATGGGTTTTTATTATTTATATATTTTTTGTTTTTAAATTTATACTTTTTATTTTTATTTTTATATTAGTTTTTTGTTTTCTTTTAATATATAAGTAATATATATGTTTATATATAATACAACTACATTGGGTATAAATATATATAATATATATAAAAGAAGAAAATTGCCCTAAGGGGTAGTCCATTTTGTTTTTTATGGTTTATAAAATATTTTTGGTACTTTTGATAATAATAATTTCAAGAATGATATAAGTACATATACCTATATATATGGAATGTAAGCTAGTATATATAGATATAGCAATAAATACTCAAAATAGGTAAAATAAAATCTCTTTGTCTTTTTTTCTATTTTATTCTATATTTGATATTTTCTTATAATTTTTGCTTATTTTTTTGTACTTTAAATTGAATAAAAAGGGCAAAGTGATGATAATAAATTGGATTGTTTTGGAATTTAAAAATATATAAATACTCAAAATTTTCAAAAAAATATCTTTAATGTATATTATATAATATAATAAAATACATAAATAAAAATGATATTTTTGGATTTTTCAATAAAATGTACTAACTTTTGTGGTGTTTATGGTTTTCAATTTATACTGTGTTCTTTTTTAAACTTTAATGATTTTTAGTCTGGAATTAAAAAATACATTAATAAAGACACTTTAACTTTTTGGAAATTTTCAAAACAAATTTTTAATTTTTATGTATTTTTAATGCAAGCAAGAAATACATGCATTGTTTTTAAAATTTTAAATATTGGAAAATAATTTTGATTGCCATATAAAAATGTATTTTATTTAATAAAAGTTCAGACACTTATAGTAATTTTAAATAAATTTTTGTTGCAAAATGAAAATTATAAAGATCAAAATACAAGAAATAAGAAAGAATGTTCTAACAAGGACCTAAATGTAATTTAAGCAAACCTAGCATGCATTCTAGAACAACAAATAAAAGTTTAGGGGCCTCTATGTCAAAATTACAAGGATATTTAATATTAAGATGCCAGCCGGGGTATACTTGCGATTTCAAAAAACATATAGGGGCTACTTGCAATTTAACAAATTTTTTAACACTGGAATTCCAAATTTATTGATTAAATAATAATAGAACTCACAGGTCCCTACAAAATGCCCAGACTCCTCACATTTATGAGTACGTGAGGTGACGTGGTAAGGGACTAATGTGAAAATAAAATAAAGGTGTGGGGTAAAGTGCAAATATTAAGAAACCTTTGAACTATAAATGGAACTTATGGACTAAAATGAAAATACAAAAATTGAGGGGGTATGGAGAAAAATACACTCGGGGCATGATCATACGACTGAGGCTTCCCATTTATCCACATGTCGCGCTACTAACAGCTGATGACGCTTCACCGATGTGTGGCTGGGATTAGATCTCAACCCAAGATCTGATGGCTGCAAGGCAAAGGATCAGACAATAGTTGGAGGACTTAGGCAAAGCTCCTGATCCGTTTGCAGGGGAGATGTGAGGAAGAACAGGGAAGATGTTCCGCTTGAGCGAGCTTCTTTCGGTGAACGCTCCCACTTTTGGCAGTCTCTAGCACTGCAAATGTTGCAAAAGCTTCCTGGGGGTGTCGTGCAGCTGTTGAGATGCTCGGCGAGGTCTGGAGCTCAGTGGTGGAGCTCTGGAGGTCGAGGAAAAAATGGAGCATGGGAAGCTTCGACTAGAGTCAAAATAGTCTCATGCAAGGCTATTGACCTTATGGACCTGCAAGGTTAGCTTAA
The DNA here is from genome assembly GCA_037367405.1 of Ottelia alismoides. Taxonomy (NCBI): domain Eukaryota; kingdom Viridiplantae; phylum Streptophyta; class Magnoliopsida; order Alismatales; family Hydrocharitaceae; genus Ottelia; species Ottelia alismoides. The sequence continues at coordinate 2,039,852 of JAZKJV010007231.1, read as the reverse complement.
ACACACAAAAAAGAGGTCCAAGGCGACAAATATGGTGGAAATGGACTAATATGAAGTTAGGCAGTACTCTCTGACGAGCAGCAAAAGCGGAGAGATGATCCTTTGATCTGGAGTGGATCGAGGTGTATGGAGGTTCCTGGGGCATAAAAGGGGCGAAGAGAAGAAGATGGAGGTGATAGGTTCCATAGAGGACGATCAAAGGATGAGGAAACAATGTATAGAGCAAGATATCCAACGAACTTTAATTAAGCTAAATAGAGAAATAAAAGAGTAAAATGACGAAAATAAATTGCTACTCTATGAATAAAAAGAAACTAGAAACTATGGCTCAACCTCAAAGGAGTCAAGGTGGAGCTCAGGTGAGAAGGTCGACGAGCTCGGATCTCTGAATTATAGGCCTCTTCCTCCAAGCCAAGATCACCAGTAAGCTCGCTGTTATCACCAACAAACCAAAGCATGAGAAATAAGAGGGTTTCGAGCAGGAAAACATTATCAACTTTGTATCGAAAGTGGCAGAAGGTATATGTATAGGAGGGTCTTTGACCAAGGCCACAAATCGATGCAGTGATCCATCGATTGAGGAATCAAGGTCACATGGAAGACCTAAGATCGATGAACAAAATGAAGAAGGAATCATTCCTTAATAATGCAAGGAAAAATGGGGAAAAATTGAGTGAGAACATGAGTTAGCAGCTCTAACAAACCTACGGCGTAGTGGGGCCAATTGACCAACAGGTCAACCAAGGCTGCACACCTATTGGTCTGCGCATGCCACTACATGACAAATCAGAATGAAAACATAAAAGTAAATAAAAAATAATTAGTAAATTATTTTATTATTTTCTCATGAAACATAAAATATATTTATTATTTTTCACACTATTTTTTGGTGCTTTTATTTATTTATTCCAGATAATTTATTACATATTACTTTTGGTATGTAATAATATAGGTATATTTAGTTATATAAAGTATATATTATTTTTATTTTGTATTTTAGATATTATTATTTTATACACTTATCTTTTATATTTTTAACTTATTTAGATACATATATACATATTTTTTTTATTTTTTTCCGAAGCTACTTGCATACTTGATTAAATTTGTATTTATAATATATAGGTATATTACAAGTTCATCTATGCATTATAGTATACTTATTTATTTTAATGTATTTTCAAGTGTTTTATTTTATTTTAATTATGTATATGTATTTTAAATATTATTTACAAAATTATAAAGATAAAAATAGTGAAAACTATAAATTTTAAATAAACTGATTTTTTTATATGTGTAAATTGCACAATGAGGGTCCAAAACCTAAGTTTTGCATATTAACTCCTAATTGCATGGAACCACCTTCATTAAATATATAATTTAGTTTTATGAACAATGAAGGTGAGTTTAGTATACTTTGCGTTCATATGGAGAAGATACATGTTTGACCAGTTTTCTTTGGGGCTTTTTATTCTGAGTGTCTAGGGCACATTGTGCATTATTCTTTCATGAAATAAATTTTGTATTTTCTTTGTATATACAAGTTTCATGTTTAAGGTTTTTTGATTTGAGGTACAAATATAATAAAATAAAAAGAATCCCAAAAAGCATTTATTAAGGGATAAAAATTTGGGTTTCTTTTTATTTATTTACACTATCTCCCCTACTTTGTTCCTTGTCGACCCAATCATCATGATGTCTGGGTCTCGGGGTTTAGGGTCTTCAATACATTTGGTATTTCATTTCCTTTTCTTTTCCTTTTTTGTTCTTTTATTTTTGCTTTAAGTTTAGTATTTGTGCACTATTTATAATATAAATAATGAATGCTTATGTACTTTAGTGTTATTTACATGCATTAACTAGGGTTTAAAGGCTAAAATGGAATAATAAAGGTGATGATATGAAGATTCATCATCTGGCTGTATGTTACCCACCCATGTGAAAGGAACGTGCGGGCACGAGGCTTTGAGGTGGCTCGGGTCAGCTCTGAGGCTCATCTCCCAGGCCTCCAGGTAGCATGCTTCCTGTGCTTCAGACTCCCGCATGGTGCGAGAGGAGAAAGTGAAGTAGCAGTGACAATCACGAGGTGCTACAATGTGCGACGATGTGGTGCGAGGGGGGTGAATGAAGTAGGGCGATGGTTGTCGCAGAAGGTGAAGCTCAGAGTGTGAGTGCATATTGAGTCGTTGGGAAGATGGAGGAGTGAGTGGGGTGGCGCGACAGTTGCTGAAGGTGGTTTAGGAATTAGGATGTCGCGGAGGAGGTGCAGCGAGGTCGTGGGAGGAGAGGGGTGCGTGTGGTAGGCGAGGCGGAGGGGACACAATCGTGCGCCACCAAAGGAGGTGTACCGAGGGTTGTAGGAGAAGGGGGTGCCACATGGTAAGCGCCTGGAGCTGCCATGTGAAAGAGAAAAGAGATTAAATTAAATAATAAATAAAATAAAATAAAGTAAATTAGTGGAAAAGGGGGCGACACGTGGCAACTCTAGGAGCTGTCACAAGTTGCTCCAAGAAAATTCAGATAATAAATAAGAAGAAAAATCAATAGAAAAATAGAAAATGATGTCGAATCAAAAAGTGATATCTATGAAAGTTGTTCGTCTTGATGAAATCTACTACTTCCATCATGGAACTGAAATCACAAGATATCATCTACACAAAATATATTTTTGATGGAACTATATAGATACAAAATACCGTCTTTTTGTATTTTGTAATTTTTTATTTTTTTAAAGTATAAAAATCAAAATAAAATCAGATAAAATATAAAATAATTATTTACATACTAATGTAGTTTTTTTGGTATTTTTATTAATTAAGAAAATAAAGAAATAAAATAAAAGGGACATATATACAGACTTTATTTACAAACTAAGGTCGATTTATTTTCTTTGATTTTTTCACTTTTTTTGGATTTTACACATTTTATTAAAACATAGATCAAATAAAATAAATGAAAAGGAAATAAATTAAAAGGAGTTATTTTTATCCATAACCTAATAAGATCAAAATAGTACGTACAATACACAATGAAGTCCCAAAATCCAAGTTTTACATATGAACTCTGATTATTTTGAATTTGGTCTTGTTTTGTAGATAATTGAATTTATATTAATTAAAAAGTGAGTAGGGGTTCATAGGATACCATTTGAGGGAGATTTCCATATTTATGACTTTTTATCTCCAAACTAGAGTTTGGGGTTTATTGGGAAAATACAAAAGTTAGCATTTTTTATTATTTTTCCTTGATTAATTTATTAATATGTACATAAAAATAGATTTTACTTTATTTTTAGTTAGTTAAAAATAAATAAAAATAATGGACATTATGGTAATATACATGTGATAGTTTATAGGGGAATTTTGGCTTCTTATTTAATGCAATTACGCATGCTAAATTGTGAATTTTATTTACATATGCATGAATGATAATAATGCAATATAGAAGAATTGATGCAATGAATTACTTGGTAACATAGCTCTATTTTCTACTTTTAGTGATGAATCGCATATTCATCAACCTCTTCATACTCTGCAACCAAGCCATGGAGTCTACCACTCCCATTAGCAACAACAACAACATTAGCCTTACTTGTGTCAACCATCATACTAGTCGGGCCAGCAGAGCCCATCCATTTGGAGATATCCATAGCAGTAAAGTATGAGGTTCAACAAGGCCTATCATCACGATATTCTTCTTCTAGTTCTTAGTTCGGACAACCTAGGAATTACATAGGCTTACAACAGTCATCTCCATTAATTCCTATATACATCCAAAAACATATTCTTAAGGAGATGTGTTCCTATAGGAAGGAGAATCGGGATATGCGGTGTGACATCAACTGCCTATCCCGATGGTAGAACGATAAATCCGCCCCTTCTTCCTCCATTCCCTCCATAGTTCATGCAATCCCAATAGCATGAACAAGATACAATAACAACATGTTGATCATATATATTACTCAGGTCTACCTAACTCTGAGCATGAGATCCTCCCATTGGACGATATTCAACACATGTCACTCAAGAGTGGATGGACTGTGGCCATATCTGATCAGACATGAGACATGGATGAGGATGACTTTGAGGCTCCACCTGAGGGTACCTTAGAGGATGGAGTAGACCAAGATCTTCAGACACATCATCAGATTATTCATCATCATCATTAGCTGATGAGGATATCAACATCCAAAGGAGAAAGGAACAAGAGCACCCAAGCACAATATGGAAATGTAGAGTTTGAGTCTATAGAGGACCTCGCAACTTCAGTCGAGGACATACTAGCAACATATGTTCCCCAACATTAGCAGACACTAGTATTTCTGATTCCAAGTTGCATTGTAAATATTCATGTATGAAGAATTCCGTTTCTAATAATAAAGGAAGCATGTTTTGTTGTTTGATTCTAGGAAACACAAGAAGTCACCTGCTAAGGTGAAAAGTAACAATCATACATGCTTTCTGATAGTCTTTACTACATCATGTATTAATAATCAATGGTTACCTAGAACAAAGAGAGATTTGGGTGCACACTATGTATTAACTCAAATTGATGATATCTCACTTGTGGGAACTCTCCTAGACAACGATTTAAGTACTAATCTCTTGCCTTTAGACTTCTACGATGGACTAGAATTAGGTTCTCTCATGAAATCACGAGCTAAACTCTAGTTTGTAGATAATCAACCAAAAGGGCTAAGGGAGAGGTTCAAAATGTTGTCATTTCAATCGTGGGACATGATTATAAAGTGGAGTTCACAATCCTTGATATGGAGACTCCGAGTTAGTAGAGAGAGTCACATATCATTCTTGGGTGGTCTTTCCTTAGGTTCATAAGCATGATATTTGACTATCATATAGGAATGATGAAGTTCAGTTCTTTGGGAGGAGAAGTAGAACTTGAAGATATCTGATTCACAATCCAACACATATTACTCATCTTCTGATCCAGAGTGCAACTTGATACGGGCAATCGGTCTATGGATACAGATTCTTGCAGTCCTCAGCATGACCCTCTCATATAGAGAGGACATTATTTGGGATGCAGTTTGTGAGGTTCTACGAAGCTTCTTGATATATTCACCCTACTTCTTTGATGATTTAGAGGTCCCTTTGGATATGTTCTTTCCCTCTCCTTCAGAATAATCAAGGTTTGAGGATGTAGAGTCTAACACAGTTTTGGCTGATCAATCGTGTTTACTTGGCGATCCGAATCACAACGTAGTAATGTTGGTGGTAAGAACAAAAGAGGTATATCCACCTCCTCACATCACGGAACCATATTCAGATGACTTATTGTTGCAAGGGTTGAAGCCGCTCCTATCTACACTCAAGCACATATTCCTTGAGGGACAAGAGAAGAGAATTAAATGATATCATTAGTTCTAGGTTGACTTTAGAACATGAGTCTAGACTACTTAAGGTATTAGAGAAGAACCACAAGTCAATAGTATGGACAATGTCAGATCTCATATCAATAAACCCTGTTCTCTGTTCGCACCACATATATGTTGAGAATAATAGTCGACCTTCTCACGAGTTTCAGAGGAGATTGAATACAAATCTAAGGGAAGGGGTGAAGAAAGGGATTGAGAAGTGGTGTGGAGTAGGATTCATTTATCCCATCTCTGATCCTAAATAGACGACCCATCTTCATGTGGTCTTAAAGAAGTCGGGTGTTCATATGGTCACCAATGCGGAGGGAGAAGAGATAGAGACACAAGTAATGAAATCAACCAAAGCACACCGAGAGGTCTCAAGCTCTCACAAGGTGAGACCACAATCGTTGAAGTGACCGAACATAACACTCGATTAAGTCAACAATTAACTCACAAGATGAATGATCAAACAATGCAGAATAAAGTGATAATTTTTTTTATAACCCAGATAAAACATGTATCGTACGCCTAGTCTAGGTGTCGAACTCTAGGAACATACGGGTGTAGCGGCTACTAATTATTTCTAATTAATAGATATATGTAGATAAGATGTTATTTACTTAATGTTTTTGTGGGTTTTCGATATATTAATTTTATGGATTTTTAAAGTTGTATATATTTTTAAGTTTATAATTCTGTAATTTTTTTCTTTTTTGATTTCCTAATTTTCAATTTTTTATTTTATAAGGATGTAATAAGTGTATTTATATATCTATATAGAATAATATGTATATATAAATACTATATGTGATATATATAATAAATATGAGAAAATTCAAGAGATACAAATAAGTACAATTCTTTTTATATTTTAAATTTTTAAAGATATATTTAAGGTATTTATAAAATTATTATTATTATTAATGAGTATATAAGCTTATATATGTATATATAGTCTCTATATAATTTTATTTTATAAATATATCTATATATACTCAAAATTATAAATTAAAATGTTTTTGCCTTTTTTCATATATTTCTTTATTTTTGTAAATTTTTGGTAATTTTACAAATTTATAGGTATTTTTACATGATTTAAACTGTCAAAATAGTGACTTATAATAATTAGCCAATTGTTTTAGGGTTTTAAAAATAAATGAATAGTCCAAAATTTCCAAAAACTAATTTTAATATATATTATATATTATAAATAAAATATAGACCAAAAAACTATTTTTTTTGGATTTTTTTGAATATATTTTGCTATTTTTATAGGGTTTTTCAATTTTTAAGATTATATATATTGTGATTTTTTGTTTAGAGTGATAAAATATAGCAATAAATATACTCTACTTTTCTGGAATTTTTAAAAGATATTTTATAATTTTTTTGTATTTCTAAAGTTAAATAGGCAATAAATAGCTCCTAAATGATTTTTAGAAAATAGTAAAATTGTAGAAAATGCTCCAATAAATATTAGGTGTGAATGGACTTTGTGAGGCATCTCCAATAATTTTTCCATAATTTTTAGTGAACAATAGTTGTTTATAAAGAATAAAGAAACATTAAAATAAATACAATAGAAGAGGGACTTTCTTGCAAATAAAATAAACTTTAAAGAATTTTATAATAGATTCCAAAAATCTAGGGGTATGCATACGTTTTTATAATGCCTCAATTGGTGCTACACATGTGGTGGGAGGACTAAAATGCAAATAACTTAAACCATGGGGTCCTTCATGCAAATATTTCTGACTAAATCAGAATAATATTTAGAGAATGTTAATAAATAAAAAATGACAGGGCTTCGGAGAAAATTAACCGAAAGAGGGTGCCCATAGATGATAGAGAAAGCGTCACGTTAGCGCACTTAAGTTGATCCCGCAGCTACGACACACATTATTTCACGCCTGATCGGACGACTACAAAAGAAGTTGGTATTTGACAAAGATCCAGTCCCCGGGTGTTCATAAAGAATACCCAAGAACATGAACCCTGGCCTCATTCAATCGCTAATTCCATGCAGCTCCGATCTCCATTCTCCTATCTCATGATACTGATAGCTTGTTGGAGAGCTTCCGCATTTGCAGGTAGGTTCGAATGGGTCCAGGTCACAATGATGAGGATTTGAAAGGTATTTAAGATCGGGCGACCTGAAGCTGATGTTTTGCATCACTTCCAAGCTCCATGTGGTTTGTTTATACCTTGTTCCTGCACAAAAACAATTTGTGGCTCGAGGCGAAGGTCCTCGTCCAATGGTTGAAGTTGGAGACCAAGGAAATGAGATGGTCTATAAAGCTATGGCAGTGATGAAGGAACAATATTCGGATCACTAGAACCATGTAGGATCTATGTTGGAAGGTTAGGAAAAAGATGGAGCACGTGATGGGGATTGAGATGGTGGTGATTGCGAGAAGAACAAGGCAGATGCATGGTGGATTTCGAGCTGGAGATCACGTTCCAAGGAAAAGATGATTTGGAAATTACTATAGTCTACTCACTAAATGCATAAATTAAAGATTAATCTACAATGCTGTAAATAAAACAAACCTAAAGATGTCAGAGAATGGCCTCGATCGAATTTGAAGACACCAGGAGGTAGAACCACTCGGAAGGGATTTCAGTGATGGCTAGATCTTCTACTCCGTGCTTCCTCCTCAGTGCAGACCAACAAAGATACCTCTTATCACCAGTAGCGTATGCTTGGTCTAAGGGGATAAGAACATGATAGAGGGATCAAGCCCCAAAAGTGGGCGAAGGTGATTATTTATGCATAATGAGATGGATCATGAGATCCCCATGGATTTCTTGTCTATACAAAAGATCCAGAAGCATGGTGAGATGCAGGGCATTATGGTAACCATTTCGTGTGAATGCATTAAGGTCCTCAAGCCATGGATCATCTCCAAAAAATTGGAGAAGAGCCGGTGCACATGAGTTCTAACAAGGGTGGCTAGTAGAAAGGACAGTTAACCAAGAGTCAACAATATTTAGCTCCTCGTCAGTCCACGTGGACCAACTAGGAAAAAGAATAGATGAATGTTTTATAAATTTATTTAAAAATAAAAACTGATTTTATTCAATTAAAAATAAAACATGAAACATATTTTTAATTTTATGTAGTATTTTAAGGACATTTTATTTATTTTTAAAATGCACTTCATTGTGGGCTAATATTTACATGTATAGTTATAGGTATAAATACCTATATTTAGACTATTTAATTTTTATTTTGGATTTTTGTATTTTATTCTTTTACATACTTAATTTATATATTGATAACATATTTAATTTATATATTGATAACTTATTTAAATACATATTTAGATATTTTTATTGTATTTATTTGATTTCATTTGTTTATTGAAATAATTAATTAAATGTATATTACATTGGTATATATAAGCATAGGTTACCTATACATTAATGTATACTATTTATTTTAATGAGTTTTAATAATTTTTTATTTTTATTATTTATGTATATTTCAAAAAATTTAAAATATATAAAAATATAAAAAGTGAACAATATAAAGAAAAAATATACTGAATATTAAATACTGATATATTGCATAAAGTGGGCCAAAAAGTCAACTTTTGCATCTTAACTCCAAAATTATGTGAAACCACTTTCATTAAATAATTAATTTAAATTTATGAAAAATAAAGGTGTGTTTGGTAAATTTTCAATATGTATGGAGATTTTTGTTGCGGCTCTTTTATTCTATGTTTCTCGAGTACACTATGTGTTTTTCAATGAAATCAATTTCGTATTTTTATTTTTATTTTTATGTACAAGTTTCATTTTCAAAGGTTATAATATTTCATGTATAAAAATATGAAAATAAAATAGGTCCCAAAATACATATTATTGTCAAATCAAATTAGCATTTTTGAGTGTTGTATGTATAATTTCTTTACACTATCTCCCTTGACTTTATTCTTTGTCGACCAAGTCATCATGATGGCTGGGTCTTGGGGTGTAGGGTCACTTAGTTTCTTTGATACTTCATTCTTTTTCTTATTTTTACTTTATTCTTGAATTTTGCAATTAAATATGGTATTTTATTCAATATTTATTTTCTATTTATTAAGTGTTATTTTGCATGAACTAACGATATATATATATATATATATATATATATGCTTTTAACTAGGGATTTAAGGCCAAAATGGAAGAATAAAAGTAATGAAATGGAGATTCGCCAACCCCCATACTTACCTTTGCTAGTCCCTAGCAAACACTTATGCTAATAAGTGCATAAAAAGAAATAGAGAAAAGAAAAAGAAAGAACTTAGAATAATCTTTGACATTTAAACTTGTCTTGATAAATCGAAATTCGGAGCTCATTTATGACCTTTGAATTGTTGGTTTGTTCAGAACTACATTACGGTTAGGAAATGCGGCATAATAACCCTTACGTTTCATATTCCTATTATCCAGTTCAACTAACAGTTTGGTCAGAACCATCCTCTCAACCGCATACTCTTACAACCTTGAAATGATAGAACCATGTGTATGAATTTGCTCTCTTTCCCCAAACAAAATAGTGAACTATAAAGCCTATGGCAACTCATCCTCGGGGAGACATATATTTCCTTCTATGGTCAGGTGTTGCTAGTTTCACAACCAAGAAATGGAGATGCTAGAAGAATGGGAAAAGAAGTGGGAATGGACTAGTGTAGTTTCATTCTCTTATGAAGCTCAACCAATGTAACCAAGTCTTCATAAAGAAGCAGGTTTTTTCTGAAAGCTCAATTTTTTGTGGAATTATTTGTGTGGACTTCTTTTTTGGATATTTCTTTGTATTACATTACTCGTCATTCTTGTTTTTGCATTTACAAATATTGAATATTTTCGTCCGTCCATGTTTTAGGGTCTTAAAAGAAGTTGTGCTAGCAAACCATTTCTCATCTAGAGCATTGTTTCAATCCAGTCTCGATTCATTATACGTCCTTTCTACAAGAAGAAGTGGGTTGAAGTACCGGTTTTGGCAATCCCGAAGAATGGTTCTTGAGCCACCCTTAATGAAGAAACCTAGTATCATCTTGACTTAGACTCCAGGATCTTTCAACCATCCATCTGGGTTGAGATAAGTATTAAGTGTGAGGTTTCTAGTGAAGCCGCTCTCTCAAGAATCGTATGAATGACAACAAGGATTCTAGTTCGACATAATGAATCGACTCATGAACATAGTCTCATGGATCCTAAAGAATTAAGTCAAGGCAACTTGAAGTATCTACATTCCAGTCCTTATTCGGTTCCTCTAGAATTAGGTGGATTAAGATCTATTCCAAGCTCCTATCTTCAGACTTTATTTTAAACTTTGTTCAATCATCTTTATCATTCCGAAAAAAGAAAATGCTATGTGCAATGCAACAAATTATTTTTGTGAAGTAATTATCTGACTTTGATCCTTTTTATGGTTTTTTAGAAAAAAATTTGCAAATTTTTATTGAATTTTGAAAACATTTTGCAAATTTTTATGGTTATGAAAATTTTGAATTTTTTAGGGTTTTTTGATAAAAGTTAGTGAAAGAATTATGTGTAATAACTTACACGAGAGTACACCCTTAATTACAAGAACTGGTTTTAAGAATTTACACTAGGAATTTGCAAAAGTTAAATGTTAGTGGTTATTTACAAGTTCTATATACAAGAATTTATCTACATGGGTTATAAAATTTTATTTGATCGTATTATCTACCATGTTCTCAAAATAGTTTGAACATGTTTTTACGAACATTTTGAAAGGATTTTTTGCTAGTATTTTTTACAAAAAAAATTTACAAATATCTACAAAAATTTTGAAAATCATTTTGCAAAGATTTTTAAACAATATGTATAGATTTTCCACATTATTTCTGCAACCATTTTCCAAATCATTTGCAAACTAATTTTTCAAAAATATTATTCAAATAAAGAAAACGATTTTTGCAAATATTTACACAATATTTTTACAAATATTTTAAAAATTTTACAAAGATTTTCCAAACTAATTTCAAAGGATTTTTCAAGACATTTTGCAATCATTTTTGAAATCATTTTACAAAATAATTTTAAATTGATTTGTTAAATATATTTACAAAGAGTTTTAAGTATTTTATTTAAAATTGATTAATTGTATATACGAATCCGTATACTATATTATTTTAGCCATATTATTTTAATATGAATGTACGAGTTATGGCTAAGGCATATACAATATGTATATATGACTCCCCTATACTTAGAGCCAACTATGTTCTAATAGTAATTAGAGAGAAAAAGGAAGACAACTCATGTTGAGTATAAGAAATTAAATACTACCATGGCTCAAATAAAGAACGAGAAGTCGATAACCCCGAACCCTATACTTAGGTTAACTAATCCTAAGTATAGCAGACTGTGTACAAATCAGGGAGAGTTGAGGGTGTGAATGAACAAATCATCGGCTCAACATGTCTCCCCCTATATTTAGTTAAAATATCCATAAGTATATATATAATGTCAAGAGTTGAAGAGACATGCAAGGGATTAAAGAATGAGCACCCCTATACACTCATCCCCCTATACTTAGGATGAGGCATATCCCTTGTAAAGAAATGATGAATGAGATGAATGAATTAATCAAAAGAAAAAAAAATGAATTTTTAAAAGAAGAAAGGATTCCTCGAGCTTTATGTAGATGATATCCTTATCATTGGGAATGATACAGGAATGATGACCAGTGTGAAGATTTGGCTATCCCATACCTTCGAGATGAAAGATCTTGGAGAAGCCTCTTACATCTTAGGCCTGAAGTTGTTCAGAAACCGAGAAAAGAGAATATTGGGATTATCACAACATGGATACATCAAGAAGATTCTTGAACGATTCCGTATGGATAGTTCGAAGAAAGGATTCCTCCCCTTAGGACATGGTATCCATCTGTCCAAAGGGATGGCTCCTCAAAGTGTTGAGGAAAAGAAGGCCATGGCTGGATGCCCTTATGCATCAGCCGTAGGAAGCTTGATGTATGCCATGATGTGTACTAGGCCAGACATCTGCCATGCAGTGGGAGTGGTAAGTCGTTACCAATCCTGCTATGGAGAGAAACACTGGAATGCAGTAAAGAACATATTCAAATATCTAAGACGGACGCAAGATTACATCTTGGTCTATGGGGATGGTGATCTCCAAGTCTTGGGATATACAGATTCAGACTTCCAGTCAGATATTGATGATCGAAAGTCGACATCAGGGTTTGTATTCCTGTTGAACGGTGGTGCTGTGAGCTGGAGAAGCAAGAAGCAGGACACTACGGCGGATTCAACAACTGAAGCCGAATACATTGCCGCATCGGATGCTGCAAAAGAGGCGGTGTGGTTGCGCAAGTTCATCTTGGAACTTGGCGTAGTTTCCTCTGATACTCCCGTCCCGTTACTCTGCGATAACACTGGAGCCATTGCCCAAGCAAAGGAACCCAGGTGCCATCAGAAGAGCAAGCACGTGGAAAGGAAATACCACATCATTCGGGAGATTCAAAAGCGTGGTGATATCATCATCACCAAGGTGGCCTCTGCCGACAACATTGCTGATCCTCTTACCAAACCTCTGACACAGAAGGTTTTTGACCAGCATGTAATGAGTATGGGTTTACGGATTGTACCTGAATGGTTCTGAGGGCTAGTGGGAGATTGTTAGACTTGTGAGCCCTGGGCGAACCATTCTTACAATAAATGTTATTGTAATATTTAAGTTTATCAATAAAAGTTATTGATGTTTCACTCCCTTTCTGAAATTATATGAATGAATGCACTATAAGGTCCCTCTGTACAATTAGGGTTATGTACCATGGCCAGCTTGATGATCATATAGCTGTTGTTTCATTAAATGAATCATAGAGGCTGGTGTTTGGATGAATATCTAAGGAGTTAGATGGAGGACTCATCAAACACCGTCAAATGATTGTCAAGTGGAGATCTCCAGCCTGAGTAGGAGATGGCAATCCTTTCTCACATAGGCTGATATCTGACCGACCTCTTGATGCAGGTCCTCTGCATGGGAATAGTGATTCGGAGGTGTCAGATTAGTTAGGTCAATGAGTTGACCTAACGAGATCGAGATAACTTAAGTCCTATGTTGAATGCTGTCACAGCATAGGCATGCATCCTCTGACCGGAGACAGATATATTGCTATATATCTAAGTATGTACATTTGGCAGACCAATAGGTTGATGACCTAACCAAGGTCTATACACCGGCGAGTTGGTGTGCATATAAGGGTATATGAGCAATATGATCTCTCAAAGGGATCATACAGGTTCACTTGTGAACCGGAAGACATGAGCTCACTCATGAGGTATTGGGACCGATCAAATTCCATGCATGGTCGTCATGCTTTGGAAGCATGACATGAATTTGAAGGTATGATATATGCTTTGGGAAAGCATATGATCGATACCAAATCCCAATGACCAAGATTGAGAAACTTAATGATTAAACCCTGAAGAAGACAGTATAAAATGATCTTGATCTTCGGGTTGATCATGGGTCTTCCAGTATGCATGATGTACAGGTATTGGGAATACCTGAAGGGTGATGTGATCATAAACGATTGTATATCCATGACGCTTCCATTCCGAGGGAGTGATGAAACAGGTCTGGATTTTAGTGACTCCTTTCAGTAGAGAAGCAATCCGATCTTAGTCCAAGTGTTGGACATTGATCTGAATGGGATTCAGATTCAATGAGAAGATTGGATTTGCGGCCTTGATTTAATCAAGCATCTGTGAGAGGTCCGTAAGATCTGGATTTGAGATGAGATCTCAACATCCAAGTCACTATACGTGGAATAATACAATCGCCCTATCCTTGTCTCCAAGTATCTGCGGAGAAAGCACATTATTCTTAAAAGGGTTCAAAAGTAATTCTTTTGATGAAATATCCAAGCAAGGACTTGATGATTAAATGTGATTTAATCATCAAGCTTAAATATGAATATGATTCATATTGTGAAAATGATTATCTAAGATAATTAAATAAGATTTGATTATCAAGGATTAGGAGAATGTGGATAGCACTATCCATGATATATGTATGTTATAAATATGATTTATAATATACATATATATAAGAGAGAGAATTTATGTAAATAGCATTTGTTAATTAATAATGTGAATTGGATTCACATTTGTTAATTAATTGGAAATGCAATTTACTAACTAGTTTGGGTTGTGAATATGATTCACATAATTTTCAATGGCAAGATTGAAATATTCACAAATTAATTTTGGAATTATTTTGGTGGATATTTATTGTAATTAATTGAGGAATAATATAATAAATAAAATGGAGAAAACAACCACCCTCATGGGTGGCGTCACCCATGAAGAGTTCATGGGTGACGCCCCCCCTTTTTTAGGGGTTGGTTAACTCCACTTCATTTGTTATATTATCTCTTGATTAATTAACTTTAAATTGTTGTTATTAAACAACAATCCTAGCCATTGATTTATCATGTACCAAGCATAGCCCTTGGATCCATGTGTCCCATGGATTGAGATCCATTGGATCCTAAACTAGTATAAAAGGAGGGCTAGGGTAGCCTCTCCAAGGAACATCATCTAGAGTTGTGAAAGACAACTTCTCTCTCTCTCTCTCTCTCTCTAAATCTCGTGTGGTCTCTCTCTTAGTATCCAAGTGGACGTCCACTTTGATATTGAAGAGGAGAGCATCTTGCTTCGTCTTCGTCGCTTGGATCTTCGTCGAAGGATTGCGGGAAGGACGCGACTCATCATCGTGCCCGCAAGTGCATTCTCCGTGGGTCGGACTCAAGATAGGAGGATCTCTACTTTGGGATCTCGCGATCACAACCACGCTTCAAGAGGTATTTCTTGTACTTTGTGGTTTGATGAAACGATCCGAGAAGTGTTCTCGTGATCATGTGGTTTCATCGTTAAGTTTAAAAATTTTAATTTCCGCTGCATCTAGCATCTAGTATGACTAGTTGCTCTGATCGTATTCGATACGATCAACACGCTTCCGTGATGCGCTTAAGGATTCACAATATCCTTCAAGTGGTATCAGAGCCAGGTTCGAATAAGGTTTTGGATGTGATCCATGAACCCTAGACGATTTGGTTCTTGAAAGGGTTGTGAAAATTTTACTGCATTTCAATTTTCGCACCTTTGTCTAATTGATTTTTTCCGTACTGTTTAAAATGTTTAAACACGAAATTTTCAATTGGATTTTGTTCCCCATTAAACAAGGAAACCATAGGACTTGAGTTTACTAAATTTGGACTTTATTTGCTCAAGATATGGCTTTTTGAATATGACTATATTCACTGTTGCGGGAACTGCGGATTTGAACGTAATTAATGAGATGATTACGGTTTTAATCCGCCTTGAAATGCGTGAATTATCACTTGGGTTCTTTAATAAATCAAATAGGCAATCTTTGGAAACTGAGTTTGTATTTTTTGGATTTAAATTGATCAAGATAAGTTAATTTTAGTGATTGGGGGTCACTGCTGGAAATTAACAATTTTGATCTTGAACCTTGTGATATGTCATTCAATTATTGATGAAAATTAATTGTTAATTTTCTGGAATAATTAGTGATAAATATTTGTGAAATATTTGAAGAAATAATTATTTCATTGAATGACACTTGCCTAAACTACAATGATAAGATATTAGATCTTGATCATTGTTTCATCAACAAACATTGCTTTCATGAAAACCATAGTTTATCCTACAATAGTTGTAGGACAACTTTTACATGAAAAACCCTTCTTTTGCTTGAATAGGATTGGGGATTTGTCTAGCAAATCTCCTTATAATCAAAAATGTTTTGATTTGTACTATATGGTATAACTTTCGGTTGAAGAACCGATGAACATCTCAAAGTACATGATGGTCTATCTGGTATTATCCTTTCCCGAGGCGGATGTGGTGCCTAGTCGGAGAGCATTGGGGTCGCGGGTTGCAACGTATGTGGTCCGTCCCACTCTTGTCGGTACTGGCCATGACAGCGGGTAGGGATTGTATAATACCGGAGACAGACAATATGTATTTTTCTAATTATTAAAATTCGAATAATACGTATTTTGAGATTATACCTACTATTCAAGTAAAAGACGTGTTTGTTGATGATTGGGCTAAATGATTAATTTAATATGATTAAATTAATCATACCTAATAAACACACTATTTTGAATAGATGTGTATTTCCCTTGGAAGAATTAATTTTGTGAATATGATTCACAATAATTAATTATAAAATTTGAATATGAGGTGGAGGATCACATAAGTGACATCCATGGTCTCCCGTCAAGGCAAAGGATTTCATCGCCAGTTGTTGTGTATGGGAGACGCCTGTCCGAAGTGACAGATCCTGTGCATGATTTAATTGGATCGGGTTCTTTGCTTCTCGAAAAAGTAAGGCCGTATACGTAGTGACCCCAATATCGGGTCCTCATATTATTGGGGCGATATTGGATTGCGTATAGCGAGTATTAAGCCTGTTGACGGTTGGTTCAATTAACAACGGGTCAACATCATCTTAGGGGTGGTGGGCCCGGGTGTTAAAGACCGAATTGGGAAATGCAAGTTGGACTTGCAAGGCGGAATGTGTTCCCGCTTCTCTTATTCGAGTCACAGGTTCTCATATTATTGGGATGTGATAAGGATAGAGAGGAGATCCCAGATCTTGCTTGAGATATAGCGGTAAGTATATCTCTTACTTTGAAAGAAAAATAAGGGAATAATCTTTCAAAGTCGACATGGCAGGACAAATTTGATTTAAAATGCCTTAATCAAATTATTCTTAAAATGAATATATATTTAATCTATATATTCTAATATAGTGCATTCTTAATTTCAGAAAATGAAGTCCATGAACCCACTTAGCAGGCTTCTAGAGGTCAACCAGTTGACCGGACCAAATTATTCGGATTGGATCCGAAATTTGGATCTTGTTCTCTGTGCAGAGCGCATCTCCTACGTGCTTAGCAAGGACAAGATAGCAGACCCTGTGACTGATGAAGATAAATCATATAATGAAAAATATGATGAAGATAATAATCTGGCAAGATGTTACATCCTTGGGTCATTGTCCAATGTGCTTCAGAAGCAACATGTGGAAATGAACCATTGCCAAGAAATTATGCTGAGTCTGAAAGAAATGTTCGGTGACATAAACCGCACACAGCGTTGTAATGTGATGAAAGAGCTTATTCGCTGCAAGATGCAGGAAGGGACCTCTATCAGAGAACATGTACTCAAAATGTTTGGATACCTCTCTGAGCTGGAAACCCTGGGAGCGTACTTGGACTCTGAAATGCAAGCTGATTTCATTCTCCTGTCGCTCCCTAAGTCTTTCAACAACTTTGTTGTGTCTTACCACATGAACAAAGGTGATTTCACAAACGCTGGGCTGTTGGCTGCATTGAAGTCTGCAGAAGACGTCTTGAAGAAGGACGGCCCCTCTGCTAGTGCAATGGTTGCACAGGTGAGAGGAAAGCGCGGGCGGAAGCAAGGTTCTCAGAAGGGCCCAGCCTCAAAGAGAAAGAAGAAGAATCAAGGAGTTGGTTCATCTTCTAGTGCTTCCACACTGATGACATCGAAAAAGACCGATGTCTGTCACCACTGCAAGAAGCCGGGGCATTGGCGGCGTAACTGCCCGGATTACCTGAAGTCTACCGACAAAGGTAAAGCCCCAGCAGGTATGAAATCTACTTTCATCATTGAAACCAGCTTTCTCAATGGACGAGAAGGAAGTTGGGTTATAGATTCTGGTGCTTCTGTTCATGTATGCAATTCATTGCATTTGTTTCAGGAAACTAGGAATCTGGAGCATGGGGAGATAGTTATCCAGATGGGATCTGATACAAGTGTTGCAGCAGTCGCCATCGGGACATGCAGACTGTCGTTATCTAGTGGTCGAGTCCTAGTACTTAAAGAGTGTCTTTATGTACCTGAGGTCAGGAGGAACTTGATATCTGTGTCTAAGCTTGTTAGACATGGGTACTCTTTCCTGTTCTGTAATAAATTAGTCATTAATAAATATGATAAATTTGTTGCGGAAGGTGTTCTGACTTCTAGTGGACTCTATGAATTGTGCATTGATGAATGTGTCATAAGTGTCACTACCACTGATAATAAAAACCCCAAGAGATCCAGGGAGAATGGAAATCATTCAAATATAATTTGGCATCAAAGGCTTGGTCATTTATCTGTTGATAGGATCAATAGATTGATAAAGGATGGACCTTTAGATTTTCTACAGGTTCAAACTTTACCTACCTGTGAACATTGTATTCGAGGTAAAATGACCAGGATGCCTTTCCGTAACAAGGTTACGAGATGCGAGGGTATTCTCGACCTAATACATACTGATGTATGTGGTCCCTTCAATACCGCGACTAGAAATGGATATCGATATTATTTGACATTTATCGATGACCATTCGCGATATGGGTTTATCTTCCTGCTACGTCATAAATCTGAAACCTTTGAAAAGTTCAAAGAGTTTAAGGCTTTGGTTGAGAACCAAGCCGACAGGAAGATTAAACGGATTCGATCTGACCGAGGTGGTGAGTACCTCTCAGATGAATTCAAGGAATACCTTAAAGAGAGTGGAATTGTCTCCAATCTCACTCCTCCTGGAACTCCCCAACTTAATGGTGTTGCTGAAAGACGCAACAGGACCATCATGGACATGGTCCGTTCAATGATGAGTAAAGCACATTTACCTCTTAGTTTCTGGGGATATGCAGTAGAGACTGCAATATATATCCTAAACAAGATTCCTAGCAAATCTGTACCCAAGACTCCTCATGAGCTCTGGTATGGAACCAAACCTAGTGTCAATCACTTGAGGGTTTGGGGATGCTTGGTTCATGCGAAGAACGTGGACGCAAGTAAGCTAGAATCTCGCACTCGTGAGTGCTACTTCATTGGGTATGTTAAAGATGGTATTGGATACCAGCTTTATGACCCTGAGACCCAAAAGGTTTTTGTCTCTAGGGATGTGAAATTTCTAGAGGATGATTTCCTTAAAGGTCAAGACAAGAATGAAGTAGAGGAGCTCATTGAATCCCCTGAGGATTCTGAGATTCCTGAACCAGAAACTGAAGAGATAAATGAAGATGAAACACCCATACCTCTTCAAAGGAGTTCGAGGGTGGTTGCACCACCTGAAAGGTATGGATTCCATGTGTCAGGTGAGACTGACAATGATCCTTCTTCATATGATGAAGCACTTGCGGATCATGACATGGATAGATGGATGCTAGCAATGAAGTCAGAGATTGACTCCATGCATAAGAATGGTGTATGGACCCTAGAGGATCCACCTAGAGGGGTAAAACCCATTGGGTGTAAATGGATCTTCAAGAGAAAGAGGGGACCTGATGGGAAAGTAGAGACTTTCAAGGCACGGCTCGTAGCCAAGGGCTACACACAGAGAGAAGGCATCGACTACGATGAGACATTCTCTCCTGTGGCCATGCTTAAGTCCATCAGGACACTGCTAGCTATAGCTGCATCTCTTGACTACGACATCTGGCAGATGGACGTCAAGACGGCTTTCCTCAATGGATACCTCGAGGAGGATATCTATATGGAGCAGTCCCAGGGCTTCATAGCTGAGGACGGTAAAGTATGCAAGCTGAAGAAATCCATCTATGGGCTCAAACAAGCTTCTCGTAGTTGGAACATCAGATTTGACGAAACCATAAAGAGTTATGATTTTGTGCAAAACCCTGATGAACCTTGTGTGTACAAGAAGCTTAGTGGGAGCGCCATTGTGTTCATCGTGCTTTATGTAGATGATATCCTTATCATTGGGAATGATACAGGAATGATGACCAGTGTGAAGATTTGGCTATCCCATACCTTCGAGATGAAAGATCTTGGAGAAGCCTCTTACATCTTAGGCCTGAAGTTGTTCAGAAACCGAGAAAAGAGAATATTGGGATTATCACAACATGGATACATCAAGAAGATTCTTGAACGATTCCGTATGGATAGTTCGAAGAAAGGATTCCTCCCCTTAGGACATGGTATCCATCTGTCCAAAGGGATGGCTCCTCAAAGTGTTGAGGAAAAGAAGGCCATGGCTGGATGCCCTTATGCATCAGCCGTAGGAAGCTTGATGTATGCCATGATGTGTACTAGGCCAGACATCTGCCATGCAGTGGGAGTGGTAAGTCGTTACCAATCCTGCTATGGAGAGAAACACTGGAATGCAGTAAAGAACATATTCAAATATCTAAGACGGACGCAAGATTACATCTTGGTCTATGGGGATGGTGATCTCCAAGTCTTGGGATATACAGATTCAGACTTCCAGTCAGATATTGATGATCGAAAGTCGACATCAGGGTTTGTATTCCTGTTGAACGGTGGTGCTGTGAGCTGGAGAAGCAAGAAGCAAGACACTACGGCGGATTCAACAACTGAAGCCGAATACATTGCCGCATCAGATGCTGCAAAAGAGGCGGTGTGGTTGCGCAAGTTCATCTTGGAACTTGGCGTAGTTTCCTCTGATACTCCCGTCCCGTTACTCTGCGATAACACTGGAGCCATTGCCCAAGCAAAGGAACCCAGGTGCCATCAGAAGAGCAAGCACGTGGAAAGGAAATACCACATCATTCGGGAGATTCAAAAGCGTGGTGATATCATCATCACCAAGGTGGCCTCTGCCGACAACATTGCTGATCCTCTTACCAAACCTCTGACACAGAAGGTTTTTGACCAGCATGTAATGAGTATGGGTTTACGGATTGTACCTGAATGGTTCTGAGGGCTAGTGGGAGATTGTTAGACTTGTGAGCCCTGGGCGAACCATTCTTACAATAAATGTTATTGTAATATTTAAGTTTATCAATAAAAGTTATTGATGTTTCACTCCCTTTCTGAAATTATATGAATGAATGCACTATAAGGTCCCTCTGTACAATTAGGGTTATGTACCATGGCCAGCTTGATGATCATATAGCTGTTGTTTCATTAAATGAATCATAGAGGCTGGTGTTTGGATGAATATCTAAGGAGTTAGATGGAGGACTCATCAAACACCGTCAAATGATTGTCAAGTGGAGATCTCCAGCCTGAGTAGGAGATGGCAATCCTTTCTCACATAGGCTGATATCTGACCGACCTCTTGATGCAGGTCCTCTGCATGGGAATAGTGATTCGGAGGTGTCAGATTAGTTAGGTCAATGAGTTGACCTAACGAGATCGAGATAACTTAAGTCCTATGTTGAATGCTGTCACAGCATAGGCATGCATCCTCTGACCGGAGACAGATATATTGCTATATATCTAAGTATGTACATTTGGCAGACCAATAGGTTGATGACCTAACCAAGGTCTATACACCGGCGAGCTGGTGTGCATATAAGGGTATATGAGCAATATGATCTCTCAAAGGGATCATACAAGTTCACTTGTGAACCGGAAGACATGAGCTCACTCATGAGGTATTGGGACCGATCAAATTCCATGCATGGTCGTCATGCTTTGGAAGCATGACATGAATTTGAAGGTATGATATATGCTTTGGGAAAGCATATGATCGATACCAAATCCCAATGACCAAGATTGAGAAACTTAATGATTAAACGCTGAAGAAGACAGTATAAAATGATCTTGATCTTCGGGTTGATCATGGGTCTTCCAGTATGCATGATGTACAGGTATTGGGAATACCTGAAGGGTGATGTGATCATAAACGATTGTATATCCATGACGCTTCCATTCCGAGGGAGTGATGAAACATGTCTGGATTTTAGTGACTCCTTTCAGTAGAGAAGCAATCCGATCTTAGTCCAAGTGTTGGACATTGATCTGAATGGGATTCAGATTCAATGAGAAGATTGGATTTGCGGCCTTGATTTAATCAAGCATCTGTGAGAGGTCCGTAAGATCTGGATTTGAGATGAGATCTCAACATCCAAGTCACTATACGTGGAATAATACAATCGCCCTATCCTTGTCTCCAAGTATCTGCGGAGAAAGCACATTATTCTTGAAAGGGTTCAAGAGTAATTCTTTTGATGAAATATCCAAGCAAGGACTTGATGATTAAATGTGATTTAATCATCAAGCTTAAATATGAATATGATTCATATTGTGAAAATGATTATCTAAGATAATTAAATAAGATTTGATTATCAAGGATTAGGAGAATGTGGATAGCACTATCCATGATATATGTATGTTATAAATATGATTTATAATATACATATATATAAGAGAGAGAATTTATGTAAATAGCATTTGTTAATTAATAATGTGAATTGGATTCACATTTGTTAATTAATTGGAAATGCAATTTACTAACTAGTTTGGGTTGTGAATATGATTCACATAATTTTCAATGGCAAGATTGAAATATTCACAAATTAATTTTGGAATTATTTTGGTGGATATTTATTGTAATTAATTGAGGAATAATATAATAAATAAAATGGAGAAAACAACCACCCTCATGGGTGGCGTCACCCATGAAGAGTTCATGGGTGACGCCCCCCCTTTTTAGGGGTTGGTTAACTCCACTTCATTTGTTATATTATCTCTTGATTAATTAACTTTAAATTGTTGTTATTAAACAACAATCCTAGCCATTGATTTATCATGGACCAAGCATAGCCCTTGGATCCATGTGTCCCATGGATTGAGATCCATTGGATCCTAAACTAGTATAAAAGGAGGGCTAGGGTAGCCTCTCCAAGGAACATCATCTAGAGTTGTGAAAGACAACTTCTCTCTCTCTCTCTCTCTCTCTAAATCTCGTGTGGTCTCTCTCTTAGTATCCAAGTGGACGTTCACTTTGATATTGAAGAGGAGAGCATCTTGCTTCGTCTTCGTCGCTTGGATCTTCGTCGAAGGATTGCGGGAAGGACGCGACTCATCATCGTGCCCGCAAGTGCATTCTCCGTGGGTCGGACTCAAGATAGGAGGATCTCTACTTTGGGATCTCGCGATCACAACCACGCTTCAAGAGGTATTTCTTGTACTTTGTGGTTTGATGAAACGATCCGAGAAGTGTTCTCGTGATCATGTGGTTTCATCGTTAAGTTTAAAAATTTTAATTTCCGCTGCATCTAGCATCTAGTACGACTAGTTGCTCTGATCGTATTCGATACGATCAACACGCTTCCGTGATGCGCTTAAGGATTCACAATATCCTTCAAGGAGAAGGGATACAATGCTCAATACACTATTCTTGGGTTAGGTTCTTGATTTCTTTGTTAATAAAGTGTCCAACACCATCATATATCATAATCTTCAGAATCCTGAACCTTGCAATGATATTCTATTTCAGGAATCGACATACAATGTGACTGTCAGTGCTCGAATTGGGATAGACTCCACCCAACGACTAACATAATACACGAGCAAAATATATTCAAACCCTAGCTGTTAGGAAATGGGCCCATGAATTCAGTGACCCACACAGAAAAAAAAGTTTGATATATGAATGTTTTTCGCGGGCATTGTATTATGATAGTTAGTACAACATTTCCCATATTCTTCTGCATATTTAAAAAGAGTTGGCCACCAGAGGCCACATTGAAGTAATTTTGTATGCTGTTATTTTCCTTGAATTATGTTCTCCTGACATGTAGTTGTGGCAATCCTCGAGGATACTGTGACATTCCTCCTAAGGAATACACTTTTTCCAGATGCAGTCTACCCCTCACGAAGTAAATATGGACCCTCCCACTAGTAGAAATGGATATCTGACAAGAACTTGTCAACTTTCAACTTAGGCCAATCTTGAAGAGTTCTCATGGAAATCAGATAATTGACAATATTGGTGAACCAGGGGAATGAAGTGACTGACATAATAGTCTCCTTTGTGAAAGTCTTAGTAATGGGTATCATGCTCTTTTTAGGAGTGTTTGCCTTTGGTAGTCTTGAATGATTATCTGCCATCACATTTTTGATTCGAAGCTTATCTATGATTTCAAGGTCGAGTTCCTAGTGTAGAAGGATCCATCTGATTAGTCGAGGTTGGCATCCTTCTTATTTTGTAAGTACTTGACGATAGAATGATCAGTATAAACAATGAATTTGGATCCAAATGTGATCTAAACTTTTTAGGGAGAAAATAACTGCCAGCAGCTTTTCCTTAGTGACAGTATCGTTCTTCTGTGCTTTGTCTAATGTATTGATAGCACAATGAATAGCAAATGGTAATCTATCTCTTCTCTATACCAAAAACGCACCAATCGCATAATTGGAAGCATAAATCAAAATCTCAAATGGTAGATATCAATCTGGTGGTTGTACGATAGTGACCGGAGTAATCAGTTCTTTCAATTTATTTAAGGCTTGGAGAACTCTGACATCTACAATTAAATCTATCTCCTTTCCAAGAAGCTCAGTCAATGGTTAGGCAATTTTGTTGAAGTCTTTTGTGAATCTTCTATAAAACCCCACGTACCCAAGAAAAGATTGGACCTTCTTCAAATTTGTAGGTGGTTCGAGCTTGGAATTCACGTCGACTTTCATAGGGTCAACCTCTATGCCACTCTTAGATATGACTTGGCCTAACACAATTCCTTAAGTCACACAAAGTGTCTCTTCTCCCGCGAGAGCACAAGATTAATTTTGCAGTATCTCTTCAATACACGGTCTATATATGTAAGGCACTAATCGAAACTATCTCCGTAGACCGAGAAGTCATACATGAAAACCTTGAGAAAACTACCAATCATATATACATATACTACTAACATGCACCTCTGGAGCGTTAATGATGCGCACAAAAATCTCCTCTTTAATTGTCGAAAATTGTAGTATCGGAGACGAAATTTGGTTTATAAAAAACTACAATCTTTAAATGTCATGGACCAAATTTTACTTGGCAAGATACCAATGTTGAACATAGGGACACGAGCCTCTTCGTAAATTTATCAAAAATTATTATTTAACTAATGAGTTATTGTTTTCTAATCCTAGGTCTTTCATGTTGATGTGATATTTAATGCACACCACGGAATGATATGCAAATAAATCATGCACATAAAATGATGCAAAAATAGAGTAGTATGATGCTTGAACTTTTTCTTTAGTTTTAAATACAATTAAAAGATGACCTGCAAAAGACAAGCATGCTAGATAAAGATGTACAAATATGCTCTAAATTAGTTGTATCAACGAGCAATTAAATAAGCAAGGATTTCAAAGACAAATTGTGCAACAATGATAAGTAATGGAATTTAGAATAAGAAGCAAGAGAGACTGAATGCATCAAAATATAACATACAGAATAAAGTTTCAAATTAACTGAAATCATGCGATTTGGAGTTAATCTGCTCAAGATATGCTAAAAACAATGTAGGGGCACAAATAGTGTAAAAATGTACAGAAAAATAATAGAAAAATATTACAAATAGGTCATGGAGGGACCCATTTATAAATTGAGAAAATAAGAGGGGCCCAATTGATATTTTTCCTTTGCGTACAAGCGTATTTTTACAATTATTGAAAACTGGCTTGGCCTTTTCACAAAATGTCCAAGCGCACATGTGAGGCATGCACGTCTAGACCTCATTGTAATATTGGAGAACCACTAGGGTTTCTCTGCAAATTACCCAGCTCGTACGTGCATGGCACGTGCGTCGGCTAGGTTTGGTGATGACGCAACTTCGGTTACACATGGCGCTTCTGGTGCCTCGGAGAATGGCTCGGTGGATCCAATCTTAGAGCTTCGATGCAGGTGACATGGCTTGATCACGGCTGTTGGATGGCTGCCAAGAGGCATCATCTACTGGTGCATGCACATCTTCCTCAAACAGAGGAGAGGCAGTGTTTTTGGCACTCCGGCGAGGGCCCCTCTCCTCCTTCGTGCTCATCCTCCTCTGGTGATGATCCTGGGAGCCTCCTGGAGGTTCCACAATGAAGCCCGTGAGGAGATGGAGACAGACACCTATAGGGACATGCTGTCGAGGAAGGCTCGTCGGAGTCAGACCAGGAGACCAGAGTGAGGTACACAGCTCCAGGCATTGAGGACCTGCAGGGGTTAGTATAGTCAAGGCGGTGGCGTGAAGTGCATTCGTGAGATTGGGAGGTGAATTTAGGATTGTGGATTGGAGGAGGTGAGGCCCTGGTGGGTTCTTCTCCAGCGTTCCTAAGAAGAAAAGGGCAGAGCAGAGGGAGGTCCTGGAGAAGGGAGAGGGTGGTCAGGAGTGTTGGCGAAGGTGATAGGTGTCTGGTTGAGATGCAGAGATGATCAGGTGATGGTGGAAATGGTTTTAAACAACAAAGAAATTAAGAAAAAATCAAAGAAAACACATGGTAAGAAGTACCTAGAGATCGAAGATGATCATTGGGCAGAGGAGAGGGACTGTACTGAGGTCGAGAGGACCTCGGGTCTTCGCTCTACATGCCCAGCCCGAGCATGGGGATCAACTATGGCGGAGGGTTGTCGTAGCTTGGCCAATCAGCCAACGATCGCAACTGGGGCTGGGGTCATCATTGCCACGACATCTAGCCACTCCGCTGTTACCGAAGGGTGGAGGAATCTGGATCCGTGATTGGTTGAT
Organism: Ottelia alismoides; assembly: GCA_037367405.1. NCBI lineage: Eukaryota > Viridiplantae > Streptophyta > Magnoliopsida > Alismatales > Hydrocharitaceae > Ottelia > Ottelia alismoides. The sequence continues at coordinate 2,012,946 of JAZKJV010007231.1, read as the reverse complement.
GGGGGTAACCGTGGCGGAGGGGAGGGTTTTATGGGTGGAGGAGCGAGCATTACTGGTGGTGGCGATGTGCTTTGCAATGGTTGCCCGAGGAAGGTGGAGTAATGGAGAGGTGAACGGATGGTTGCACGTACACCGAGGGAATCCAGGCCACACGGAGAGGGTATTAGGTCATGGAGGAAGTGATAGATGTGTGCACCAAAAATAGAAGGGGAAGAGGGTGCGGCAAGGTGCAAATCACGGGTAGGAGCGTTACTGGAGGTGGAAGAAGGAGTCAAGACCATTGTATCTTGCGATCCAACGACCCACATGGAGGCGGGGACGGGCGGTTCGCATCAGATCTGATCTAAGGGTGAGGGGGGAAGCGAAAGAAGGTGGCCTGGATGATGTCTGGAGATGGATCCGAGGGTCGGGAGAGAGTGAGCGACGTAGAGGAGTAAGATCCATTGGATGGGAGAGACATCCAATGGTCGAGATGACTACAGAAAGTAGTGGTGGAGATGAGATCTGGATGATGGATCCAACGGTTAAGGATTAACTAGAAGTGGTTGGCTAATATGGAGGCAGACCATGGATGATCCAACAGCCCAGAAGGAGGCCGGGTGGAGGGAAGAGTACGAGGCCACATGGGTGGTCCAAAGGGCACCACTTGGTGCAATGAGAAAATTAGAAAAGTTTAAAAGAAAAATACAAATAAAATAATTAGAATCTTAATTACAAAAAAGTAAAAACATGAAAGTTGTAGACCTCGATGAGATCTACAAGTTTTATGTTGTTCAAAAATCTAAAAGATGTCATTTATACAAAAAAATTTCGCAAGCATTTTTAATGATTAAAAGCACTTAATTTCAAAGATTTTTAATTTTTTGTCCATCTATTTTCTTTTAAAAGCCAAGGTAAATATATACAATATTTAATATAGTATTTAGGAATTTTTACTAATAAAGAAAATAAGGAAAAGTGTTAGTATTAAATACAATATAAGAATAATTAGTAATAAGGATTTAATTGTGGTTTTATTGAATTGTTTAAGTTAAGAGGATAATAAATAGATTTTAGCACAATGTATATGGGATTCATTAGTTACATAATCCAAAAGGCATTCTGCGAAAAGCTTATATCCTGAATGGACATGTGAAGGTGGTCTTATTTTTATCTTCATGGGCATTGGCAACCTGATTGTATCTGGAGTATCCATCCAAGAAACATAAATATTCCTTCGCGGTCGATCTTTTGTCTATCTGGTCTATGAAGGGAAGAAAGAAATGATATTTCTTGGTTGTTAGATTCAAACTTATGCAATCTACGTAAACAAGCCAAGAAGTTCGTACTCTGATCGGAATCTCCTCTCCCTTGTCGTTGTTCATAATGGTGATCCCAAATTTCATTAGCACTGCATGCAGAGTACTAATCCATTTTTAATCAAAGATGGGATATATGAATCCATCATTGGAACATTTAGTAGTTTCTTTCATAACGACCTCCTGGTGGTTATGGTACAATCTCTGTTAAAATTCTCGGGAGAATTTGTTGTCTTCTTTGAGGTAGATGTTATGCGAAGACAATGAAGGGTTGATCCTATGGAGATCTTAAATTTCCAGCCTATCCCTTTTCGATTTCTTTTTAGAACCTCAAGAAGACAAGATTCTTGATCCTTGGCAAGTTGTGCATTTATGCTAACCGGGAACATGTTCTATTCACTAACAAGGAATGCATACTTCATGTTTGATAGTAATGGTTGAGCTCAGGTGGGGTCAGAATCTGTTTAGTATCAACTTCAACAACTATGTAGGGCGGTGGTGTCAGATCCATCGATTGTAAATTATCCACCATAGGAAATTCAATCTCAGAATTCAATGATTTATAGAAAATTTCAATAACATCTTATTGTTCACAAAAATATTTAATAATCTCTTCTTGTTATCTAAGAACATATGGCCAACAATCCATTCATCTAGCAAATCAACAAAGATCTCATCTTCAAAGATAGAAGGAAACTCGATTATACTGTCCACTCCTTCGCTAGTGGAGAGGAATTCATGGGTCTCAGTTTCATCCATGAAGATATTTGTTTAGGATCACTTTCATCTGATGTAGAATCTGTCAGATTTGGCACTTGTATCATCTAGATGGGCACCATGTCGCTACTGGATTAAAAGGTAATATTTCCAGTGTCGTAGTACACCATTCCTTCGGCTGTTCGAAGGAACAATCGTCTAAGTATGATTGTGGTGTGAAGTAATGGAGCGGAGGTGTTTATGTCTATAACAATGAAGTCCACAGGGAATCGCATCCCTTGAATAATAACAATGACATCCTCCATGATGCCCCTTGGCCCCTTGACTGATGTATTTGTCAACTGTCGGGTCATTTTGGTAGACATGAGCGGTCCTACAAATTCTTTGAGTAGTGAGGTAGGTATTAGATTGATGGACGATCGACTATCAAGAAGTGTTCTCTCAATCTCTTGGTCGAACATCTGACATCTGACGAGAGGAGCTCCCATGTCTTTCTTCTTACTCGGGAGATTTCTTATTGCATTAATAGTAGTCACGGTTAGCATGCACTTCACATTTCTTTCATGGATTCAACGTGGTTGTCACTTTGTTGTACATGAGTCTTTTAGTCCTTTCTTAATGTTGGGCATGGACTTAAAGGACTTAAGCGAACGCATTTCAAGCACAAGATCTTGGTTGATTTCTACCACATCAGGATCAAACAAATCTATTTTCAATTTTCTAAATTTTTGGCTTTTTACATAACATTAGGAAATGGAATATGTACAAAACCAAAACCAAAAGCGTTGTTCTTACTTACGTGAAAATTATTGTCCACATCATGCTGTACAAATGGATGACAAAAAGTAGTATAATCATCCATAAGAGGCGAGCATCCAAAAATTGCAGGCTCGGCTCCATTGGTTGGCACTTGATCGGTAGCGAGTGTAGTCCTCTCTATTGCTGATGCAATGTCACTTCAGCTACTTCTATCTTATTGGTATTTTTGATTTTATTTATTTTTTTTGAATTTTCAAGTATGGTGATGCTCCTCCATCTTCTTCTTCCTCACCCAACCTGGCCGTTGGACGGAAGGATGCAGTAGATAATGATTTGTTAGAAGATGATCTATTCATCCCTTTTGTTGTGGCAGAAGGTCATAGAGTCATACCTCTACTGAGAGTGACAACATTAGATAAGAAAATATAAAGAACATCTAACTCTGTGAGACCATATGTGGCATCACAAATTTACCTGCTCTCTCTTCCTGAAGTTGTTGCGGTTTGCCTCAACTTGTGCTGGAATAGGAGTTTTGGCAGTGGTGAGGTCGTCAAGCTTCTGACTAGTTTCTGCTAATCTCTTCACTAGTTGATCCGAGCAATCAAGGGTTGGGTTAACAGGAGCAGCCTTGGATGGTTTGGCTTGCTGGCCACATTGAGACTGGGAATGGTGTGGATGTTGCTAGTAGGGATACTGAGAGTTACATTGTGGAGAAGGCCGATGCTGATAGTGTTGGACATGCGACCCCACGACAGGTTATTATGTAATAAATATTTTTGCAAATATCATTCCCTGATCTGAAATGAAGAATAATTAATTTACATAATAGGCCCCTTAGTACAATTAGGATATGTACCAAGGCAATGTTATTAATGATCATACAACTGTTGATTAAATTGTTGAATCATATAGGTTGGTGCTTGGATGAATATCTAAAGAGTTAGATTGAGGACTCATCAAGCACTATCAAATGATTATTAAGAGATGATCTCCAGCCTGAGAAGGAGATGGAAATCCTTTCCCTAAAGGCTGATATCTGACCGACCTCTTGATGTATGTCCTCTGCATAGGAATAGAGATTTGGAGGTGTCGAATTAGTTAGTTTAAGATTTGACTTAATGAGATCGAGATAACCAAAGACCTATGTCGTAAATAGTCAATATAGGCATGCATCTTCTGACCAGAGACAAAAGTGTTACTATATTTCTAAGTATGTACATTTGGCAAACCGAGGTCTATACATCACTGTATTGGTTTGCATGCAAGGGCATATGAGTAATGCGATCTCTCAAAGGAATCATACATATTCAGTGCTGAACCGGAAGACATGAGGTCATTCATGAGATATTGCGAATACACAAATTCCATGCACAATCTTCTCACTTTGGAAGCTTGGTTGAATTTGTAGATTTGATATATGCTTTTGGAAAGTATATGATCAACATCTGGGTATGATATATGCCTTTGGAAAGTATATGATCTATTCTAACTCCCAATAGTAAAATGAGAAACTTAATGATAAAAGCCTGAAGTAGATAGTGTAAAATTGATCTAATACTTCGGGTTTAATCTTGGTCTTCAAATATGTATGATGTACATGTATTAGGAATACCTGAGGGTGATGTGATCATAAACGATTGTATAACCATGACGCTTCCATTCCTAGGGAATGATGAAACAGGTTTGGATTTTTTGTGACTCCTCTTAGTAGAGAAGTAATCTGATCTTGGTGAAAATGTTGGACATCGATCTGAATGTGGTTCAGGTGCAATAAGAATATTTCAGGTCTTAAGTTTAATTAAATAAAATTGTTAACTATTTTTATTTTAATTTCCTTTTTATTTTCTCTTAGTTTTGTTATCTAGCGCCAAGGTGGCACTGACATGGCCCAATCGCAGGCCTTAGACTGTTGGCCTCGGGCCAACAACCTGATGAATCCCCATTTCATCACCTTTATTCTATCATTTAGGCCTTATAACCCTAGTAAATTCATGTAAAAAGCCCTAATTTACATAAATTAACATTCATGCATTATTGTGTAAATATTGTATAAAATGTTGTTTTTAATGCCAAAATTAAAGAAAAGAAAAATAATAAAATATCGAAGGTATTTTATGACCCTAAACCCTGAGACCTGGGTAGCTCGATGACTAGGTCGACAAGGAATAAAGTAGGGAGAGAACTTGGGACATATTTTATCTTCCACTTTTTATATCTCAAATACTGAAACTTCGTACATGAAACCTATAAATAATAAAATATATAAAAATACAAAATTGATTTCATACAAAAATAATATATAGAATAAAAGGTATACTTTGAATAAATTTCCAAAATCCCAACTTCCCAGACTCATATCTCTCAAATAAAAACTCAAAATGTATCAAAATCACCTTTAATTGTGTATACCTTTTAATAATCTATTTAATGAAGTTGTTCATATTTTTTGGAGTTAAGGTGTGAAAGTTTGGTTTTGGACCCCTATTGTGTAGTGTACTTTATTAAAATATTTATTTTATTTATTCTTCATTATTTTTATATAATTTTATATTTTATAATTTGTTAAATTTTATTCTAATATATATTCATATTAAAACTAAAATAAAAAAGCTAAGGGAACACTAAAATAAAATATGCATATAAACGTATAAATGAAGTATTTGTATCTATACCTATACAATCAATACACCTATTTATTTTGGTGTACAAATTATATCAGAAAAATTACAAACAAAAATATATTTATGTATCTAAAAAAATTTATAATTATATAAAATAAAAAAATAAATTAATAAAGTCAAAACTACAAAATAAAAATAAAATAGTCAAAATATAGATGAATATACCTATGAATAAACCCCTAAAATTAGCAACTCATAAATGACCTCAAAAAAATAAATAAAAATCATCATTAAATACTACATAAAAAAATAAATAGTTTTCTTTTATAATAAAAAATTAATAAAATCACATACTATTTATAAATAATTATTTTGAATAAATAGGCAGTTTTGTCCTATAGTGCGCATACATGGACCAATTGCAACGCCCGTTCATTGACTCCAGTCAACTCCCCATCTTTCAGCTCTGACTCCTGTCAGAACCTCGAGACCCTCTTTTCCTCTGATGTTTTGACACCTCCCTGATGGTCCTTCCACCTCAAGCACTTCACCAAAATCGTCCACCTTACATTTGTTTATCTTACGGGATCATTAAATCCTCTCAATCTACCTCGAGAACGTCAATAACTGCCTCCCAAGATCACTCGAACTCACACTCTATAAATAAAGCCTCCCCTTTCACCTTCTTCTTTTGATCCCTTTTCGAGCTCCTACGTGAAACATCGTGTGTATGCGTGAACCACCGGTGGCAGCGATGACTTCCCCCGCGATTGGAAGCCAAGGAGCAAGGAGAAGGGGAGGTCCACGACAGGGCTCTGGCACACCCTGCTCCCTAAATCCATCTCAGGTATAAGAGATAATTTTTCCTCTATTTTAGGTAGCTTTCATTCCCATCTTTTAATTATAGTGTTTCGTTTCGCATTTCAATAAGTGTTAGAATTGATTAGGCAAAACCCCCGCGCTGATGTTCTTGAGCTCCGGCCTTATTTCTCTACGATCCAACCTATCCCTGACTCTCTAATCACAACCATCACTTCCCCATGCATCTTGTCCATCTAATCCGACCACCCAGACATCCAGATCAACTTTTCGATCCACAAATCGAAGGTCTACCTCTGTCGTTCACCGGACCTTTACTGCCCCCTCATACCTTGTACGTTTCAACTTCAAAACTGGCCTGGGTGATTCACTCCGAGCCATAGTACCATTCCGTGCCTGCGTCGAGGCAAAAAGGAATCCCTTTGGAGCTCGATAGCAGCTAGACGAGAATTCCTAGGTGATCCCTCTTCCTCGACATGACATGACATGACCTTATCATTGGGTTCTGTATCTTCTGGAGTACCTTGATTGACGCGGATGAGTCCTCGTAGGTGTAGAGCCAAAGAGATCCATTAAACACTATCGATGGAATGAGGAATTGTCATGCAAATTTCGGGGAAGGACACCTTCATACATGTTCTTCGCGTGAAGCAGCTATCGTCTGATGAAGGGAGCGACCCTAGTTCTAATCTCAACCATCCACGCATCACTCTCCTTAGCCGTTGATGAAAGTTCAAGATCAGATCCTGAGCAATCATCGCTGAAGCGGTATCGCTTGTCCAGGACGCGCCACATGTAATAGTGAAAGGAGCTTGACCGTTCAATGACGTATATAAATGGCGTAAATTTTATATCTTAGCCCTGATGTTTGTATTTATTATTTAGACATATAAATAAAATGTAGCATTTAAAATAAAATGGATATTTTATAAAAAGACCTATGTACTTATTGTATTACATTTGGGTCTTGTCCAGCTCAGGTAACGTGTCATCCCATGTGAGCTAAGCAAATTATAGGGACACCACTACAGTTTTTTGTATTTAATTTTAGTCCAATAAAATTTGAATTACATTATATATTGTTGTGAAAATTATAGATTAGACCCCGAACTTTAATTTATTTACATTTATGCCCCTGCTAGTTCATATATTTTTGGTGTTTGGATTCTATTTATTAAAAATACTATCTTAGCTCCTAAAATTATTCAAAAATAGGGTTAGATGCTTGGCAGCATGTACTTTCACATCGCATATTTTTTTTTTGCATTTTTGGGCATTTGAATTATTTATTAAAAATCACAAGGACCCTATTTTTATACTATCTAGCTTATAAAATACCAAAAAAATAAGACTATGTTGAAAAATCCAAAACAAATTAACTAGCATAATATTATCTAACTATAGGACCAAAACCCCTAAAAATAGAAAAAGAAAAAGCATAAAAATAAAGAAGCTCCAAAATCCAATAAAAATATTAAAATTCCAGAAAAATTCCAAAAATATTTCTTTCTATTTTTTATTTTTTTATATTATTATCTATGTATTAAACTTGATTTGGATAATTTTGAACCTTATTTACTATTTTTAACATTCAAATCAATTTTTGCCTATTATTATATCCCTATTATGGGATATTTTTTACTTTAAAAATCCATAAAAATTAACAACAATTCCAAAAAAAATATAAAAACATTATAAAAATATATAAAATCCAAGAACAATTTATTTTCTAAATTTTATTTATATTTATTAGTATTTGTAAGTATATTAATATATATAGAACCTTATATATAGTTGTATTATACTTGAACCTAAAAGAATATAAAACTAAAAATAAAAAAGAATTATAAAAAATAAAAATCCATAAAAAATATATAAAAGCATAAAAACTCCACAAAAGGTATATGTATATACATGATAAATGACATGGATGTTTATAGACACTTTGTTTACAAATAACACAAGGCTACCATATTTGCTCTCTGTGGTTTGACCTCTACATATTTACTTGCTATGCATCTTATAGTAGAGAATAATAAAATTTAAGTCACTTTGTGCTATTCATTGTTTCCATTTATTTCATGGGCTATTTGCTAACTAATAAGAGATTTTTGAGTGGACAACAAACCAACTGCGGATTCGCCTTGTGAAACCGTACGACCCTTGAATTTCCTCAGTTATCAAATGGCGCGGTTACCGAGGAGCATTGAGCGTAGCCTATTTTTGTCATGTTATTTTGTATAGGAATTTGTTCTTATTCGTTAATTATTTTTATAAATAGTAATTTATTTATTTTGTACATAATCATTCAATTATTATTTGTATATAGCTCATTTTGATTATTTGTGCTAATAATATTTATTTGTGACTTTGTTGCGAGGGCCTGCACGCGAGGATGGCTTCTTAGGAGGCCGACGCAACCAAGTTCAGTGGAGGCTGGTCTTTATCCCTTGACCAGTTGGAGAAGCTAGAAAGGAAGCAAAAAAAGTGAATTTAACAATTATATCTGTAATAACTAAGACTTGGACTCTACTCTCCACAACGAGGTACAGTACCCGGGTGTTTGTTCATCTAGGGGCCTCGTCGCAGTTTTCCATGTTTTCATGCCTTCATTTATTTTGTTTCCCATTGTTTTAAGTTTTCCGCCTTATTTTTATTGGTTTTGTGTTCTTGGAGTCCCTAGACTTAGGTTGCTTAACTCGATAATAAGGTCCAAATCCTAATAAGAATGCACGTTCCTATAGTCTCTTACGTTTGGATCTAGTCAAATTAATAAATATTAGTTAGATGGATTCTGACCTACGTGTCGTGAGAGAAATCATATAACGCTAGCAGGACTCGTTGTGGTGGGCACCAAGATGTCTCCAAGATCGGACTCTAGGGTTTGTCTCTAAATAACTAACATATGGTTCTTCACGATTAATAACATATAATGTTTAGGGCGATTTAGTCGATTGCACACTGGCATGTAGTTAGGTTTTATAATTTTGTTTTGCATACCGCATGGAGAGAGCTGGGAAGCACTATAAGTCCTCTAACTTAGCATGCATCATTAAAGTCAATGATAAGATTTCCACCATTGAATCGACTTGCATGACTTTTTCACTATCTCCCTCTGCTTTTTAGCACCTAGGACTTAAAGGAAAATCCAATAAAGTGAAAACCTAAAAATTAAAACAAGGGTATTTCTAAATACACTTTGACCTTAATTGAAATTCATAATGGACTTTCATTATCTTGGATTCATAAAGCCCTCATCGATTTCAGGTACCTTTGGATGGGACCAAAACCCCTACCATGAGCGAGGCACGACCTGCTAAGGATTAGAGCCCAAAACCCAGTAAGTAACAACCTTGAGTATCGCCTGGAGTTTTGAAGTAATGGTGCTTCTATCGTACATGGACGAGTAGGGCCTTGTCAACGGTGGTATTCCCACCTTGTGTGGAGTATTGACATGGTCTAAAATACTGCGTTTAGGCCATGCTTTCGCAGGGGTGTCTATCTCATCGGTTTGCATCCGAGTAGGTTCTTGCACACTCACAGGTGGTTGTGTTGCGAGCGAAGACCGAAGTAGCGGTTTCACCTATCGACTTCCTCTCTCTATTTCTTTGGTTGAATAGGGATCTAGAAAGGGTTACAAGGACCTCAAAAAGTGCATACTATAGGTTAGAAAGGAACATGACAAGTACATGATACTTTTCTCCCAGTAATCTCTCCTGTAGGGTTAGCGTGCTAAGGACTTGTTACAAAATATGCCTGAAATGACAACTATAAAACTAGAAAGATAATAAATAATGAACCTTCATGGCTCCACATGGCGTGAGTTGGTGAACCCAATTTTGTATTGTGTTTGCATGGATCTAGACTAATGTTAAAAGATCAAAGAGTCGTGTATTCTAGAGAATTTTGTGTCTCTCTTTTGACCCCCGCTTAGTTCGAGCCTCTCTATTGTTTAACACTGCATTTTATTCCTCATTGACCATTGTATCTTTCCTCCCACATCAATCTCCTTCTTTCTTCATGATGTCGATCCATGGATGGTTTAGTCGGGACTCCACCGATGCCTACATTGATTCCATAGACTCGACCTCGTAAATAATTCGAGGCGATTCACAAGAACTCGATCCAGACCTTGCGGGTCAATCTCTATACTCCTCATCTTCTTTCCTTCCTTTTGACCACCCAATAATCTGGGACCACTCTTGTCCCTCCTTCGCCATTGTGAATGAGAGTAGATTGCAATCCACATCTTTTTCATTCACGACATTATGGGATTGATCCTAATTCCAGAATCATCTTGGCTATTGGGAATCAGTTTCAAGTGGTATGATGGGGAATTTTTCACATTTCAGATAGAAGCCAACCCCAGTAATGGATCCCAACACATAATTCATTTCTTCAGACTCAAACCCGGAAATGGCTCCCCAATGAAAGGGCAAGGATCAATAGCCACCATCCTAGCATGAGCAAGGAAAGATGCCAATTAGAATCAGGTGAACGCTCAGTTGTTGGCATCTATCCAATCCATTCAACAATAGCTGAGAGAGCGGGCCCTACCACAGACCGTGTTCCAGGACATGTTGAATGGTGTGATGAAAAGACCGGTAGGAGGAGGAGGTGGACCAACTGGAGGAGGGGGAGGACACATAGTGATCTCGATAAGAAAGATCCAACACAAGGGAGGCAGAAACCCACTCTAAAAGAGACATATAATCCTGGAGACAACCAGATGACCGAGTGGATCCTCATTCCACCAGTACACGCTCACTTTGAGCAGAAGCCTCAATTCCTTGCTCTTCTCCATCATTTCACGGGAACACCAGCAAAAAGCCTTACACTCACCTGCCGTAGTTTTCATGATGTGTCGTCATACCCAGTACCTCAATATTCCTTTGGACATAGTGAAGATGATGGTGTTCCCCTTCAGTTTACAAGACAAGGCCCTCAACTAGGTCAATCATTAGGAAAGATTGTGATGACATGGGAGGAATTGAAATCCACCTTCTTGCATAAATTCTGTCCTCTCAGTTGGCTCAACCAGATGGGAGTCAAGATCAACAACTTCTCCCAGGGTGCCCACACGACTATCCATGAATCTTGGGAGCGATTCACATACTTGTAGAGAAGTGCACCCACCATGAGATACCATGGACTAGTCTAGTCCAACACTTTTTTAGGGGACTAGATGTAGAGAGCCAAAGGTTTGCAACCTATAGAGGATCACATTTCAATAAGTATGAAGATGTGGTTTGGCAGACTTTTGAAGAAATGGCTGAAGGAGAGGCCGCCCTCTCTTCATCCAGAACATACCAGAAGCAACCTCAAATCCTCTAGAAGCAAGTACATATGGCAGCATCTCGCGAGGCGGAGAGAGTGAGAGCTCAAATCTCAACATCATAAGGGAACATCTCTCAAAGATTGATATTATTGAGAAGCGATCACAAGATATTGAGAAGCTCATTGGGATAGAAAAAAGGACTCAACACTTAGACAAGATAAACTAGATCACCAAGTAATTGGAGTTGTTGGTGAGCACTATCAGTTTTGTTCCGTGGGCGACACCATCATTAGAGACTCATGCTGAGAAGAAGGACGAACCATAACCTACACATCAACCTCAACCGAGTTAGCAACAACCGACCCTCTGGCACATATATTACGTTCATGCGCTCGAGCAGACCCTGCCACAACAACAAATGGTTCTATATCAGATAGACTTTCTCTCTCCTTCAGATCCAACCCTTCCACCACTGATTCAAAAAGTCAACAGTATATGGAGCAATGACACGCAACTGACCCATCCTGTGGGACAACACCAGGGTCAGCCACAAGCCAACCAGCATTACCACCAACCTCAGTACTAGAATCGCCCATCTCCATCGTACCGGAGACAGTCAAAGCAGTACCTCCAGCTGCAGAACTGTCATCAACAACAGTATCACCAGTACACAACTGGATAACGGCATCAACTTCCTCGTCCTCCTCCTCCACAACATCATCAACATTCGCAGCTTCAACCTTCCAACTATCAGCAAGAGCGTGTCTTTCATGTTGAATCTTCTGAGACAGCTCCACTGAACCCTACCCTAGATTGCTTAGACCAACTTGTGAAGGGTCTAACAGAAATGACGAAGAATCTCGATGTCCTAACTACCACCAAAACATCCATTCCAATGCAGGTAGAAGCTAACCCCAATATCTTCAAGAGAAAAGAGTAGGTAGAATGTGATGCCCTCTCTACACCAGTAGAGCCGGATAGTTGTAATATTGCTTTATCTAATGCTATTACTCTTAGAAGCGGTAGGACTTTACTTCCATCTGCCACCAGTAATGGGTAAATTAAAGCTTTAACAAGTGAATCCTCATCTTCTGCATCAGTCGTGCTAGTACAGGGACGGGTGAGGAAGAAGAAGGAGGATCAATGCCAGCTACCATTCAACTCCACCTCTAGCAAGAAAAACACTACAAAATCAAAAAGTGCAAAAAAGACCAAAAAGATGTTTGCCATCGACTTGAAGCTGGGACAACCATGGAGGAGCCGCTAGCAGTAGATGATCTTACGCCAGCCGACAGATCTTTGACCTTACCTTTTACTTGTCCACCAGCATCTCAGTTGCCAGCCTGTGCTCCTTTTTTGTGAACCAGATGCACATAATATTATGGACAAGGATTTTATTGTAAATAAGAACTCTGATTATGATTTCAGTACTATAAATATTCCAATTCCAGCAGCAATAGAAAATCCCAAAACAATTACAAAAAGAAAGAGTGCACTATCCGATCGTGGAGTTGTGCACATTTTTAATAATTTGACTGTTGATATTCCATTAATAAAGACCATGGAATACATGCCTGCTATGAAAAAAGGTTTGAAAGAGGCATGTAGAAACAAGCTTCGACCATCACGAAATGCCAATAGGTTGAGAATCATGTTCTCTACATGGCCTCGGTTGCATCCATCAACAATCTCCCGCAAAAGAGCAAGACAAAGGAGCACCCTTGATCAGTTGCGAGATTTTTGATCAAGTCTTCAAGCGAACATTTCTTCACAGCAGTTCTTTCATCAACCTCCCGCCCTCTTCATTATTGCAAGAATTTGTGCTAGGTCCTCTTAATAGACACAGATGATCCTACAGTTCGCTGATCGATCCGTTAAGTGACCTCAAGTTATTTTGGAAGATGTTGTGGTAAAGGTACGGGACATGCAGTTTCCTGTTGATTTCATAGTCCTTGATATGGATTCCCCTGTACCCTTACTTCAGACTCCTATTATCCCGGGCTAGCCATTCCTATGCACTTTAGAAGTCATGGTTGACTATGGGGCTAACAAGATCACCTTCAGCTCGGGCAACACTAGAATTTCCATAGACATGATGAATGAGCTCAAAGTCATAATTGATAAGGTCATGTAACACTATTTGAAGAAGACTATGACTTCATTGTAGAGATCAGAGATACACCACTGGCTTTGAACAATCTATGGTCACAGGAAATCCTCTCTCTAGAGGACCTAAAAAGCATAACCACCACAAGCTTCGGAGATATTTGGGAGACAGAATTCAATTTACTGATGCATCTTTTTGATTCTGATGATTCACTCCAGCTCAAACACAGTGAGACCATTGACGATCTATTCGACACATTATCAGAACATTAGCAAGACACCGAGGTCCGCACTACCTCCAAAGTTCAGGCAGATCATCCTCCAACCATCATCGTTTCAGAAGTGACCAAGCAATCAGACATATCAGAACCGGAACTAAAGCCACTTCCAACAGGCCTGAAGTATGCTTTCCTTGCGGGTGCAGAAAATATGTATCCGATCCTCATTAGCAACAACATGACTTCATAGCAAGAATCTCGACTCCTCTAGGTTCTAGAGAAAAACTGCAAGATACTTGGTTGGCATGTTTCAGATCTCCGTAGGATAAATCCTACATTGTACTTACACCACATCTACCTGGAAGAAGATGCCAATCCATCCTGTGAGTTTCAAAGAAGATTGAATCCTAATCCGAGGGACATCGTCATGAAGGAAATCATGAAATGGTGCGATGCATGCTTCATCTATCCCATGTACGACTCCAAATGGGTAAGCTCCCATACGTAGTTCCAAAGAAGTCAACGCTTAATGTGGTTACAAATGACAGAGGAGAGGTGATATCTACTAGAGTAGTGACTTCCAAGCATGTATGTGTTGACTACAATTGTTTGAACACAACAACTAAGAAGGACCACTTCCCCTTGCCGTTCATTGATTAAGTTTTGGAAAGACTGGATAGCAAGAAGTTCTTCTTCTTTCTAGTTGGGTACTCTGGGTACAACCAAGTGGAAATCTCCCCTGAAAACCAAGAGAAGGCGACCTTCACTTGCCCGTTCGACACCTATGCTTTCATGAGAATGCCTTTGGACTATGCAATGCACCAACGACATTCCAAAGATGTATGCTTGCAGTATTCACCAAGATGGTAGGCAATTTTCTCGAGATTTATGGATAACTTCTTTGTCTATGGTAAAAACTTCAATTCTTGTCTTGAGCACCTGAACAAAATTGTTCAGAAATACATATGAAATCAATCTAGTATTATCAAGTGAAAAGCGCCACTTCATGGTCACAGAAGGGATTGTGATGGGCCACGTCGTTTCCAAACGTGGCATGGTAGTTGACCCGGCAAGGGTGGATGTAATTGCCAACCTAGAGCCACCTCAGACAATCATGAGTGTGAGGTCATTCCTGGGGCATGTTGAATTCTACAGAAGATTTATCCATGATATTAGCCGCATTGCCTGACCTCTTACAGAATGACTATGCAAGGAGATTGAGTTTAATGTTGATAAATAGGTTCTCCTTTCATTAAATAAACTGAAGGAGCTCATCACTCAAGCTCTAGTCCTATAGCCACTCGACTGGTCGTAACCATTTGAGATCATGACCGATGCATCAGAATCCACCATTAGGGCAATGCTGGTACAAAGGAAAGACAAGGCTCCCTATGCTATTCATTATGCCAAAAAACATTAGATGAAGCCCAGAGAAACTACACTGTGACAGAGGAAGGATTGTTGGTTATGGTATTTTCCTAGAGAAGTTTAGATCCTATCTACTTGGATCAAAAGTCACCATCTTCACCGTCCACTCTGCTATTCGATACATACAATAGAAGAAGGATGCCAAACCAATTTTGATTAGATGCATCCTTCTCCTCTAAGAATTTGATTGGAGATAAAGGACAAGTCTGGAATTTAGAATGTGATACCAGACCACCTTTCCAGAATATATCTACAAGATCCTCCACTAAGTAGTGTACCCATCACAACCGCCTTTCCTGACGAGTCAATTCTAATAGTGGATTCACTCCCTTGGTATGCTAATATTGTCAACTACCTCATTTCAGGTGTAGTACCACATGAATGGATGAAGATCCATAAGGACAAATTCTTATTAACAATTCATTTCTACTAATGGGAATATCCTCTATTATTCAGGGAAGGAGCGGATTGTATTTGGCGCAGATGCATTCCTCAGATGGAGCAACATAGTGTCCTCAAGCATTTTCACTCGCTCGAATCTGGTGGACACAATTATGGAGATATAACATCAACAAAAATATTACAGTGTAGCCTTTGGTGGCCTACATTATTTAGGGATGCAACATCATTTGTCAAACGATGCACTGAATGTCAGCGATTGAAAGGCACCCTTACAACCAAAGATTCCATGCCCCTGAAGATCATTTAGATTACTCAAGTATTCAATGCTTGGGTGATCGATTTCATGGGACCTTTCCCAAACAGTTTCATTCGACCTTTTCCAAACAGTCAGGGATATGAGCATATCCTTCTTGCTGTTGATTATGTGAGCTGCTGGGTTGAAGCTATCCCTGCTCGAGCTACAGACAACCCTACAATGTTCCGCTTTTGGAAAGAAAACATTATCTCACAGATCGGGATTCTGAAAATACTCAAATCAAACGGGGTAGTCACTTCATTAACCAAGTGGTCAAGAAGCTAACTAAGGAGCACGGAATCGAGCATCGAGTCATATCTCCTTACCATCCTCAGACCAATGGTATGGAAGAATTATCAAACAGAGAAATCAAGATGATACTTCAGAAGCTTGTTAAGCCAGACAGAAAAAATTGGTCCTAGTTTTTGGATTCAGTCCTCTGGGCATGTATCGAACCGCTTACAAGTCCTCGTTGGGCATGTCACCCTATCGCCTTGTGTATGAAAAGCCATACCTCCTGTTAGTGGAACTGATTCATAAATCATTGTAGGCATTTAATATATGTAAT
Source organism: Ottelia alismoides (assembly GCA_037367405.1). Taxonomy (NCBI): domain Eukaryota; kingdom Viridiplantae; phylum Streptophyta; class Magnoliopsida; order Alismatales; family Hydrocharitaceae; genus Ottelia; species Ottelia alismoides. The sequence goes on along the minus strand of JAZKJV010007231.1, from coordinate 1,996,437 downwards.
CTTGACTCACAAGAAAGTTGTCAGAAGAGGAAAGAAGATCTGAACAAGCTCTTGGAATTTCGAGACTATGAATATGATGCTACATTTATGTATAAGGAGAAGGTGAAAAGCTAGCATGACTGATGCATCAGATAATGCAACTCAAAAACATTTCTTTTAAGCTTTTATCTCTTCTTCTTTTTTTCTTTTTATTTTTTAGCTTTCGTTAAAAAATGTGTATCACCCCCTTTTAACAATCTTCTATGCTTAGGACGTACTTTATCGTAAGTATAGGGGGTGTGCACTCAATTTCGTTTCATTCTTTGATCCTCTCCCCTGTCTCCTCTTCTTGTCGATACTCAGTAATATCAAACCCTAAGTATAGGGGGAGACAGTCTGAGTTGAGATTTGTTCATTCCCAACCTTGACGCTCCCGGCTTTGTGTACATTCTGCTATCCTTAGATGATTTGATCCTAAGTACAGGGGGACATTCGACTTCTCATTCATTCATTCATTTCTTCATTCATTATTCTTTAGACTTTTCTATATTGAGTACGAGTTATGTCTTCTCTTTTTCTCTTTGATCTATGAGGAGATAACTCAAGCTAAGTATAGGGGGTGTTGTAGAGGATTTTGCGGAGGTCGTGTTATTCCACAAGGCGGATCAACAGTCGTGGAGATGATCTCACACTAAACCCAACTTCAAATAACAATTAACCCACAAACAATAATCAAGAAAAGAAAAGCAAATATGGAGTTAAAATTTATTATCACTCTACAACAAGGATGTGTATAGGTGCAAGTATGCCGAGTTCGAACATATAGAACAAGCAGGATAGATCGGTAAATAAATGTACAAAAGTGATTGTGATAGATTTGTCTATATGTACTCTTTTTTTGTGGGTTTTTAATTTTTGTTTTTTTAATTTTAATTTCATTTTATATTTTTGTATTTTGGTTTTTAATTTTATGTTTTTATATTTTCTTTTTATATTTTATATTTTTTTATATTTTCCTTTTCTTTTAATAGATATATAAAAATATATGTAGGATATATATAATATAGGCTATAATAGATATAAATACTAATAAAAATAATCAAAATTAAGAAAATAAAATATTTTTAGGTTTTTTACCATTTTTGTTATTTCTTAGGATTTTTTTCTAATATATATATTGAAAGTCATAAATACCCTAAATCAGGGTCGGAATAAATAGCCAAAATTAAAATAGAGGGGAAAAATACAAAATAGTACCAAAATTGCTCCACGTTAATTTTTATATAAAGATAATCATAAGAAGAAAAATATAAGATAAGACACAATTTTTGGATTTTTTTAAGATTTTTTTATATTTTTAAAAGAGTTTTAAGAGTTTTTCAATTTTTACGAGTTTTCTTTTGTAATTTTTAGTGATTTTTTGTCTGAAGGTTAAAAATACTTAAATAAACAAAATATATTTTGTTGGAATTTTTCAAAACATTTTTTTATTTTTATGGTTTTTTATTGCAAATAGGGACCAAATAGGATGTTTTTGATTTTTAATAAATAATAAAAGCCCTAGTTGCAAACCTAAAATATATACGTGAAAATATGTGAAATCAGGAATATACAGATATTTTTTTAGATTTTTTATAGTTTAATTGCTGGTTAAAATAAATACAAATAACAAAGAGAATATGCAATGCTGGGGCACTAACATAAATATCAGAAAGTCCAATGGCCTAGCAGTAATTTTACCAAAAATATAACACTTAATTAAATAGTTTCTGTACCAATCACAAATTTCCAAAAAATACAAGGTCCTCCCTTGCAAAATGCCTGCACCTCATTCGTACAGGCACGTGAGGTAACATGGATAGGACCTCGATGTAATAACAAACAAAATGGGGCCTAAGTGCAAATTTTACAAAAATTATAGAACAACCTATGAAGTTTACAGATTAGTTATTAAATACAAAAACCGTGTGGGCTTCGATGCAAAATGCTCACAATTATGCACGATCGAATAGTGGATATGAGTTCACTTTGCTCCGTGTTGCCTTTTGCTGTAGCGATGCCGCTTTGCGACGAGAAGATGAGATTAGATCTCCTAGAGGGGTCAGACGGTAAAGATGCGATGAGATCCTACGGTTGTTGTGGCTCGCTAAAAGTAGGGAAGGATCAGACAGTTCTGGGTGATGATGGAAGAACGATGGAGGAACTCGCCGCTGGCAAGTTTGGGTTTGATGTAGCACTGATCTCCGACACCTTCTTTGTTGTAGAAGACATAGAAAGGTTCTTGGGAGGTTCCTCGAGTGGTAGACTGCTTCAAAATGGCGAGGCGATGACCGAAGCACCACTACGAGGTCGGGGAAGGAGGAGCATCCTCGGTGCCTCCATTGAACAGAAAATCGACTCTACATGGAGTCCTTTGACCTCCAGAACCTGCGAGTTAAGCAACACAAGAAATCGAGGTGTCATGGTGGTCTTGTTTGGTGGAATGGGGTGAAAGGAGGTGTGAGTGGAGGTACTCCAGCGACTAAAGGGGATGGAGTACCTAAAGCTCGATCCAACTAGAATTGAGGTGATCAGTGGGTGGATGAAGGTGAAGGGAATTAAAGTGGAGGCGAGTTGGTGCATCGGGGACCAGCGGAGCACAATGGATAAGTTTGCAAGAGCTAGGCTCCGAAAAACTAGGAATGGATGATTTAACACTAAACTTCATGATTAAGTGCTAATCTAAACTAAGAATCAAATGTTGGAATTGAAATGAAATAGAAGAGTAGCAAATATGACCTCGATGGTTGGATGAATAGAGATGAAACCTCACAACGATGTAAACTATCAGAGATGGTGGAAGTGCCACCCGACGTCGTTGGAGCACGTCTCAAACTTTTGGAGGGGAGCTGTCACCCCCCTCGGTCCTGAGCAAGGTGAGAGGAGGCCCGACTAGGTCAAAAGGGTGTTCCAAAAATAGGAGGGAAGATCAGAGGGGCTTATGTACAAAGTGACTGTTGCAATGATCCATTCCTCGACGTAATAGTTGAGCATGTAAGAGCATTCTACGAGGAGAAAAAGCGATGAAGGAAGATAAGCAATTCGGTAAAAGATGCAGCCTCCAAAAAATCTTGAATCAGGGCAAAATGAGTTCTGACGACTGCAAGAGGAGGGGTCAGACAGTTGACCTACGGTCAACTGTCCTAGCCACCTATTGGTCCACGTGGACCAACCAGGAAAAGCCTCCTAAAAATGATTTAGAAAATAAATAAAAAATAATAAATGATTTTATTAAATTCGTGTTATAAATTAAAAATAAATATTATTTTTTAATTATTTATTATTATTTATATTTATTTTTAGGGCTTTTTAATAATAAGTTACTTTTTAAGGTTAATTATAGGTATATTTATCTATGTTTTTATATCTTTTATTTTTATTTTATAAATTTAATTTTATCATTTAATTATATTATTTTACATATTTATAACTTATTTTTAGATTCTCAAATATATTTTATTATATTTTATGATGTATTCTATACACTTAATTAAATAGATGTATTATATACAGATATAGATATAGGTATTTCATTTATGTAATTTAGGTACATATTTTAATTTAATGTTTTTTATTATCTTATTCTTTTTTTAATATGTACGTATATTATAAATAATATTTACAAAATTATAAAAATGTAAAATTGTAAAAATAATGACTAATAAATAGAATGAATATTTTAATCGGTATAACTATACAATAGGGTTTCAAAACCTAACTTTCACACATTAACTCCAAAAAATATGAATCCACCTTCATTAAATATCTTATTAAAAGTTATATACAATTAAAGGTATTTTGATATATTTTGAGTTTTTATTTGAGAGACAGGGGGCTTGGAAGTTTGGATTTAGAAATCTTAAATGGACAGTACTTCGTACACTTCATATTATTTTATGTAAACTCATTTTTTTATTTTTTTATTTTTTATTATCTACAACTTTCATGTAAAAGTGTCTTTAATTGAGGTTTAAAAAGTGCAACTAAAAATGAGTTTTGACACCTCAATCAAACCATTGGATTGTGGGTGGTAAGGGCTAGAGACATGGTGCTCATTGTTATAGTTCTTAGTCATTTTTTTCACTTATTTGTTAATAAAGTGCCTACCTCCATCATAAATAAACATCTTCAGAATCCCAAACTTTGAAATGATGTTATCTTTCAAGAACTAGCAAATAGTTTTCCTGTCCGTGGCTCGGATTAGGGATTGCTTCCACCCATCTAGATAGATAATCAACCACAAGAAGAATACATTCAAATCTATTACTGTTTGGGAATACACCCATAAAGTCAACACCCCATACATCGAATACATCACAAATGATCATTGATTGCATGTTCAAGGCATCTTTGGGACCAATTGTTTTTCCTATTCTCTGATAAATTGGGCAAGACTTGACAAATTTGTAAGCATCCTTAAACAAGGTCGTCTAGTAGAAACCACATTGGAGTCTCTTCTCTGCGGCCCTCTTCCCGACGTGGTGTTCTCCTTCCTCTAGAGAATGGCAAAAAATGAGGTTACTTGTGTATCCCTCCTGAGGATTACACCTCCTCCAAATTCAATATGGTCCTTAGAAGAAAAGGAACGGATCCTTACGATAGTAGTGTCTAGATTCTGACTTCAGTCGATCAATTCTACTCTTGGTCCAACCTTGTGGAACTATCTTGGAGACAATATAATTCACAATGTCGGCATATGTCGATATGCACAAAGACCGAGGTACCTAACTTCCGATCTTGGAGGGACTTCGGTGTATGATAAGTCAAAATCAACAATCGTTGTATTGACTGCTCTCACGACATTTGGTACCCGATAAATACGATAATTAACTATAATTAACCCATAAAAGCATGCAACGTAAAATATGCGTGGAGTAAAATTTTTTTTAAAAATACAAAATGTGTACATGACAAGTAGCATAGTGTTGAAATTTGGGGAGAAAATTGGTAGGTAGGTTAACTATAGGTAGTTATATCTAATTAACAATAATTATTTTTGTACTTTTCAGATTTTTTCCTTTTTATGTGGGGTTTTAATTATATTTTATTTTATGGGGTTTTATTTTGTTTTATATTTTTTATTTTAAAATTTTAAAATTTTAATTCCTTTTAAGAGCTTGCAAAATTTAATTTTCTCTTTGATTTTTAAAATAAAAAATATATTCATATACAAATAAATATATATAGTATACAAATTGTTTTTTAATAAACATAAATCAAATAAAAATATATGAAATACTATATTTTTGTGTTTTTTATATTTTCTCTATTTTTTATATTTTTATAGAATTTTTGCTAATTTAAATTTATGTATTTTAAATATATTAAAATGTATAAAATAGTGCATAAATTAATTTTTTGAGATAGTTTATGTTTAATAAAAATTAATTAGTCAAAAATTAACGTAAAACTATTTTTAATATATAGTATATAATATATAGAAAATTCAGAAACAAAAGGACGTATTCTAGATTTTTTATTAAATTTAACAATTTTATACGATTTTTAGGGGTTTGTGATTTTTAATTTTCTATTATATAATTTTTAGATATATGGTAGGTAATATAATAATATACGTAATATATTTTATTTGGAATTTATGGAAGTGTTTATCCAATTTTATGGGTTTCAATAATTAGACAGAACAAACATGTTTTTTTTGTTTTTAATAAATAAGAAAATTAATTAAAATGCCATGGAAAAAATACATGTAATCAAACAATATTTAGTGTATTTAATTAAATTTTCCTACAATTTTTTTGCAATAAAAGTATTTCTAAAGACAAATATACACAAAAATAAATACTGAACTAGCAGGGACCTATTTACAATCTTGAAAAACTTTAAAAAGTTCAGAGTCTAGCGTGCAAGTGTACATAAAATATTACATAGCTTAACAGTTTTTATAGGACCATAAAGTAATACCAAAAATGTAGAGGAAGATGTATGCAATTTCCCCTAGAAATGAGCATTGATGGATTGTGGATGTCGATACACTAAAGCGATCGATATCTTGGAATGCTTGATATTGGTTCATTGGTGGAGGGTATTGATTAGATCATAAGATGGATCTGAAGATGGAGAGGCACCCAGATCTGATGCTAGGTACTATATTTGGAGAGGAATTATTCATCTAACGATTGAGGGAGGAGATGGAAGAGCTAGGGAAGAACAAACTATGGGCTTGCTTCGATCGGCTCCAACTCGCATCTTCAACCACCAGAGAGGTTGTTAATGGGCTCTATGGGTTTCTAGGATACTTCAACAACGAATGAAGGCGTTAGTACGGTCCATGCCTCATCTAAAGAGGCCTGGAGTCCGCTTCTTGCTTGGACACTTGAAAGTAGAATCCTGGACTTGACCGACCCATAGATGGGTCCTATCTTGTTGTATCATGCATGATAAGATTAAAAGGGTGAGGACAAACTGCCTTGACCTCATTTGGAGTGGAATAGATGAGGGATGTAGTGTATTGGAGGTCTCTGGAGATGAGGGTGGAGATGCAGATTTGATCTCCTCAATTCTTACAAAATTGAGGGGGAGTTAGAGACTATAGGGCAGAGAAGTGTTTAAAGAAGTTGTGAAGGCATTCAAGTGGTCGGAACAAGGTTGAAAATGGTGAGATAGAGGCTGGAGACTAGTGCTTCATCATGCTTCATCTTTTTTCTATTTTCGATTATGTAAACATATTTGATCAAAATAGAAACTAAAATTATGCTAGTATTTAAAAAGTAAAGTTGCAGAAATGAAATACTAAGAGAAAAATGCTCTCAGCCCTGGAAGACTTGGGAGCTTTGAACTAGGTGGAGATCCTCTACCAACGGTCAAATCGTGCTCCTCATCCTCCTCTTTGTCCATGCCGTGGTCCCAAGGAACTCGCCTACTGTCACTTGGGAAGATCCAAGTGAGGGGAAAAGGGGTTACAGAGAGTCAAAAAATGGATAAAAAATTGAATCAAAGGTTTGGATGTCATTTTATAGCATTGATGAGGGGCCTTTAAACAATCAGGGTTTTTGATGGGCTTGATGATCATTTGACTTTGTAAAAGGATATGCTTGAGTGACTACTCATTTGAGATGAGCTTGCTTGAGAAATCAGCATGCATGGACATGGTTCAAGGTATTGGAGAGGGAAATTCATCAAAGTTGGAGAGAAGGCTTCTGACAGAAGCTATCTAAGGGAAAGGACAACTGACCTCAGGTCAACTATCATTGTGCCTTGATTGGGACACTAACAATTCATAAATTACGCTTGTTAAAAATAATTTATGTATATTCATCGTGCGTAAAATATAATGATTTGTTGTTTCGTTGTAGGCGGTAATCGGAATCGGTTAAGAAAATAACCACACAAGAAGTTAATCAGTTTTTAATCGATGCGGTTTTATGTTTATTTTACTTGGGCAAGTCTAAAGGTCGAACACAAGGAGGCAAAGGAACAACCTAGAATTATGTCTATTAAAATTCGTATGCGGTTTTCGAGGCGGTCTTCTTTTTTTGGAATTTTTAATGTAATAAAGGATGGAAATGCAATTTCGGCTTATTTTAGGGACTAAAATGTGAATTACGGTCAAAGGATGTACGAAAAACATGAAACTTGGCCAAGATGCAAAATATGACGAAATGAATGCACTGTAAGTTTTCTGGATTTTTGGATGCAAGATGATTTTTTATTAATTTTCAAATACAAACAGAAAGAATTTCAATATTTAATTATAATAAATATTAAACCTAATTATTTTCATGGAACAAAATTACCTAACATCTATCACTAGGTGATGGATCTCAAAAAAATCCTAAACCTCGAAGATGTGAGATTTAATACCTATTAAAAATTAAACACTGAAATATGCAAAATAATTTTTACAAGTCAAACCATGCATGCAAATACAATTCTTTTTGGGCATGATGTCAAGCACAATTAATTCTACAATATGTGATTTTTCCGGATTTTTTAGAGCAACGGTTAATCAATGGCAAATTTAAGAATACAAAATGGGCAAAATACACAATTTTCTACAGAACAATTAATTATTAATTAAACATCGATCACAAAAATATCCACAATATGTCAAAATATAGAGTTTTAAATGCGAAACAAAGTGCCTATTTTTGATAAATAAATAATGTAATGTAGATGTCTAGAATGAAAGGGAAAGACAAGAGTATTTCTACAATTAAATAAATAAATAAACATGCAGTGGGGGGAGACCTAGATGTAATTACCAATTATTGAGGGGCCCTCCTTGCAAAATCTCCAGAGGGGCACGTGTTGCGGTCGGTGGGCTGGACGGCAAATAGACGGACCTCCGAGGGGTTTAATGCAAATTACACCACAGTCACGTACAGAGTACGTGACCCAGGGGCTGACGCAGGCTAACGTAGTTTCCCCCGCCACATGCCACGCACATGAGGCGGGAGCCTCGGCGCTGGACCCGGGGAGGAGGAGCGGCGGAGGCGGGCCGACCAAGGAAGGCGGAGGACGCCCGGTCTGGGGAGGCTAGCGTCTGGTGGGGGGCGTCAACATCGCTCTACGGCAGTTGTGGGCTGTTGAAGCTTTGGAGGCGATTAGCGTAGACGTCTGGCGGTGGAGATGACAAACGTTGAAGTCGGTAAAGATCGTTGGAGGTGGTTGTCGACCATAGCTCAACAATGCGGACAACCGGAGCAGAGCAGAGGAAGTGCGGCGACAGAGCCTCTTCTGCAACGAGGGAGGGGGAGCCCTCGGATCTCGCTAATGTAGGAGATACGGGCTGTCACCACTGCAACCTCTGGTGAGCGGTGGATGGGGGACTTCGAGTGTGGCGACGAGAGTTTTATAGGGTGAGGGGATGGCCGGAGATGGATGCGAGACGATCGGAGGGGATTTGATGCGAGGGTTATGGGATTTGACGAGGGTGAGATCGGATGAAGATCTGAGGAGATTTGGGTGGAGCGAGATCGTAGGGATCTGAGATGTGTCTGAAGTTGGTCGGCAGCTGGCGAAATTAGTGGAGCAGCGCGAAATCGAAGGGCGGCACCGCTTGATTTGGGAAAGGCGGCCCAATGGAGACGATGAAAAGTGGTCATCCGATTGACCGAGATCGGACGGCCACGATGGGTGACGCGTGGCAGTGGATTGGAGGCAATCGGTGCACGTGCTTGGCACGTTCCTGGAAGGCACGTGCCTCACACATGTGTTCTTTATAATTTTTTTAAACGAATAAAAATAATGCCAAAAGCGGCTGACACGTGGCGGCTCCAAGGGCTGCCACGTGTAAGCACCACAGAAATCACAAATTTAATACTTTGTAAAATGCAAAATAAATAGCTAACAACCTCGGATCGAAAAATTTTCTTCACAGAAATTGCTCGTCTCAATGAGATCTACAACTTTTATGAATACATCAAACTAGATCAAATGCACAAAGTGAATTTTGGGGTATCCCATGTACATAGAATACCTTGATTTTTGGGTTTTATAATTTTTATGTCATTTTTAAAACAAGATAAAAATCCAGAAAATATGATAAAAGCAAAGATAAATAATTACACATTAATCTATTTTTTTAGATTTTCATTAATTAGGAAGGAGGAGAAAATAAATAAAATAAAAAAAGATCGATTTTGTACAGTTGGTTAGTGAAGATTCAGACTCAATTTATTTCTTTGATTTAAAGCTCAGTTTGGATTTGGATTTTTGAGCATTTAAATAAAACTTTATCAAAGAAGACAAATGAAAAAGAAATAATCTAAAATAGGTTAAATATGTACATAAAATAATAGGTCAAAAACCGCTAAAGTACAAAATGTACGAAAGGGGCCCAAAACCCAACTTTCACATATGAGCTTTGATTTACTTGAACTGATCTTGTTTTCAAGGTAATTGAATGTACATTATTTCAAAAGTGAGTAGGATTAAAACGGACACTAGATGAGGGAGATATGAGGTTTTTAGTCGAGAAATCCTGAAACTAGGGTTTGGGTTTTTGTTCCACTTATTTGGGTTAGTGATTTTTTTGTATTTTTCATTTATTCTTTTTAGTGATATATACACAGTTGAGGTGATTTTTTGTTATTTGGAGTTAGCATGAATTAGTTAAAAATTAGTGAAGTTAGGTTATTTACAGGTCAATTTTGGCTGTGATTTTTGGCTTCTTATTTTGTGCAGAAATTAGTGCTAAAACGCAATTCTTATGAAAACATGCATTAATGATAATTATGCAGAATAGATGCAGATATGTAGTTGATTTTGAGGGAATTGAGCTTAATAAATGAGATTTAGAGTGAAGAATCTGAGATTCATCAGACACGTAACCCCACAAGAAGCCAAAACAAAGTGGAAATTCAAATAAATTCTGAAAGAAATAATAAAACATTTTAATAATTAAAATACAAAACATGAAAATGTATTTATTTTACGTACTAATTTATAAGTATTTTTATTTTTATTTACATCCTCATTCATTAGGTGTTGATTTTTACACGTATATACATATGTATATTTACCTATATTTTACCTATTTTATTTTTATTTTTTATTACATATAATTATAATTACATATTTTTTATTTATAATATAATTAAATACATATTTACATAATTTTTATTTTTTAATATTTTCTTTATATGCTTAACTAAATATAGGCTTAGTCATTACATGTATAATATGTCTATTTATTTTATTCCATGATTTATTATAATATTTTTGATGGTTTACTTTTTATAATTTGAAAATATTGTTAATAATATTTACAATTATTTAAAAATATAATAAGAACAAAATTATAAGGAATAAAATTTATGAATAAAATATACATGTATATAGTACAATAGAACCCAGAAGGCCGACTTTTAGATCTTAACTCCATTTTAAATGAGAATAACTTCATTAGATAGATAATTTAATTTTAAAAACAACGGAGGTGAGTTTGGTTAATTTTGATCATAGGGAGAGGATATAATCTATGAAATTCAATTTATGGCTTTTTTCATGTGTGGGTCCTAGTTGCATTGTGTCTTATTTTACTTGGAAATTATTTCTATATTTTTTATATATTTTATCTACAAATTTCATATATATTATTTTATTATTTGAGGTGTATAAAATGAATAATAAAATCAAGGAAAATGGCTTCTTTTGAAGAGTATAAATTAGGGTTTCTATATACAATGTAGACACTTATCTCCCTATACTTTTTTCTTTATAGACCAAGTCAATACTAACTTAGTCTCGGGTTTTAGGGTCATTTAGTTTCATTGATATTCCAAATATTTTTATTTTATTTTTATTTTAGTTTTATTTAAATGCATATATTTACAGATGAATAAATACTACCAATTTATATAAATTAGTTGTATTTACATGTGTTTAGATCAGGATTTATATGCAAAATGGAAGAATAAAGGTAGATGAGTAGTTTTTTCTATAGCAAACTCTAATTAGAAGAATAACTGATGCAAAAGAGAAAAATAATTAAAAGGGAAATTAAGAAAGGTAGAATGATTGTGATTTCTAAACATATATTTATAACCCTTAGGGTATTAGTTTGTTCGGAACCTTATTCTTGTTAGGAGTTATGACTCAAAAACCCTTAGGTCTTATATTCATTTATTCAATTCAACTCAATAGCCCGATCAGAACCGTCCCTTCAAACGTATACTCTTGTAATCTTGAAATGATAAGTACCATGTGTGTGAACCGTGTTAGCTCTTCTCAGATAAATAGTTGAACTATCAAGTGGTCTCCTCCTCTAGTAATTCGTATCAGGGAGATGAATATTTCCTTATGAGTTCAGTAACATGCTAGTGCATAAAAAATAAGGGAGGCTAGAAGAAAGAGAAACAAAGTGGAAACAAACCAGTATAGTTGCATTTCCTTATGAAGCTCGATCACTGTGACCAAATCTTCACTAAGAAGCATGCCTTTTTTGGAAGCTCAAAATTTTTGGAGTTATTGGCAGAGGATTCTTTTTGTGTATTTATTTGTTTGGCATTGCTTCACATTCTTGTATTTCTCCTACAAATGAATCTTTTATTTCTCCTATGTTCCGTATTCCTAGAAAAAATTGTGCTAGCAGACTATTCCTCATCCGAAGGTTTATTTCAATTAATTATCCAGTACTTATATGTCCATGTTACTAGAGGAAAAGTTAGGTGTAAGTACCAATTCGGGAAGTCCCCAAGAATGGTTTATGAGCTACCCTTGATAAAGCAGACTAGTATGGTCCAAACTTAGACTTCAAGATATCTCAACAACCCATCTTGGTTGAGCTACATGTTAAGTGTGAGGTCTTAGTCAAGCCATTGTATCAAGAGTCGTACGAATGACATGAAAGGTTCTAGTTAGGCATAATGAATTGACTCATGAACACATTCTCATAGAACCTAAAGAATTACGTCAAAGTGACATGAAACGTCTCAATTATAGTCCTTAACCAGTTCCCATGAGATTAAGTGGATTATGATCTAGACCAAGCTCCAATCTTCATATTTATTTAGACTTGTTCAATTGTCAAAATCATTCAGAAAAATACATATGCAATGCAATGTAGAAAATATTTTTTGTGATTACATTTTCTTATTTTAAACTTCTATCGCATTTTCAAAAAAAAAATTGCATTTTTTAGGATTTTAAAAACATGTTTCAAAATTTTAGGTACTTTTGAAATTTTGAAAATTTTTGTGGGATTTTTGGAAAACAAAGAGTTAATGAATTAAGTATATTCACAAGGAATTTTTTACAAGGTATATACTAGTTTATACATGATTTTACACAAATGTCTACATGTTTTATTTGAAGAATTTTATTTACGGAGTTTTTAAATAATTTGAAAACATTTTTCCAAAAGTTTGTCAAACATTTTGAAAACTTATTTTACAAATAATTTTACAAAGTTTTTTTCAAAAAACATTTTTACAATTTTCTTACGAACATTTTACAAACATTTTACAAATATTTTATTTTTTAAATGGTTTGAAACTATTTTACAAAGATTTTTCAAAGACTTTTAATTTTTTTCAAGACATTTTGCAATTATTTTTCAAAACTATTTTCATATAGTTTCAAACGAATTTTATAAACAATTTTACAAAAAAGTCTACACATATTTACATGAGTGGATTATTTATAGTTGATTTATTGTATACCCTTACCCCAGGATAGTAACCATATTATTGAAAAGTATGAAAGTACGAGTTGTGGATAACATATATATATATATACATATATAAGACACCCTAGACTTAGCTCAAACCATGTCCTCATAGTGATCAAATAGCAATAAAGGAAGATATAACTTGTGCTAAGTATAAAAAAGTCTATACTACTACATTTGAATTAAAAATGAGAAGTTGATCGTCCCCCCTATAATTAAGATTGACTAATCCTAAGTATAACAAACTATAAACAAAGTAGGGATGATCAAGGGTTAGAATTTATGAAATCATTGGCTTGGCTTGTCTCTCCCATATACTTAAGGTAAAGATGCCCTAAGTATAGAACAAAATATCAACAAGTTGAGAAATAGGCAATGGATCAAAGAATGAACACTCGAGTCACTCTTCCCCTATACTTACGATGAAGCATTTCCTAAGTAGAGCAATGATTAAGGGAATGAATGAGTAAACTAGTAGAAAAAAAATTTATAAGAAGAATGAAAACAAGAAAATAAGAAATGCAGAAAAGAAGAAAAGAAAATACCATTTTTGGATTTTTATGTGTCCGATCCTTTAATTGTTGGGAGCTCTTCTTGAGATACCACATTAATGGAATCGACAACTCATATATTGATTCAACAACTGTCTGTTGATAATGAATGGTTTTGCATCAGATGACAAACCAGATGTCAAGATACTACCATTGTCATGCACATGTCTGACTAAGAATGACCATGCCCACTTGATCTTCAGTTTACTTAGGAATAATTTCAAATTTGCATCAAACAACCAGATCTTTTGACCATGCTTGAAAATCTTCCTTCGGCTATTCTTATCATGCAATTTCTCGACTTCTTGTACATCAGGTTATTTTCAATGCATAGTATTTGAATTCAAGCAATCGACTCAGATCATTCATCTAGTTCTTGTTGACCTTCTTGTATTCCAAATTGTATATGTTGACGGTTTATAAAGATTTGTGAATGATTCCATGGACAAGTGGAATGGCTTTCCGTATACCGAGTAGTAGGGAGACATGCCCAAAAGTGACTTGTACACAGTACAATAAGCCCAAAGTATTGAGTCGAGCAATTGTGACCCATTCGTCCTATCAGGACGCATAAGTTTCGTCTATAAAATTATCTTGATCTCTCTGTTTGAACATTTAGCCAAGTTGTTGGTATGTAGGTGGTAAGGAGAGGTGACATGTTGCTCAATATTATACTCCTTCGTTAGCTTCTTGACATCCTTGCTAATTAAATTGTTGTCACCATTTGATATCAAAATCTTCAGAATCCCAAACTATGATATGATGTTATCGTTGAGAAAGGAATGGACATTGCGATTATCAATGTCTCAAATGGGGATAGCCTCCACCCAATGACTGACATAGACAATGACAACCAAGATGTACTCAAAACCCTAGCGGTTAGGAAACATGCCCATGAAGTTAATGCGACAAGCATTAAAGACATCGGAGATTTGAATATCTATGAGGGAAAGAAAGGAGGCATCTGGGGACCCTCGCACTGGCTATATATTGTTTGCGTACCTTCATAGTTTCTATAGTCGGCTATTATTTCCATTAGAAGAATTGTATCCCTTGAACTATTTGTTTCGCCCATCTTTTAATAGTATGTACACATTTTAACATACTCAATTTCATCCTTAAAGAGTGTCGACCACCAAAGTTTGCATTAAAGTAGTTTTGCCTCCATTATCTTCCCTAATTGTGTTCTCCTTCTTCTAATTTGTTACAATGTTTGAGGACAAATGTATACTCCTCATGAGGAATGAACCTCCTCTAGATGCAATCTGCTCCCTCACGAGATAGATAAGGGTCCTCCCACTTTTAAAATGTATATATGATAAGAATTTTTCGACTTTCAACTTTATCGAATGTTGCAGGGTTCTCTTGTAGACAAGATAATTCACAATATCAGCTAGGTCAAAATTCCTAAAGTAGAAGGATCCATCAGATGGGATGAGGTTTGGAATCCTTCCTGCTATGTCGGTACTTGATGGAAACAAATAAGTCATTGGAGAGCAATTTTGCTCCTCGCCTGAGATACTTGGGGATGCCATCTTCTTCGACCCCACTGGAGAGATCTGATGGTCCCCAACCCTTGTTGAGCCCCTCAGCTGATAAACTTGGCTATCAGGAACCTTTTTGATCCATTTGCAGCGTGCGAGGAGGTCGGGAGCACACACGCCACCCGATCGAAGCTCGGAGATGGAGGAGTTCTTCCTTGTTTTTTGAGGATTCATCTTTGCCTTCTGATTGTCCTGAACCTCCAGATCACACATGGACTGTTGGATGCAGCGAGACAGATCCATCCAATCACCTGGGGTGATCTAATCTCATCCGTCCAAGGCCTATACATTTTGGATGGAGATTGATTTCACTCCTTACTCCTCTTCATCCTTAATAAAGTTCAGATTTGACCTTAATGCCTAGATTTTCTCTACATTTGGTCCTTGCTCTCATACTCGGGGCATCTTTCCCATTGCAAACCAAGAACCTAATCTGGATCCCAAGATGTAGTTTGATTTAGAGATGCTCCACAAAGACATGGAAGGGATTGCATCAGTCGAGTTTAAATAAGTGCACAGATCAGAATGAAGTTAACAGTCAGCTGCTTGCATCTATTCAATCTATTCAACTTCAGTTGAATAATCAAGTCTTATCCCAAGTCGCCTTCCATGAAATGTTGAATGGTTTGAGGAGAATATCAGAGTAAAAAGAGACATGAGGAGGAGGGGAGTATCATCAACATAGAGGTGATGATGACCAGCCAGTAGGAGGACCCAATGGTGGAGGACGAGATGCGAGGAGAGATAAGCCAAAGCCAACTCTGAGGTATACCGATGATCCTAGCATTATCCAGGTGACTGAGTCCATTCAGATTCCACTAATCCACGGACACTTCGAGCCAACCGGCACGTTTATTATGTGCAGGCATCGGACCAGGTGTCAGGGATTTCCTTAATTGGTCCAACATGTTTACTATGTGCAGGCACCCAACTAGACACCGCATTAGCCACAGATACACATGGTTGTTTACCATATGGAGCCCCAAACATCTTATGTCGAGCCATTATTCCCACCACTTCTACAAATTCAGGAGGTGATTGGACTGCAGAGAAGCGATCCGCAGTTGACCTGTCCTATGAGGAAAACCCCAGGGTCAGAACATGGCTATCATGCCATATCACCCACAACAAGGTGCCAACCTCACCATCATCCTCCACCACAATTCCACCACCACCCCTCCACGATTATCGGCCACCACTGCCTCCCTCCATCAATCTCGGCCAACATCCGATCTCACCCTCGTCAAATCCTCAAGCGGGCACCACCTCCACTCTACTCCTCCAAATCAATCGCTGATCTCAATCACCTTTCCAATCAGCTACGCAATCCTACTATTTAAGATCTGTGCCCCCGCTACGATCATCCGTCGACAGAACCCATCGTAGAAGAGGACTGGTGGTAATAGCTCGTCCCTTCTCGTCCCTCGGCAAGATCCGAGCTCTAAGGAGCTCATTGCAACACCACGCCTCGATGCCTGCTACTCCAGCTCCGGCCGCTCCAAGCTGTAGAACCAACAACGTATTCCTCTTCGCTACCTATGCAAACCACCACTGCAACTTTGACCACCTATGTCGACTCCATCATCATCATTCACCTACGACTTCGTCTGAAAGCTTCACCGGACCGATGCTCCACCTGTATGTATTCTCCACCGATGACTCAACCACTAGAGACCAGTCGCTTCTCCACCTTCATCAATGACATCGCTCCGACGTCTCCATCTAGGAGCCTTAACTGCTTAACACCGTCATCATCAAGACTGGCATCTCCATTGCTTCTTGTTTGATCGACGACCAAGCACCATCACCTCTAACAACCCTTCACCACATCACCACCTTGCCTCGATCATGCAACTCCACCAGCTCAAGCACACTACCACCGACCTCAGCCTTACCGTCGGGTGTGAAGCCCGAGGCCCCCATGCACGTGCGAGGCACGTGCGTCGGGGGAACACCTAGATACCCCAGGGTCACGTGCCTGCGTGGGAAAATTCGAGAAGAGACCTCCGAGTTTCCACTTATTTCACGTCAGCCTCGCTACTCAAAGGTCTCATGCTTGGCACTTGACCTCTTGAGCATTTTATAGAAATACCCCTTGGGGTTTAGGTAATTTCTATTAGCCCCTCTACTGCATTCTTATTTATTTTCGATTGTGTAATATTGCAACCAGACCCCCATGTTTCCTCTTTATTCTGAACCTCTACATCGCACAATTTTTATAACTCAAAATTAGCATTATGTTTCTCAATTAATTCTCTACATCATGTCATGATTGAGATATTTATAAGGTATTTGGTTAAATTTTTAACTAATAATTTAGTGACAAATCATATATTTTGCCCATCTGGTGATTGGAAATCCATAATTGATTAACTATTTCTCTGAAAATTGCCAAACGATACAATCAAATAGATTTCTACATGGTTATCTGACATTTGTGGGAAAGATGTGGTAGGTACGAGTGTAGTTGTAGAAAGGAGGGAAAGACCTCTGAAAGTGATTCCCTAGTTGTTCGCAGGATCAACCCGGAAAGCCGGTGATTTTAGTGCTATATATTCGGTCCCATAATAGGATTCTATGTGCCTCACGTCAGGGATGGGATGTGGAGGATGGAGCTAGGGAAAGATGAGATTCCAAGCATGATAAGAGTATAAGAGAAAGGAAGAGTACAAGAGTAGGATTTGAGGCCGCAATGGTTATGGTCTAATCTCTCTGTAGGGGATTCTCGTATCGCATGCCCTTTGGATCGTGCCGTGGTTCGAGTGCGACTAGGCTATTAGATAGGTGTAGGAGACACTTGTCAGAGTGCCTTAGCTTGACGCGACCATGCTGCCAAGAGGATTGACCTGCATGACAAAATAGCCCATCTTTGCCTGTGAAATGCTGATAGAGCTAGACGGATAGGGAAGGGGAATAGCTTGAAGTGACTTGTCGAGGAGGTCTGGACGGAGGAGGTTTTAGGAAACCCACTTTTCATTTGTGTTAAGAAATGGAAGAAGGTCAAACGTAGTATTCTCACTAGTCGGAGTGGGAAAAAGCAGACTCCAACGGGCCATGCCTACTATCATCTAGGCTTATGTTGAAATTGCAGCAAATCAACTTCAGCGGGGGATCTGAGGTTGAAGAATTAATTGTATTTCACATTGTGCCTAAACAGAATTGTATTTGCATGCATGGTTTACCCTATAAAAATCTTTTGGTATATTTCAATCTTTATTAAATCTCATATTTTTAAGGTTCAGGAATTTTCTGAGATCAATCACCTAGTGATAGATCTTAAATAATTTTATCCCTTGAAAAAAATAGGTTTAGTATTTATTATAATTAAATATTGAAACTCACACCATTTGCATTCATGAATTCATAAAATATTTATCTTAAATCCAAAAACTCCAAGAAAATTACAATTCATTAATATCATCATTATTGACATCTTGGCCAAGTTTTATATTTTTCGGGCATCATTTGATCAATCTTACATTTTAGTCCCTAAAATAGGCCACATTTGCATTTTGCATCTTAAATTGCATTAAGAATAACAAAAAATACCACCTTGAAAACCGTGCACGAACTTTTATAGACAAATTTCTAGGTTATTCCTTTGCCTCCTTGAGTTCGAACATGTGACTTGCACAAGTAAAATAAACATTAAACCACTTCGAATAAAATTGATTAATTTATTGTGGTTAATTTCTCGACCATTCCGATTGCCTGCCAACAATCAAACAACATTAATTTAAATGCTCAATAATTATCACATATTAACTAAGGTGAATCAGGACTCGTCAAATAGTGTCGTTGCCCGGGAGGCAAATGACTTAGATTTTACCTCAAAAATTTTTTGTTTGATTTTCTTTATTCGAGTAGTCTGAGCTCTGAATACTGGTATATTTTCCATAATTTTTTTCTCTGCTTTTTTTATTTCAAGCATTTGTTTTTATTCTATTTCAGTGGTGTCACTCTCTTACATTCTCTCTTATTTTTCTTGCGAGGTTCCCATCGTATGTTGAGAGGTTTTTAGAAAACCGACGCATCTTCACTGAATTCCACAAAACCACGATTAAAATTAAGATTGAGTCTATTCATGAGAGAGTAGAGTTTAGGATTTAATTTTCTGCAATTTTAAATTATTTTCTCATCTATAGTTGTGTCCAAAGGACTCTAGCATGTGTAACAAGATCTCAAACTTTTTATGTGGTGTGTTGTCACCCGTTTCACTCTCCGGTGAGGGTGGGGTCCGACTTGAGTGGCTCTTAGGTTAGACCTGCACATACGGCTATTAGAGCTTCTATACTTTTTGATTGTGTGCGTAGGCTAGGACAACACTTAGTCAAAAATTCAAATCAATTCTTCCCAACTAATAGAATTTTCTGCTAGGTGCGGTTTTCATCGGCTTGCATATAGAATAAACTTTAAATTCTTGTATTGCATCCCACATGGAGATTGCGATGAATTACTATAAGTCTTCTATTTGAGCATACATCATTGTTTAACGTGCATCGCTTTTTCCAAATTTCACCCTCCTATTTAGTCATATAATTTTAAAAGAAAATTGGGATTGGACGGTAGACATGTATTTGTGCTCACCTTAAATTTTTAGTGATGTCTTAATTAAAATTGGGACTGCTAAATATAGTCGATTTTAAATAACTCATAGAATCAAGATTTTTTGCGGGAGAACAACCCCGACCTTGGATGCATTTATTTGTCTGAGTGAGCGAGAGATGACATTTAAGGTTAGAGCCCAGCTTTGAAAATTTCGTTTAGACTACTGATTCTAAAAATGATTAGTAACTTCTCAGTAAGGAATAGGGGTAGCCAGCAAACAATCTGGATTTCCTTAGTAGAGCGGGTGGATTAAAGGACACTGCGTTAGGCTCCGTACTTAAATAACACAGGTAGTCATTTTACGATCTGTAGTTACACCTATACTGGATGAAAGTAGATGCAACTAGTCGTAAGATTCGGGCCAGTCTTTAAGAAAATTTTTGGCACCTAACAACTCGCTAAATTTTTTTCCAAGATTGAATTTATCACCAACTAAAATTGAAAAGATAAATTACCGAACTCTTGTGGCTTCATTGTGTGAATTGGTTAACTTGGGGTTTGATTTGTGTTTGTATTGGGGTGCGTGCACCAATCTCAAAAATTAAAAACTGCACATTTGTGCCATCATTCTCATTTGTTGATTTGAAAGAGTTAAGGTTTCTTCTGTTGAATATCCTAGGAGATGCTCCTAAAAATTCTTTAGAGGATGACATATTGATGTGGCTCGGATCCGATTGTGGTTTAAGTGATTGGGTTGTCGGTGTAGAAAATAGCAAAGAGATCCGAGTTTACATCAAATAAAGATAGGTTTTTAAAAACCTTACACTATTTTATTTAGCCAGGTAAGTGTGCCTGGATCGAACTCAAGGAGGTAGAATAGGATACTTTGATTTTTGAGTGAAAATATATTTCTGTGATTCTTTTATCTCTTCTCAAAGCGAACGAGGAAACATAGTGTCTTTTTTTATGGATTTTTTATTTTTACGTTTTTTATTTGATTTTATATTTTTCAAATTTTTATTTATTTTTCAAAGTAAAGTTTTTCAAATAATTTACCTACAATAAAATATGTGAAGAATAGGTGAAATATAGGTGATATTATATAGTAGGTAAATCGATCGTGCAACGAGCTCGATGAACACACGAAATCAAATCAAAACTGAGTCGAGATTCGACAAATCAAAACACGAACACGACGATGAAGCGATGAAAACGCACAAGAAATATTGAACAACCTTACAACAACCCTAAAAAAATCAACGGAAAATAATGTCAAAAATGCGTCCAAAGTCCCCGTGCAACTCAGGGGTAGAAATGCAAGAAAAACTAACAAAATTCTGCAGTTCAGTCCTCTGTCAGGGACAAGAATGTAATTAAAATATGAAGTTATTGCAATTAGGTCCCTGTGCGGGACCTAATCACAATTTCTGGAAAACTTGGAGGCGCTCTCAAATATCTGG
The DNA here is from genome assembly GCA_037367405.1 of Ottelia alismoides. Taxonomy (NCBI): domain Eukaryota; kingdom Viridiplantae; phylum Streptophyta; class Magnoliopsida; order Alismatales; family Hydrocharitaceae; genus Ottelia; species Ottelia alismoides. The sequence continues at coordinate 1,975,181 of JAZKJV010007231.1, read as the reverse complement.
AAGTCTTCTGGGTTAGTCTGCAATTGTTCTAACGCTTCGTGTTGTACAACCAGGATTAGAAGGTCAGGCGCGATCTGGGACGTCCACGCCTGCCATGTGTTGACAGACTGTAGCCCGACAATTCGTGGGCTGTTCTTCAGGCAGTTGATGCAGGTGTCGAAGGCGGCATCTTCTCCGATTTATCGACGTCGACCAGCGTGCAGCTTGGGCCTCCTGTAGGGCCAAAGGGGTGGCTCCTCCACCCCTCGAGCTCTCTTACGGGTGAATCCGACCAGAGGTGGCGAAGAACGATGGGAATCGATCGAAGAAGATGGACGGTCTCGTTGTATCTGGAAATGGAAGAAGTTGTTTCTCCTTCTTCAATGGCGATTTGCATGATGATTGAAGACTCCATTCGTCTTGCGATTGCTCCAGATGGTAGTTGGATCTGCAAAGTTGAATGATTCGTGCTCGATTTGCGAAGAAACCGGCCAATAAATTAAATTTTGCAAGATCAAAGATGCCTTTCCAGAATAGATGAAACTAATCGTGATAATAATGGCTAAGAATGAAGCTCGAAATGGTTTTATTTTGATACAAACTGGATATGGATTTGAGTTGTGCACATGGCACGAGGATCGAGAAAAAATTCGACGAAGATGGATGAATAGATCTGGGAGAGAGGTGTATTACCTTTGGTGATCGATCGACGGCCGATCTTTGTCGGAGCTCCACACGCATGTGGTGGCGATGCAAGGCGAGGTTGATGCCTGGGAACTTCTCCCCGATGGTCCTTCTTCCATGCGGGCACCTTTGGTCGAAGCTATCACCTACTGAGCGAGCGGAGAGAGGCGGGGATGTGGGAGGTCGGTCACTGGATTTTGAGCTTCAGGTGGTTAAGAGAAAGTTGTTGAAAACCACCAACTTTAGGGGTTTTTATAGAGAAGTTACTTGATCTTCAAGTCTAATCTAAAGGTGGCAGAGTGAGAAGGTTGTTAGGAGATTATAATCAAAGGTTTGGATCACCTGAAGGAGTAGTAGAACGCGTGGTAAAATTTAGTGAAGATGGCCGGTTGAAACAGAAGTTGTACCAGCTTCTTGGAGAAGAAGCACCACTTGGTTCGCCAGATACATAAATACCTTATAAATTATATAATAAATAGTAAATAGCATTATTTTAAATAGATATAAAAACAAAAAATGTAAATAATTAAATTATTTAATTATAGAATAATTACTTTTTAGAAATAGTAAATATAATTAGAAATATAAATATTATATTAATAAATAGATATAGATAATACTTAATAAATAAATTGTGGATTTTTAATTCAATAAATAAAAAATTCAATATTTATCTTGTATTTTCTTAATTACTAGGGTAATAAATAAAGTGTATGTGAATTTTTAGGGATTTTAATAAGTTAATTTAGATATATTAGTAAATACAAGTATAAGTTAACTAGTTCATTTTTATCTATGAATTAGGGTTTTGGATTTTATTGAAATAATAAACAAGCTCCAAAAATTCTGAAATAAATTATGATGAAATACAATAAATGAAAATATTTAGAAATTATAAAATTAATAAAATTGTAAATAGTGTGTTCTACATTAAGTAAATAGCCTAGAAACCTTGTTGCCATTAGGTCCCAAAACCGACTTTTTGCAAACAAACTTCGAATTTAATGCAACCACCTCTATTAATTAGAGAATATTATTTTATGAACTTTAAAGGTGAGTAGAGTGAAATTGGAGTTCGTATGAAGAAGTTATGATGTTCGGGAGTTGAAAATTTGACAATTTAAAAGTAGGATTTCTTGGTATATGTATAATATAATATTTTTAATTTAGTTTTATATTTTATATACATTTTTAGAAATAATTAGAAAAAGAGTTTGATGAAAAATATATACATATGAATTGATTAAAAATCAATGAAATTTTGTATTTTGATAAATAATGAGACATGTTTGAAGTGTGTCTTAATTTATTTTTATGGTTTTCTTTCCTTATCTCCCCCTAGTTTTTAGTTTGTCGACCAATCCATGCTGACTTGGTCTCGGGGGTTAGGTTATGTAAATATACCTTGCAGCTATATTTATATTAATGAGTCATATTATATATACACATATTTACAATCTGCCTTATTTTCTTTTCTTTGTTCTTTATTTATTTATATGTTTTTGATGTATAAAAGTGCATTTTTATTTATGAATAATATTTTGATAAAAAATGGGATTTAATGCATATTTACATGTATTTGTTAAGGATTTTAAGATAAAACGTGACAGAAAAGTTAATGACTCATGGATTCATCAACCCCTATACTTAAGCTTTGCTGGTCCCTTAGCAAACACTTATTTGAAAAGTAAGTGAAAAAGAAAGAAAGTTAGAATGAATTTGTTTTACTAAACTAATTCATGAGAACAGACAAAGGACAGAGCTCGATCAGGTCTGAAACAAGCATTTTGTCAGATCCTTAAGTAGAATTAGGATTTTATCCCCATCAGTCTTCAAGTTCCACGAATCCTTATTTGAGATCACTTCATCGGCTAGTTCAGACTCACTTATTCATATCGCAAACTCTATCATCCTTGAAGTCAATTTGTACAGTGTGTGAATTGATTTAGCTGTTCCCGCTTAAAGAAACGAAGAAACCGTCCATCCCGGTTATACACTTCTATTGCTTCCTCATCCAGCTACGCTTTCCTTGGGGAGGGAGGTATTCCCTTCTGAGGTCAGTTCGTGCTATGTCCATAATCGAATATAGAGAGAAAGTAGAAGAATGAGAAAAGAAGTGGAGTGCGACCAGTGTAGATGCATCTCCTTGTGAAGCTCAACAAGTCTCCACTAAGATGTGCAGGCATTTTTGGTAGAAGCTTGGACCATTGTGGTTCGTATTTGTATTTGGTGGCTTCTTATTTGATTTGTCTGTGTAATTTGCTTGCATTGCATTCATCTCTTTGTTCCTCGACGGATATAGCATGTTTTGTTCCATCCCTTTTTTGAGGTATTAGAAAAATTGTGTCAGCAGATCCTTGCCTCATCCGAAGCAACTATCGCAACCCCAATCTCTACCGTCTTTAGACGTCAATGCTGCAAAGACAAGGATAGAAACACACTACCAAGATGTACTGCCCTTCGCAACTCCATGCAAGTCGAGCTAAGTGCGGATTGCATGTGTTCAAAATTGGTACACTGGTGCAGAGTTGTAAGGATGACAACTAGTGGTGTACTTAAGCACATATGAATTGATTTCCCAAATAGGGTCTTATGGAACCCAAAGATTTGAAGTCAAAAGACCTGAAGAGTCTAAATTCCAGATCCTAACTAGGCTCCTTACAATGAAAGTTAAAGGTCGTGATCAAGCTCCATCCTTTAGACTAGACCCAATCCTTAGTTCTAGAAATCAAACTTATTCTGAAAAATGCGAATGCAAATGCAACCATGTTTTTGAGAAGTCTATTTTCTGAATTTTACCCATTTTTTATGGATTTAAGGCTTTTATAATTTTTATGATTTTTAGGACTTTGTATTTTTTATGGGTTTTCTGATTTTTATTAACAAGTTTTTTTACACGAGTTTAACAAGATGTTTTTATTTGAATTAAATATCTAATTTATTTTACAGATTTTATCTACAAAGAATTTTTACAATGATTTAATAAATTTTACACATGTTTTAATAGATAATAATTTAAATAAATATTATATAAATTTTAAATGCTAATTTTAATTACATATTTTAATTACAGATCTAAACATATTTTACTTATTTCCAAATAATTTATAAGTAATAGATAAACGTATAAATGGATTTTAAATTATACCTCACACACTTTTTATGGATTTTATAGTTATAGAAAATACGTAAAAGTACGAGTTATGGACAAAAGTATATATACAATATATACGCACCCTCCTATACTTAGCTTGTGCTATGTCCTCATAGAGCTAAAAGAAAAAAAGGAGGACATAACTCGTTCTAAGTAAAAGTGGGTGAAAAAGAATAAGAGAATACAAATCAGTCAACCCCCCTATACATACGATCAGGTAATCGTAAGTATTGCGGAAGAGCAAAAATGGGATGACTGAGTTAAAAGCATATATAACGAATAATCAAAAGGAATAAAGAATACAAAATCATCGAAATCACTCAGTCCCCCCTATACTTAGGATAAAGCATCCTAAATATATAAAAGAGCGTATCCAAAAATCGGGAACCAATGATTTGTGAAAAAGAATGGATATACAAAATTGATAGAACAAAATAGAAAACGTTAATCAACGGGCAATCAGTCAACCCTATACTTAGGATCTGGTATCCTAAGCATAAAAGACGAGCAAAAATGGGGACGATTGTGGTCTACGAAGAATATACAAGTGTTGTGGATCTCCAGAAATTGAATGGCTCAAAAGTCTTTGTACAGAATGAGATGAAGTGAAAGCATGATCATGAGTCCTGTACAAAATAGATCACTTCAATACGAGACAAACGATCAGTATTCTCTACGAAGTGCTTCAGCATCTGCCTGTTAACCACGAACAATTCTGCACCAGGTGACTCACCTGATATTGCTATGCTTCCATTGTCGTGCACCGTTCTGACTAAGTAAGGTCCTTCCCACTTGCTTTTCAATTTGCCAGGAAAAATTCTCAATCTTGCATTGAACAACCAGACTTTCTACCCAAGGACAAAGATCTTGTGTTGAATATGTCTATCGTGCCATTTCTTCACTTTGTCCTTATAAATGAGAGTGTTCTCGTATGCTTGATTTCGAATTTCTACCAGCTCATTCAGATCTATCTTTCTCTTGGCTCCCGCTTTCTGTGTATCAAGTAAAATTTCTCGAATAGCCCATTCAGATTTGTGCATGATTTATACGGGCAAATGACATGTCTTTCCATAAATCAGTCTGAATGGTGAAGTACCTAAGGGAGTTTTACATGCAGTACGATATGCCCAAAGAACCTGATCTGGAAGGTGCGACCAGTTCTTCTTATCCGGTCGTACTAATTTATGGAGAATTGATTTCACCTCCCTATTTGAAACTCCAGCCATGCCGTTCGTCTGTGGGTGATAAGGAGAAGCAACTCTGTGATCAATGCCATTTTGCTTCACTAGATTTTTGACCTCCTTATTAATGAAATGGCTATCCCCATATGAAATAAGAATATGTGGAATCCTGAAGTGTGAAATAATGTGTTCCCTTAGGTACTTGCAAACTATCTTACTGTCTGTGGTTCGTACGGGTATAGCCTCCACCCATCTACTAACATAATCTACAGCGAGAAGAATATACTCAAAGCCGCTGCTGGAAGGGAACGATCCCATGAAATCTATGCCTCATGCGTCAAAGATATCAAAAATAATGACGGGCCGCAACGACATTGCATCTCTAGCACTGATTGTCCCTACTGCTCTCTGACAATCCAAGCAACTCTTAATGAATGTAAAAGCATCTCTAGTAAGAGTCGGCCACCATAATCTGCTCTGAAGTACCTTCTACACTGTCCTCTTCCCTGAGTGATGTCCTCGTGCCTCTAAAGAATGACACAAAGTGAGGACACTATTATATTCCTCCTGAGGAATACAATGCATGTAAACACAATTCAGTTGATGCGGCTACAATCGATTTACGGCTTTTTAGAAGAAAAAGTTGTCGGTGTAGAAAAGCCGCAAAAGGATCCTAGTCGATCAAACAAATTCGATTTTTTAAAAAAAACCTACACTAATTATTTAACCAGGGAAGTTTTCCTGGGTCGAACTCAAGGAGGCAGAATAGGGTACTTTGATTTTTAAGGAGAAAATATGTTTTGTGATTATTTTACCTCTTCTTAAAGTGATTAAGGAAAAGCTACAATTTTTATGGAATTTTTTTATTTTAAATTTTTATTTGATTTTAATCTTTTTCATTTTTTATTTATTTTTCAAAGTGGTATTTTTCACACAATTTATTTATTATATAATAGGTGAAATATATGTGAAGTATGGATGATACTATATAGTAGGTGAAAAGTCGAGCAACGAGCTCTATCAACACACGAAAACAAACCAAGACAGAATCGGTTTGCGACGAATCAGAACTCGATAAAGCACGTCAAAAATACGCGAAAACTAATAAAAACCTTGCGGAGGTAGTTGTGTAACTACTCCAAGAAAATCTACAAAAAATGAGGTCCAAAACTCCCCTAAAGCCCAGCGGTATAAGCGCAAGAAAAAGTCTAAAAACGTTCTGCAAATAGTTCTTGGTAGGGGCTATTTTGAAAAGAAAATAGAAAAGTTTACATTAAAGTCCCTGCGGAGGGACTTAAATGTAATATCTGGAACTCTTTAGAGTGTGGTTGAATTTATGGAAGCCGGTGGGGCTCAATATGCAATTTGTCCACCGTTTCGTATTGCAAGATTGAGATTAGAATGTGCGCACTGATCCTGGCCGTCCGCGCCCTCCACGTGTCAACAGGATATATCTCGCGAGTTCTTTGTCTGTTCTTGAGGTTGTTGGAGACTAGACAAAGGTCGCTTCTTCGCCGAATTTTCTCAAGCGAACGACAACGAACTGGAGCCTACTGCAGGGCCAAAGGGTTAGCTCCTCTTACCCTTGAGCTCGCCCGCGGTGGCTGGCGACCGGCGATGGCTCGAAGCTACGGCTACAAGTTGACGTAGGTGGCGGTCTCGTTGAGCTGGAGGCTGATGAAAGGTTGATGCGCCTCTTTTTAAGATGATTTTCTTGATGATCGAATCTTCCAAATGCCTTGATTTCGCTCCTGATGCGAGATAGATTTGCAAACAACAAGTTTTTGTGCTCGATGCATAAGGAATCGACCGATGGGTTATATGTTTGCAAGATTCAAAATGGCATTTACAGACATTGATGAAGGTTGCGCGCAAAATGTAAGAAAAAAGGTGACGCGATTTGAATTGGTTTTGAACGAAATTAAAATTGATTTCGATTGAGCATCTAAGCTTGTTGATTAAACTAACTAATGGTGTGCTTAGCCACGCTAATCGTGGCGCGGAGAACGAGACAACATTTGAGAAAGATGGAGGAATAGATTTGTGAAGAACAGAGGTGTATTACCTCGAATGGTTGCTCGATGGCCGATCTTCGCCGGAGCTGGACGCGCGCAATGGAGGCGATGCGAGGTGGCGAAGCCTTGGAACGTCTCCTCCAATGATCCCTCTTCCACGCGAGCGGGCCTTCAGGTGCTGTCACCATCGGATTGAGGTAGAGCGAGGTAGAGAAGTTAGGAGTTTGGCCACTGGAAGGTGGAGCTTCAGGTGGTTAGGAGAGTTAGTTGCGAAATGGGATCTTTGAGGGTTTATATAGAGAGCTTGCTTGATTCCCAAGTTGAATCTAATGGTGGCTGTGAATCTTGGTAGTTAGGAGATGAAATCCAAGGGTGTGGATCGTCGGAGGGAGTTAAAATGCGTGCTAGATAATTCAGTGAAGGGAGTCAGTTGGAACAGAAAATAGAACTGGCTTTTTGGAGAAGAAGCACCAGGTGCGGACACATGTCAGCACCTGGTAAGGTGCTGACACATGTCAGCACCTGGTAGGTCAGATATGAAAATAGCTTGTAAATTTAATAATAAATATTAGATAATGTTATTTTAGAGAGGTATAAAAACAAGAAATGTAGATAATTAAATTATCTAATTTATGGAAGAATTACTTTTGATAAATATTAAATATTATTCGAAATATAAATATTATATTAATAAATACGTATAGCTAAATAGGTTTTGCATTTTTAATTTATTAAATAAATAATTAAATATTAATTTTATGTTTTCTTAATTATTAGAATATTAAATAAGAGTTGTGTGAATTTTTAGGGATTTTAATAAATTAATTTACATATATTAATAAATATAAGTATTAGTTAGCTAGTTCATTTTTACCTATAATTTAGGATTTTTAATTTTTTTAAAATAATAAATAGGCTCCAAAAATTCTGAAATAAATTAGGGTTAAATTACAAGATCATGAAAGTAATTATAAATTATAAAATTAATAAAAGTATAAATAATGTGTTCTACATAAGATAAATAGCCTAGAAACCCCATTGTCATTTGGTCCCAAAACCGACTTTTTGCAAACGGACTCCGAATTCTATGAAACCACCTTTATTAATTAGAGAATATTATTTCATCAACTTTAAAGGTGAGTAGAATGAAATTGGAGTTCGTATGAAGAAGTTATGATGTTCGGAAGTTTAGATTTTGATAATTTATAAGTAGGATTTCTTTGTATATGTAATGGTAATCTTTTTAACTTATTTTTATATATTTATATATATTTTTAGAATTAATTAGGAAAAGAGTTTGGTTAAAAATATATACATATGACTTAATTAAAAATCATTAAAGTTTTGTATTTATTTGATAAATAGTGAGAGGTACATGAAGTATGTCTTAATTTATTTTTTGGGTTTTCTTTCCTTATCTCCCCCTACTTATTGGTCTGTCGACCAATTCATGCTGACTTGGTCTCGGGGTTTAGGTTATATAAATATACCTTGGAGTTATATTTATATTTATAAGTTATATTGTACATATTTACATATTCACAATATGCCTTCTTTTCTTTTCTTTATTTTTGTTCTTTTATTTATATACAAATTTTTATGCTTAAAATTGAATATTTATTCATCAATGAATTTCGACTAAAAGATTGAAATTATTGAATATTTACATGTATTTCTTAAGGTTTTTAAGACAAAATGCGACAGAAAAGTTAATGAATCATGGATTCATCAACCCCCTATACTTAAACTTTGCTAGTCCCTTAGCAATCACTTATTTGAAAAATAAGAAAAAATAAGAAAAAATAAGAAAGTTAGAATGAATTTGTTTTCCTAAACCAATTCATGAGAACAGACAAAGGACTGAGCTCGATCGGGCCAGAAACAAGCATTTTGTCGGGCCAGAAACTAGAATTAGGATTTTATCCTCAACAGTCCTCAGATTCCACAAATCCTTATTAGAGATCACTTCATCGGCTAGTTTAGACTCACTTATTCATATCGCAAACTCTATCATCCTTGAAGTCAATTTGTACAGTATGTGAATTGATTTAGCTCTTCTTGCTTCGAGAATCGAAGAAACCGTCCATCCCGTCTATACATTTCTATTGCTTCCTCATCCAGCTACTATTTCCTCGGGGAGGGAGGTATTCCCTTCTGAGATCAGTTCATGCTATGTCCACTATCGAATATAGAGAGAAGATAGAAGAATGAGAAAAGAAGTGGAGTGCGACCAGTGTAGACGCATCTCCTTGTGAAGCTCAACCGGTGTAGTTAAGTCTCCACTAAGATGTGCAGACATATTTGGTGGAAGCTTGGACCATTGTGGTCGTATTTGTATTTGGTGGCTTCTTCTTTGATTTGACTTTGTAATTTTCTTGCACTGCATTCTTCTTTTTGTGCCTCAATGGATATAGCATCTTTTGTTCCGACCCTTTTTTGAGGTCTTAGAAAAATTACGTCAGCAGATCCTTCCCTCATCCGAAGCGACTATCGCAACCCCAATCTCTCCCGTCTTTAGACTTCAATGCCGTAAAGACAAGGATAGAAACACACTACCAAGATGTGTTGCCCTTCGCAACTCCATGCAAGTCGAGATAAGTGCAGCGTGCATGTGTTCAAGATTGGTTCATTGGTGTAGAGTTGTACGGATGACATCAAATGATCTACTTAAGCACATATGACTTCATTTCTCGAATATGGTCTTATGGAACCCAAAGATTTTAAGTCACAAACCTGAAGAGTCTAAATTCCAGATCCTAACTAGGCTCTTATAATGAAAGTTAAAAACCGTGATCAAGCTCCCATCCTTTAGACTAGACTCAATCCTTAGTTCCAGAAATCAAACTTATTCTGAAAAATGTGAATGCAAATGCAAACATGTTTTTTTGAAGTATATTTTCTGAATTTTACTTGTCTTTATGGATTTTACGGCTTTTGTAATTTTTATGACTTTAGGATATTGTATTTTTTTGTGAATTTTCTGATTTTTATTAAATAAATTCTTTTTATATGTGGGTTTTACAAGATATATTTTATTTGGGTTAAATATCTAATGTATTTTACAGATTTTATTTACAAGCGATTTTCCAAGGATTAAATAATTTTTACACAAGTTTTAATAAATAGGATTTTAAGTAAGTATTATACAAATTTTTAAATACATCTTTTAATTCTATATTTTAAATACAATTTTTAAATATATTTTACTTATTTACAAGGATTTTATAAGTAATAAATAAATTTATAAATAGATTTTAATATTAATCCTCACCCACTTTTTATGGATTTTATAAATATAAAAAATACATAAAAGTACGAGTTATGGACAAAAGTATATATACAATATATACACGCCCCCCTATACTTAGCTTGAGCTATGTCCCCATAGCGTCAAAAGAGAAAAATGAGGACATAACTCATGCTAAGTAAAAGTGGGTGAAAAAGATGTTATGAAAACAAGTCAGTCAACCCTCCCCCTATACTTATGATCTGGTAATCGTAAGTATAACAGGAGAGCAAAAACGGGACGACTGAGTGAAAAAAAAAATAACGCTAGCTCAAAAGGAATAAGTAATAAGAAATCATCGAAATCACTCGGTCCCCCCATACTTAGGATAAGGCATCCTAAGTATAGAAAAGAGTCTAGCCAAAAATCGGAGACCAGTGTTTGTGAATAAGAAAGGATATACAAAAGAATCAGAACAAAATATAAATGTCAATCAGCAAACAATCGATCCCCCCTATACTTAGGATATGGTATCCTAAGCATAGAAGACGAGAAAAAATAGGGATGATTGTGGTCTACGAAGAATATAAAAGTGTTGCGGCTATCCAGAAATCGAATGGCTCAAAAGCATTTGTACAGGGTGGGTGAAGTGAAAGAATGATCATGATTGCTGTACAACATAGATCACTTCAGTATGGGACAGATGATCAGTAATCTCGACGAAGTGTTTCAGCATCTGCCCGTTAACCACGAACGGTTCTGCACCAGGTGACACATCTGATATTGTTATACTGCCATTGTCGTGCACCGTTCTGATTATGTACGGTCCTTCCCACTTGCTTTTAAATTTGCCAGGAAAAATTCTCAATCTCGCATTGAACAACCAAACTTTCTTCCTAGGGACAAAGCTCTTGTGCCGAATACGTCTGTCATGTTATTTCTTCACTTTGTCCTTATAAATGATAATGTTCTCGTATGCTTGATTTTGAATCTCTACCAGCTCATTCAGATCTACCTTTGTCTTGGCTCCTGCTTTCTGTGTATCCAGTAAAATTTCCAGAATTGCCCATTCAGATTTGTGCATGATCTCTACGGGCAAATGGCACGGCTTTCTAAAAACCAATCTAAATGGTGAAGTACCAAAGGGAGTTTTGTATGCATTACGATATGCCCAAAGAACCTGATCTAGAAGCTATCACCAATTCTTCCTATTCGGTCGTACTAATTTCTGGAGAATTGATTTCACCTCCCTATTTGAAAATTCAGCCACGCCGTTTATCTATGGGTGGTAAGGAGAAGCTACTCTGTGATCAATGTCGTATTGCTTCACTAGCTTTTTGACCTCCTTATTAATGAAATGGCTACCCCCATCTGAAATAAGAATACGTGGGGATCTCGAACAGCGAAATAATGTGTTCCCTTAGGACTTGCAAATGGTCTTACTATCTGCGGTTCGTGCGGGTATAGCCTCCACCCATCTACTAACATAATCTACAGCGAGAAGGATGTACTCAAAGCCGCTGCTGAAAGGGAATGATTGACGTATCCGAAAATACCGAGTTAATAATGTGTTTTTATCATTTGTGCGTAAAAATAAATGTGTCGTGCGTTGTAGGCGGCAATCGAAAATGGTCAAGAAAATAATCACACAAAATATTCGTTAATTTAATTAATGTGGTTTTATGTTTATTTTACTTGGGCAAGTCCCAAGGTCGATCACAAGGAGGCAAAGGAACAACCTAGAGTGATGTCTATCAAAATTAGTGCACGATTTTCAAGGTGGTCTTTTTTTGGAATTTTCGATGCAATAAAGGGTGCAATATGCAAATTCGGCCTATTTTAGGGACTAAAATGTGAATTAGAATCAAACGATGTCCGAAAAATATGAAACTTAGTCATGATGTAAAATATGATGAAATGAGTATATTGTAATTTATTTGGAATTTTTGGATGCAATATGAATTTTTTATGAATTTTTAAATGCAAACAAAATGAATTTCAATATTTAATTATAATAAATAATAAAACTTCTTATTTTCAAGGGATAAAATTATCTTAGATCTATCACTAGGTGATTAATCTAGGAAAAATCCTAAACCTCGAAAATGTGAGATCTAATACCTATTAAAAATTAAACACTGAATTATGCAAGATGATTTTTACAGGAAAAATTATGCATGCAAATGCAAATCTTGTTGGACACAATGTTAAGAACAATTAACTCTACGATATACGATTTTTGGGGGATTTTTAGAGTAATAGTTAATCAATTATAAATTTCAGAGCAAGTAATGGACAAAATACGCAAATTTCTAGAAAACAATTATTTATTAATTAACCATCAATCACAAAAATTCCTACAATATGTCAAAGTGTAGAGAATTAATTGACAAACATCATGCTATTTTTAAATAAATAAAATAAAACTCAGATGAGGTTCAAAACAAAGGGGGAACACAGGGGTAGAATTGTAATAACTAAATAAATAAAATCAAACTACAGAGGACTGAAATGTAAAAACCGAGAAGTTTGGGGGGTATGCTGCAATTTTTCCAGTAGGTCACGTGCTACGCACGTGACTCCTGGGTCGGATGTACTTGGTGGCAAAAGGGGAACCTTCGGGGGGGGGGGGGGGGGGTCTTTGCAATTTGTCCCCTGGTCACGTGCGGAGCACGTGACCTGGGGTGAATGTGCGGCTGACGCAGGAGCTGTCGTCCCCCCACACACACGTGCCTCGTACGTGGGGGGTCTCGGGCCTCACGCCCGTTGGCTGGTGGCGAGGGCGCGGCGGTGAAGGCGATGCCCGGTGGTGGTTGGGAGGTGGAGGAGTTGAACTCGACGCCGATGGCGACACGGAGGTAGTCGCGTTGTCAGAGAGTCGATGAAGGGCGGAGAAGAGGCATACAATGGCATTGGTGAAGCGGTGGCAGGAGGTGGTCGATGACAGCGGAGCTGAACATCGGGTGGCGCGAAGATGAAGGTCGGAGGAGAGGTGAGCGTGCTTGGAGGAGATGTCGTTGATGAAGACCGTAGCAGGATCGACGGCTGACCGGAGGCCGGAGCAGATACAACAGGCTCTAGGACGTTCTGCGACGAGGCTTTGAGCCTCGGATCTCGTCGATGAAGTAGATAGACGGGATTGTCACCCCGGTGGCCGTGAAGGAGCAAATCGGTGGATGAATTGAGGTCGGTCGGCACTGCTTCTTACATACGAGAGAGGGAGAGGCTCGACGATGGAAAGAGATCTTGGGAGATGCCGAGATTGGGGGTTATCGGGGTTTGATGGGGATTTGACGAAGATCAGATGACGTTTGGTGATGGTGTTGATCGGAGACGAGATTTGAAGAGAGATGGCCGACGAGATTAACGGGATATGTGGTGGATCGAAGGCGGCGCGAGGTTTCCAATAGGGGCGGCGACTGAATTGGGCAGGAGGAAGAAGGTGCACAGTGGTCGTCCGATCGGCCGAGATCGGACGGCCAATCGTGCGCCACGTGGTGAGTGGGGGCGCGGGGCGCGCGTGTGGAGCACGTGCGCTGGAGGCAAGTGCGACGCACGTGCACCCAATTTTAATTATTTTTTTAGTTTTTTTATTTTTTACCTTTTTTATTTTTTTATTAAAATGAATATATATTAAGGTTAAAAATGGATGACACGTGGCGGCACCAGGTGCCGCCACGTGTCTGCACCAGAAAATTGGGAAGATAATATCTTGTAAAATCGAAAATAAATAGTAAATGACCTCGGATCAAAAACATTTCTGTATGAAAATTGCTCGTCTCGATGAGATCTACAACTTTCATGAAGACATCAAAACCAAAATTGATCATTTGCACAAAGTGGTATTTTTGGGGTATCCCATGTACAAAGAACACCTTGATTTTTGGATTTTGTAATTTTTAAGTTATTTTTTAGATCAGATAAAAATCCAGAAAATATATGATAAATCAGAGATAAATAAATACACATTAATCTATTTTTTTGCATTTTTATAAATTTATAAAATATGTATATAAAATAAGAAGTCAAAAACCGCTAAAATAAACAATATACAAAAGAGTCCCAAAATCCAACTTTCACATATGAGGTCTGATTCACTTGAACTTGGTCTTATTTTGTAGGTAATTGAATGTACATTAGTTCAAAAGTGAGTAGGATTAAATCTGACATTGGATGAGGAAGATATGAGGTTTTTAGTCTGGAAATCCTAAAACCAGGGTTTGGGTTTTTGGTCCACTTATTTGGGTCAGTTATTTTTTCGTATTTTTTCTTTATTCTTGTTAGCGATATGTACACAGTAGAGGTGGTTTTGGGTCATTCGGAGTTAGCACGAATGAGTTAAAAATCAGGGAAGTTAGGCTATTTACAGGTCAATTTTGGCTTTGATTTTTGGCTTCTTATTTTGTGCGAAAATTAATGATAAAATGCAATTCTTATGAAATCATGCATGAATGCTAATTATGCAGAATAGATGCCAAAATGCTGTTGATTTTAAGGGATTTGAGCTTAATAAATGAGATTTAGAGTGATGAGTTCGGGATTCATCAACGGTCCCATGAAATCTATGCCCCATGTGTCAAAAATCTCACAAATGATAATGGGTCACATTGGCATTGCATCTCTAGCACTGACTGTCCCTACTGCTTTCTGACAATCCAGGCAACTCTTTACGAATGTGCAAGCATCTCTAGTAAGAGTTGGCCACCATTGTCCGCTCTGGAGTACCTTCTGCGCTGTCCTCTTCCCTGAGTGATGTCCTCCTACTTCTAAATAATGACACAAAGTGAGGACAATACAACACCGGTAACTACAATCCGATCCTTCGCGAAAAAGAATCGGATCCTCCCAGTGGTAATATTGTGCCTCAGAAACTAGTTTATCAACTCGGTTCTTTGGCCAACCTTGAGGGCTTTTTTATGTGACCAGAAAATTCACTATATCTGCATACCATGGAAGTTCAGTAACCGTAAAGATGCTCTTGTCAGGAAATCTCTCTGCGATCTCTGGCGTGTGCTCATCTGAAGTTTGATCTATCTGTAATCGGGAGAGGTGATCAGCTACCACATTCTTTATCCCAGGTTTATCTTTAATGTCCAAATCAAATTCTTGAAGTAATAGAATCCATCAAAGAAGGCGTGCCTTAGCATCCTTCTTTTCCATCAGAAACCGGATAGCTGAATGATCAGTACAGATTATGATTTCAGAGCCAAGAATATATGATCTGAATTTATCTAAAGCGAATACCACTGCCAACATCTCCTTTTCTGTCACTGTGTAATTACGCTGAGCATCGTCTAAGGTTCTGCTGGCATAGTGGATGGCAATTGGAAGTCCATTCCTCCTCTGTCCTATCCTGAGCAATTGCAAGAATTGGGTTAATACAGCCCCGATCGCAAAATCTGAAGCATCCATCATGATCTCGACGGGTAGAGACCAATTAGGCGGCTGTAGGACATGAGCACTGATAATCTTTTCTTTAAGTGTGAGGAAGGAATTAAGACATTTATCATCTAACAAGAACTCGATGTCTTTGCCTAATAACTCAGTTAACGGTCGGGCAATCTTAGAAAAGTCTTGGATAAACTGTCGGTAAAAGCCGACATGCCCTAGAAATGACCCTAACTGTTTGATGTTGGATGGTGGTTCGAGTCTTTTGATGACATCCACCTTGACAGGGTCAACCTCCATGCCTCGTTGGGAGATGACGTGCACCAACATGATCCTGTGAGTAACCATAAAATGGCTCTTTTCCCAAGACAAAACGAGATCTACCTTAGAACACTTTTTAAGAACCTGGTCTAGGTGGCTAAACAATCGTCAAAGGACTCACCATAGACCAAAAAATCATCCATGAAAACCTCTAGAAAGTCACTGACCATGTCTGCAAAAATAGCAAGCATGCACCTTTGGAAAGTAGCGGGAGCGTTACATAATCTAAAGGGCATCCGTCTAAAGTCATACGTGCCGAACAGACATGTGAAGGTGGTTTTCTCCTGGTATTCCGGAGCAATTGATACATGGTTGTATCCGGAGTAACCGTCGAGGAAACAGAAGTACTCCTTCCCTGCCAACCGTTCTATGACCAGGTCTATAAAAGGCAACGGGAAGTGGTCCTTCTTCGTCGCGGTGTTCAATTTCCTATAGTCAACACACACCCTCCACGACGTGGTTACTCTCTTTGGAATCTCCTCTCCATTCTCATTCTTAACCATATGAATTCCCGACTTTTTCGGGACAACATGTAACAGCCTGACCCATTAAGAGTTGTAGATGGGATAAATGAACCCTGCGTCACACCATTTCGTAATCTCTTTCTTGACAACCTCTCATAAAACCGGATTCAGCCGACGCTGAAACTCTCTGGAGGGTTTGCTGTCATGATCGAGATAGATATGATGTGAACACAAAGTAGGATTAATCCCGCGAAGATCGGATACAGTCCACCCAATAACCTTGCGGTTTCTTTCTAGAATCTCCATCAGACGAGATTCTTGATCGTCGATCAAAGATGAACTGATAATGACCGGAAACCGTTGATATGGACCCGCAAAAAAAGCATATTTCATGTTTGGTTGCAAAGTCTTTAACTCTGGTAAGGTAGATTCTGTCTCTGTTAAAACATCCTCCGTATGAGTAATGGGATCTGTATCGGTTGTGGATTTATTGACATTCTGATTATCCACCATATCGATGTGCTCTAGAGTCAAATACAGAAGATGTTCAAAACATTATCTGACTCCTCAGAATGACTAGAGGAAAATAGCTCAGCTAAATGAAATTCGGTCTCTAGATTATCTAAGGCGGAGGAATCATATAAAGTCTCTGAATCTGAAAAGTCTGCAATAAGTTCGTCAGGATTCTGATCCCTTTTCTTCTCATCGTCCAGACTAAAATTTAAAGTACCATCCGAAGAACCACCAACCGGAGTCTCGGACCCATCCTCTGCTCTGAAATCTTGGGTACTTGATACCTTTTGAGGTCGTCAAGACGGACCTCATCAATGTAGTCGCAGGATGCTAAAAAACTCAAGAAATCTGAAGATGCATCACTAGATGTGTTCGAATCTCTCGCCATCTCTATATGTACCTTCTCGCCCTCGGTGTGAAAATATACCTTCCCTGTATCATAATCGAAGAGAGCCTTTGCGGTATCTAAGAAAGGCCTCCCAAGAATAATCTGGGTAAGGTATAACTAAGTAGGGCAATCCATGTTCAGGACCGTAAAGTCCACTGGAGATAGCAGACCCTGCACGGTTACGATAACGTTCCTTAATATACCCTTAGGCCTCTTTACAAATCTATCAACAAACTGAAGGATCGCGTGGGATTTGTAAAGAGGACCTAACTCGAGCCTATCGAGTAAAGAAGAGGGTATCAAATTAATCGAGGAGCCGTTATCTAAGAGAGTGCGATCGAATTCGGCTTTTGCGATCTCGCATCTGACATAATGTGCATTTGAGTCCTTCTTCTTCTTTGGTAATTTATTCTGAATAGCAAGATGTAGCCTTAGTCAGAACATGTTTCTCTGTGCGGGATCTCTATTACCTACGCGTAGTGCATCGGGTTTTCAATTGATTTTTAAGCGTTGGAAATGATCTAAGGCATCATGAAGCGGGATCTTCAAAAAGATGTTATATTTAAGTAAACGTTCGGTCTCTGGAGTCACAACGTTCTTTTTGTTATTTTTCTTTCCTTTTCCAAACAGAGCACCGGGAAAAGGAGTAATGTCAGTAGTTAGAAAATCAGAATTTTTATTCATATTGGAATCAGCTTGTACATCGAGAGTTTCAGAATTATGTACAAAACTCTCTAAGACAGGGGAAGATATATTTTTCGGGATTATATACCTGATCTGGCGTGATGTCATCGTCTGATTCGCCAGTGTCCTTGTCTAGTGTATCGGCATTGCTCCTGGCTCTCGGATCGGCAAAGTGGTCCTCATCAACATGTTGGTTCTCCTCCTCAGCGTTTGATTCTTGCGGCTCATGGATTTGCTCCTGCTCCTCGTCAAGTGGTCGCTCTTCTACTCCTGCAGGTGCTCGTGGCGATCTACCTCTATTGAGACGAATAAAGTTAGATAAAAACTCAGGAAAATAGATCGTACCTATAGTGTCTACCTGATCTAGATGCCTCCTCTTGTTTTTCGTCTTCATCTGAGGCTGGGCTGGAAGAGTGGTCTTTGGTGCGGTTAACTCGTCCAGATGATAATTAACCTGCTCCATCTCGGTTTTATGTACGATCTGGAGCGTACCAGCATATCCATGATCGGATTAAGTGCCTGGGCCTGTGAAGACATCTCTGGCTCGATGTGGTGGCCCTGTCTTGGTCCTCTCTCCTGCCTTGGCGTGTATTGCTGAGAGGTGGAAGGCTGAGAGAATCTCTACAGTGTGGAGGAAGACTGTTGCGGCTGCTGATAAAAATAACTCTATGAATAATGAGTAGGATACTGGTGTGATTGTGGTCTCTGGTAAACATTCTTGTGAGACTGCTGCTGCGTGAAATTCTGGCGGTGTTGAAAATGTAGACATCCATGCTGCGGCTGACCGCACGGCTGCTGTTGATGATGCAGTATACTCGGTTGCTGATCGGAGTATACCAAATCCCGTTAATCTCGAGAATGGCTTGCGGCTCCACCTCCATATCTACAGTGCTTATGATATGTCCTGGATTGGCATGAGACTGATCCTCATGCCAATCTATTTGCGGAGTCTCTGGCTCGCTCTGCACGTAGTGAATCTAACGGGTGGGCGGAGCGGGTAAGATCCTCCATGCTGGCTCTGTTGGTATTGAAGCTGTAGATCGAAAACATTCTTCGAAAGATCACTCAGCTGCTGAAGTAGAGATGAGAGTTTCTCCAACTCTTGCAGCGCTAAGTCTTGAACTTGCTTCTGAGTCACATCCACCAACATTAATTTCTCGCTAATGAAGCCCAAGTTGGTGTTGGATTCAGATTCTAGGATATTAGCCACCTTGTGATCTCTCGGTGATGTGGTGGTTGCAGGGCTTTCTGAAATGCATGAGTAGAGTTGACGACTCTCGAGTTCTCGGTCATCCCTTCGAAGATGGACCAGACTGACTCGACGTCCTTGTTCAAATAGCCGCCTCAACATGCGGCTCTCACAAGCCCATGGATGTCTAGCTGGTGTCCTCCAAAATAATTTTGAACTAGCGCCTTCATCGGTATCTCATGATGCGGGCATCTCTCCGTAAGATCTTTGAATCTATCCCATGCCTCATGGAAAGACTCATGCGGAAGCTGCGTGAAATTGGAGATCTGACTCCTCATCATGTTCGTCCTCCCTAGAGGAAAATATTTACGCAGGAATGTGGACTTCAGATCATCCCATGTAGAAATTTTCCTTCCCAGATGACTTAGCCAGTAAAGCGCCTTATCGGCTAAGGCGAAGGGAAAGGCTTTGAGGCGAACAGCCTCCAGCGTAACTCCTGTATACCTAGTCGTACCGCAAATCATTTCGCATTGCTGTAGAAAGGTAAACGACTCCTCTGTAGCATTCCCGTAGAACTTGGGAAGCAGTGAGATGAAGGACGACCTCCATTCACATGACCCTTGATTCGGCGGTAGCCAAATCTAATGATGGAGCGTTCTCGCGCCCGGGTCATACTTTTCCCATAAAGTAGCGGGAACCACTGCAGGCGGTAACTGGTTCTTGACCCCTGCTCGCAGCACGGCTATCTCAGCACGCAACTCGTTCAACGTTCTAAACTGATCTTGGATCTGGATGTTCATCTGTTGTAGAGTCTCGAGAATACTTGTTGTGACGTATGTGGCTGGATTCGGTCTTTCATCATGATACTCCTCAGTCGCTGGCCTCTCCTCTGCTGCTGGTCCTTTGCCACGAGCCATCTGCTTCAGATCGTCTGGAAAAGAAAAGTCGTAAGAACTCAGCGAAAATTCGGTTGGAGATGATGTATTGAGACGAGGGTCTGTCTCAATATTCTGGCTGAGAGGTGAGGGAGTCTGGGTCTGACTCTCCTCAAGATCAGATGGGACCAGCTTGGGAAGAGAGTCATCCCAAGCATGTGAAGATGTATGGACGATGGTGGACGGTCGAAAGCTCATGGAGTCTGAGCAGAAAAGCCGTCGAGACGTCATCTTTGATGTCAACAGAAAGGAGGATCACGAATAGTGATTCAAGAGAGAGGGAAAAGTGCGTAAAGCCATGGAAACTCATGCCCCTCAAGCAAACATAAAGCAAACCCTGTTTTCACCAACTCAACCCGATGATGACCGTAAGAGTTCGGTCTTTTATCTTGTCGGTTTTAGGGTTGTAGTTAGCAAACAAGTATAGCGGTTATCATGCACTGTACGAGTTGATAGGGCCTGAATTTTTCGCCTGTGATACTGTCCCGAGTTCTTACAGAGAATCACTTGCTCTCAGCCAGTATGGTGGCAAGTACGGACCATTTTCGACTACCCGTATTGCTTGAGGACGGAGCCTTACGCGGTGTCCTCTAAATCCCCCACTCTGCTAAGTAAACTCGGACCGTTTCCAGCTACCCGAGCGTACCCACTGAAAAGCAGTGATTCGGTGTATGAACTAAGTAGTATTTTGAAAGAAATTGGGTTTATATTAAGGGTCGGCTCTCGCTCGCGCACTCTGAAAATTGCGGGGATTACTCTCCCAAGTC
This sequence comes from Ottelia alismoides, assembly GCA_037367405.1. Lineage (NCBI taxonomy): Eukaryota > Viridiplantae > Streptophyta > Magnoliopsida > Alismatales > Hydrocharitaceae > Ottelia > Ottelia alismoides. The sequence goes on along the minus strand of JAZKJV010007231.1, from coordinate 1,954,293 downwards.
AAATGAATCTTACTTTATTTTAGATACGATATAGCAGTCCCGATTTTATTTTTGAGGTTATATATATTTTTTCAAACAAACATCTATTTTTTTATTTTCTAAATCCTAAAATCATGCACCTAGGTTGCAAGTCCTAAGACTAACTACGTAAGTACAATCAGATAGAATAAAAATCCTAAGCAAGCATCTATCGAAAAAGCTGCGGAAAAACTGATGAAGCGAGAAAACCATGGTGGGTGCCCTGATCCACCGAATACACGGTACTCGGCGAATACACCCCGAAAAAATGGGTGGGGGATTACAAGTCGGGATGTCTTTAGTGGACCCCTTTCTACTTCAGTTCAATACAACTTCTCTCTCTCTCTCTCTTTTACAAAATTACACTACTTAATCTCTGCCCTCTGCAACTGATTCGTAAAGAAGGATTCAGCCTCTTCTCTTTCAACTGACACGGCTTCCGAAGAAACCGGTTGATCCTATAGGCCCTGCAAAAACTAGTTAATGGTCTAAAGATGATCGAGAGATGAGTCGAGAAAAGCCATAAGAAAAACTGAAGAAATACTATGAAAAATAATAAGAAGAGAAAAATAAAATCACAAAAGATTTACGACTTTTTAGAAGAAACGGCGCCATTTTGATGCGGTACAATCGATTTACGACTTTTTAGAAGAAAAAGTTGTCGGTGTAGAAAAGCCACAAAAGGATCCTAGTCGATCAAACAAATTCGTTTTTTTAAAAAAACCAATACTAATTATTTAACCAGGGAAGTGTTCCTGGGTCAAACTCAAGGAGGCAGAATAGGGTACTTTGATTTTTTTAAGAGAAAATATGTTTTGTGATTATTTTACCTCTTCTTAAAGTGATTAAGGAAAAGATACAATTTTTATGGAATTTTTTATTTTAAATTTTTATTTGATTTTATTCTTTTCAATTTTTTATTTATTTTTGAAAGTGGTATTTTTCACACAATTTATTTATTATATAATATGTGAAATATATGTGAAATATAGATGATACAATATAGTAGGTGAAAAGTCGAGCAACGAGCTCGATCAACACACGAAAACAAACCAAGTCGGAGTCGGTTTGTGACGAATCAAAACTCGATAAAGCACGCCAAAAATACGTGAAAACTAATGAAAACCTTGCGGAGGTAGTTGTGTAACTAGCCCAAGAAAATATACAAAAAATAAGGTCCAAAAATAGGTCCAAAACTCCCCTCCAGCCCGGGGGTATAAGCGCAAGAAAAAGTCTGAAAAAGTTCTGCAAAAAGATCTTTGGCAGGGCCTGTTTTGAAAAGAAAATAGAAATGTTTACATTCAAGTCCCTGCGGAGGAACTTAAATGTAATATCTGAAACTCTTTGGAGCGTGCTTGAATTTCTGGAAGCTGGTGGGGATTAATATGCAATTTGTCCACCATTTCGTATTGAACGACTGAGATTAGAATGTAAGCACTGATCGTGGCCATCCGCGCCCTCCACTTGTCAACAGGCTGTACCTCGCGAGTTCTTTCTCTGTTCTTGAGGTTGTTGGAGACTTGACGAAGGTCGCTTCTTCGCCGAATTTTCTCAGGCGAACGACAACGAACTGGAGCCTCATGCGAGGCTAGAGGGTTAGCTCGTCTAACCCTCGAGCTCGCCCGCAGTGGTTGGCGAATGGCGATGGCTCGAAGCGGCGGCTACAGGTCGACGTAGGTGGTGGTCTCGTTGAGCTGGAGGCTGATGAAAGGTTAATGCGCCTCTTTTGAAGATGATATTTCTTGATGATCGAAGCTTCCAAATGCCTTGATTTTGCTCCTGATGCGAGATAGATCTGCAAACAACAAGTTTTGTGCTCAATTCACAAGGAATCGGCTGATGGATTAAGTATTTGCAAGATACAAAATGGCATTTCCAGACATTAATGAAGGCTGCGTGCGAAATGTAAGAAAAAGGTGACGCGATTTGAATTGGTTTTGAACGAAATTAAAGTTGATTTCGATTGAGCGTCTAAGCTTGTTGATTAAACTAACTAATGGTGTGCTTAGCCATGATAATCGTGGCACAAAGATCCAGACGAAATTTGAGAAAGATGGAGGAATAGATCTGTGAAGAATAGAGGTATATTACCTCGAATGGCTGCTCGACAACCGATCTTCACCGGAGCTGGACGCGCACGATGGCGGCGATGCAAGACGGCGAAGCCTTGGAACGTCTCCTCCGATGATCCCTCTTCCACGCGAGCGGGCCTTCAGGTGCTGTCACCACCTGATCGAGGCGGAGCGAGGTGGAGAAGTTAGGAGTTCGGCCACTGGAAGGTGGAGCTTTAGGTGGTTAGGAGAGTTAGTTGCGAAATGGGATCTTTGAGGGTTTATGTAGAGAGCTTGCTTAATCCCCAAGTTGAATCTAATGGTGGCCGTGAATCTTGGTAGTTAGGAGATGAAATCTAAGGGTGTGGATCGTCGGAGGGAGTTAAAATGCGTGCTAAATAATACGGTGAAGGGAGTCAATTGGAACAGAAAACAGAACTGGCTTCTTGGAGAAGAAGCACCAGGTTCTGACACGTGTCAGCACCTTGTAGGTCAGATATGAAAATAGCTTGTAAATTTAATAATAAATATTAGATAACGTTATTTTAGAGAGGTACAAAAACAAGAAATATAGATAATTAAATTATCTAATTTATGGAATAATTACTTTTTATAAATAATAAATATTATTCGAAATATAAATATTATATTAATAAATATGTATAGCTAAATAGGTTTTGCATTTTATTTTATTAAATAAATAATTAAATATTAATTTTATATTTTCTTAATTATTATAATAATAAATAAGAGTTGTGTGAATTTTTAGGGATTTTAGTATATTACATAAATTAATAAATATAAGTATTAGTTAGCCAGTTCATTTTTACCTATTATTTAGGAATTTTGATTTTATTAAAATAATAAATAGGCTCCAAAATTTTGAAATAAATTAGAGTAAAATTACAAGATTCATGAAAGTAATTGGAAATTATAAAATTAATAAAAACTATAAATAATGTGTCTACATAAGATAAATAGCCTAGAAACCCCGTTGTCATTTGGTCCCAAAATCGACTTTTTGCAAAATGACTCCGAATTCGATGAAACCACCTTTATTAATTAGAGAATATTATTTTATGAACTTTAAAGGTAAGTAGAGTGAAATTGGAGTTCATATGAAGGATTTATGATGTTCGGAAGTTGAGATTTTGATAATTTATAAGTAGGATTTCTTGGTATATGTACATGGTAATCTTTTTAACTTATTTTTACATTTTTATATACATTTTTAGAAATAATTAGGAAAAGAGTTTGGTGAAAAATATATACAAATGAATTATTAATTAAAAATCATTAAAATTTTGTATTTATTTGATAAATAGTGAGAGGTACATGAAGTATGTCTTAATTTATTTTTAGGGTTTTCTTTCCTTATCTCCCTCTACTTATTGGTTTGTCGACCAATTCATGCTGACTTGGTCTCGGGGTTTAGGTTATATAAATATACCTTGCAGTTATATATATATATTCATAAGTCATATTGTACATATTTACATATTCACAATCTACGTTCTTTTCTTTTATTTATTTTTATTCTTTTATTTATTTACAAGTTTTTATGCTTAAAGTCGAATATTTATTCATGAATGAATTTCGACTAAAAGTTTATAATTATTTAATATTTACATGTATTTGTTAAGGGTTTTAAGACAAAATGCGACAGAAAAGTTAATGAATCATGGATTCATCACCTGTCCTTCATGAAAAAGAATCGGATCATCCCAATGGTAGTATCGTGCCTCGAAAAGTAGTCTATCAACTCGAACCCTAAGGAATTTTCTGTGTAACCAGAAAATTTACTATATCTGCATATCATGGAAGTTCGGTAAGAGCAAAGATTCTTTCATCAGGAAATCTCTCTGCAATCTCTGGCGTGTACTCATCTGAAGGTTGTTCCATCTGTAATAGGGAGAGGTGATCAACTACGACATTCTTTACCCCAGTTTTATCTCGAATGTCCAAATCGAATTCATGAAGTAAGAGAATCCATCTAAGAAGGCGTGCCTTAGCATCCTTCCTTTCCATCAAAAATCGGATAGCTGAATGATCTGTGTAGATTGTGATTTTAGAGCCAAGAAGATAAGATCTGAATTCATCTAAAGAGAATACCACTGCCAATATCTCCTTTTCTGTCACTATGTAATTACGTTGATCATCATCTAAAGTTTTGTTGGCATAGTGGATAGCAATAGGAATTCTGTTCCTCCTCTATCCTAATATAGCTCGATTGCAAAATCTGAAGCATCCGTTATGATCTCAGAGGGTAGAGACCAATCAGGCGGCTATAGGACATGAGCAATGATAATCTTTTCCTTTAATGTGAGTAAGGCATTATGACATTTATCATCTAACAAGAACTCGATGTCTTTGCCTAATAATTCAGTTAACGGTCGGGCAATCTTGGATAAATCCTGGATAAACCGTCGGTAAAAGCCGACTTGCCCGAGAAATGATCGTAACTGCTTAATGTTGGATGGTGGTTTGAGGCGCTTGATGACATCCACCTTGGCATGGTCAACCTCCATGCCTCACGGGGAGATGACGTGCCCCAACACGATCCCGTGTATAACCATAAAATGGCTCTTTTCCCAAGACCCAACGAGATCTACCTCACAACATTTCTGCAGAACCTGGTCTCGGGGTGCTAAACAATCATCAATGGACACCATAGATCGAAAAATCATCCATAAAGACCTCTAGAAAATTACTGACCACGTCCGCAAAAATTGCAAGCATACACCTTTGGAAAGTAGCACGAGCGTTGCACAATACAAAGGGCATCCGTCTAAAGGCATACGTGTCGAACGGACATGTTAAGGTGGTTTTCTCCTGGTCTTCAGGAGCAATGGTTACCTGGTTGTATCCGGAGTAAACGTCAAGGAAACAAAAGTATTCCTTCCTTGCCAACCATTCTATAACCTGGTCTATAAAAGGCAAAGGGAAGTGGTCCTTCCTCGTCGCGGTGTTCAATTTCCTGTAATCTCTCTTTGTAATCTCCTCTCCACTCTCATTCTTAATCATCTGAATTCCCGACTTCTTTGGGACAACATGTAATTGGCTAACCCATTCATAGTTGGAGATAGGATAAATGAACCCTGCGTCGCACCATTTCGTTATCTCTTTCTTGACAACCTCTTGTAAAATCGGATTTAACCGACGTTGAAATTCTCTGGAAGGTTTGCTGTCATGATCAAGATATATATGATGAGAACACAAAGCAGGATTAATCCCGCGGAGATCAGAAACAGTCCACCCAATAGCCTTGCGGTTTTTTTTCAGAACCTCCATCAGACGAGATTCTTGTTCTTCGGTCAAAGATGAACTAATAATGACCGGAAACTGTTGATGTGGACTCGCAAGGAAAGAGTACTTCATATTCGGTGGCAACAACTTTAGTTCTGGTAAGGTAGATTCTGGCTCTGCTGAAACCTCATCTATATGTGCATTGGGATCTGTATCGGTTGTGGATTTGTCTGCAATTTGGTTATTCACCTTCTCGATATGAGTCGGACTACAGAAGATGTCCAAAACATCATCCGACTCGCTACTATGCTCATACTCAGAATGACCAGAGGAAAATAAGTCACCTAAATGAAATTCTATCTCATGATCATCTGAAGTGGAGGAATCATGTAAAGTATTTTAATCTAAAAGGTTTGCGATAAACTCCTCAGAAGTCTGATCCCTCTGGTTCTCGTCATCCATACTAAAATATAAGGTACCTTTTGAGGAACTGCCAACTATAGTCTCGGACCCGTCCTTTGTTAAGCACTTTTGGGTCTCTACTCGATACCTTTCGAGGTTGTCAAGACAGACCTCATCCATGTAATCGCAGGTGGATAAAGAACTCAAGATATCGGAAGATGCATCACTAGATGTGTTTGAATCTCTCTCCATCTCTATATGTAGCTTCTTACCCTCAGCGTGAAAAGATACCTTCCCTGTATCATAATCGAAGAGGGCATTCACGGTTTCTAAGAAAGGCCTCCCGAGAATAATCGGGGTAAGGTATAACTGTGTCGGGAAATCCATGTCCAGGACCGTGAAGTCCACTAGGAATTGCAGACCCTGCACGATTACGATAACGTTCCTTAATATGCCACTAGGTCTCTTTACGGATCTATCAGCAAACTGAAGTATAGCGTGTGATTTGTAAAGAGGACCTAACTCGAGCTTGTCGAGTAATGAAGATGGTATCAAATTAATCGAGGAATCGTTATCTAAGAGAGTGCGATCGAATTCGGCATTTGCGATCTCGCATCTAACATAATGTGCACCCAAGTCCTTCTTCTTCTTTGGTAACTTATTCTGAATAGCACATGATGTAGCCTAGATCAAAATATGTTTCTCCGTACATGATCTCTTTTTCCTACGCATGGTGCATCGATTTTTCAATTGGTTCTTAAGCATAGGAAAATGATCCAAGGCATCGTGAAGCAGGACCTTCAAAAAGATGTGATCTTTCAGTAAACGCTCGGTTTCTGGGGTGACAACATTCTTTTTGGTGTTTTTCTTTCCTTTTCCAAGCAAAGCGTCGAGAAAGGGAACAATTTCAGGAATGAGAAAATTAGAATTTTTATTCGATTCAGAATCATCATGTACATCGAGAGTTTCAGAATTATGTACAAAACTCTCTAAAACAGGGGAAGACATAATTTTATCGGGAATATCTGCATGGTCTGGTGTGATATCATCGTCTGATTCGTCAGTGTCCATGTCAACTGTTTCGACATCGCCCTTCTCTTTGATCTTCGTGGTGGTCCTCATCAATGTGTTGGTTCTCCTCCTCAGCATCATAATCTGGTTGCTCATGGATTTGATCCTGCTCCTTGTCAAGTGCCCTCTCCTCTAATCCAACGGGTGCTCGTGGTGATCTATCGCTCCTGACATGAATGAAGTTAAATAAAATTTCAGGAAAAGAGATCGTACATGTAGTGTTGTCAACCTGATCTAGATGCCTCCTCTTATTGTTCGGATTCATCTAAGGTTGGGCTGGGAGAGTGGTCTTTGGTGTGGTTAACTCACCAAGACAACGTCTAACCAGCTCCATTTTTGTCTTGTGCGTAATTTGGAGCGTACTTAGCATATCCATGATTTGATTTAGTGCCTGAACCAGTGAATTCATCTCAGATTCGGTGTGGTGACCCTGCCTTGCTCCTATCTCCTACCTTGGCGAGTATTGCTGAGAGGTGGAAGGCTGGGAGAATCTTTGTGGTGAAAAGGAAGATTGCTGCGGCTGCTGATAATGATATGACTGTGAATGGTTAGCAGGATATTGGTATTATTACGGTCTCTGATAAACATGCTGGTGAGACTGATGTTGCGTGAAGTTCTGTCGGTGCTGGAAGTGTGGACATCCATGCTGCGATTGGCTATACTACTACTGATGATGATGCGGTACACTCGATTGCTGAATCGGAGTATACCGAATCCCGTTGATCTCAATAATGGCTTGAGACTCAACATCCATATCTGCAGCACAGGTGACATGGCCAAGATTGGAATGAGACCGATCCTCATGCCAATCAATCTGCAGAGTCTCTGGCTCGCTCTGTACGTAATGAATCTATTGGGTGGGTGGAGCGGGTTAAATCCTCCATGCAGGTTGTGCGGTCGAAGAAGATTGGCTCTCATGGTACTGAAGTAGAAGCTCTGAAAACTTCTTCGTAAGATCAGTCAGCTGCTGAGGTAGAGATGAGAGTTTCTCCAACTCTCGCAGCAGCTATAAGTCCTCAACTTGTTTCTGAATCACATCCACCAACGTTAATTTTTCACTAATGAAGCCCATGTTGGTGTTGGATTCAGACTCTGAAATATTAGCCACCTTATGATGTTCTCGGTGATGTGGTGGCTGAGGGGCTTTCTAGAATGCCCGAGTAGAGTCGACGACTCTTGAGTTCTCTGCCATCCCTTCGAAGATGGACCAGACTGACTCGACATCCTTATTCAAATAGCTGCCGCCACATGCGGAACTCACTAGCCCCTGAATGTTCGGCTAGAGTCCTCCGAAATAATTCTGTACGACCGCTATCATTGGTATTTTATGATGCGGGCATCTCTCTGTAAGATCTTTGAATCTATCCCATGCCTCATGTAAGATGCTGTATAAAATTGGAGATCTGACTCCTCATCATGTTCGTCCTCCCTAGAGGAAAGTATTTACGCAGGAATGTGGACTTTAGATCGTCCCATGTAGAAACTTCCCTTCCCAGATGACTCAATCGATTCCCGTTGGACAACTCCCGTTCCTCACTATTATTCATCTGAAGTTTATTCTCCTGGTCTCATTAAAAATATTGGAATAATCTCTTATAAGCTAACTGAGACTGGTGCTCGAGAGTATTCATCATCTAAGGATGAATCACTTGATCCCAAGAAGGAACAAAATCTGAGAAAACAGATGAAGAAATTAAAGACGAGAATATAAGGAGTGCCTCTACTTTCAAATGTTATTCCTCTAAGGATAACTTCCATGATGGTTATCTTTCTTCTAACTCATATGCATCATCTACTGTCCAGTATGATTTCTCTGAGGATAACACTGATAATGGCTGGTAATCATATGCTTCATCTCCTTCTTATCATTATGATCTCCCACCACAGGCTCACAAAAAGATCGACCAGAAACCGCCTTGATCATCGGCTACCTACCCTCCCTCCCGGCCACATCAGTCTCCTTGTACATCTTCTTCCTCTACTTAGGACAAGGCAAATGTATAGGGGGGGACCAATGCCATCTGTACATACCATTCTCCCCATCTCTCGATCGCTTCATTGCCACCCTTCTTCGATACTTAGGCTGACCTGAGCCTAAGTATAGGAGGAACCGATGCTCATATGTATATACTCTCCTCATTCACATATCTCGATCACCTCATTTTCGCTCTTCTTCTATACTTAGACTATCCACATCCTATGTATAGGGGGGTGAGCCAACTTCTATTGTTTATAATTCTTTTTCAGTTTCTTACGTTGAGCCTGAGCTATGTCTTCTTTTTGCTTCTTGTGCTTTGGGGACATAACACTCTCTTAGTATGGGGGGTGCATATATACTGTGTATATATTTTACCCATATCTCATACTTTTCAGTACGTCTAAATGTATTTATGGGGTAGGTAAGTAACTTAAAAAAATAGAAAACAAAAAAAACAAAAAAATGCTATTAACACTGACTGTGTCCAACCAAAAAATTTTAAAAATGGCTTCTTATTCATTTCTATTAAAAACAAAAAAAATCCTTTTATTTTTAAAAAAATAAAAAAAATTACAAAAAAACAAACAAAAAAATGTACCTGCATTTCACACACACTTCATCCAGCATTTCATGCATTTGTGAAAAGCCCTTGGGTTATGAATCGAGTTATGAGCAGAAACCGAGAGTGGTCTGTACTTGACCTTAATCCACCTAATTTTCAGAGGAACTTCACCGAGAAATAGGATTTTAGAAGCTTCAGGTCTATGACTTAATTCTTCGAGTTCCACATAATAATGTGCAATGTTTGACTCTTAGTGTCGAACCTGGTCTCTTCATTCTGGGTACGAATATGGAATAAAGAATTAATTTGTACTCTTGCACTATGCACGTAGCTTAACTCAGACGACGTGTTGGAAGACTGTATGGGTTTCTTTTCTGGTAGCGTGGAAATCTAAAGACCGGAGTACGGGTTGAAATAAAGCTTCGAAAAAGGGATGGATGGTTGGCCACAATTTTTTGTAAGATCCCAAAAAATGTACGGAAAAAAGATTCCATATTCAAAGGGGTACAACAAGATCTAATAAGAGCTGCCAAAAATCCAAATACTAAGAAACCTACTACAAAATAAAAATTTGACCAAAAAGGTCCAAGCTTCAAGAAAACCTGCAGATCTTGGTGGAGACTCGGCTACACTGGCTGGCTTCACAAGGAGAGGTGACTACACTGGCCACCCTCCAGTTCTTTTCTCCTTCTTCTAACTTCTCCCTCTATTCGATTGTGAACACAATACGACAGACCTTAGAAGGAAATACCTGATTCCTTGAGGACGAGTTACAAGAGAGGAGGTTTGCATAGTAGTTCGACATTCTTTATGGGAAGAGTTAATACCTTTCGCACACATGAGTCGATTGTTCAAAGTTCATGGGGTATGTTTTGGGAGGAGGAATGATCTAAGATGACTTTTGAGCCGAAACTGTGACAATGATGTGTAGAACATGAAGGCTGTTGATTTTAAAATTCCAAGTCTCACAGAAGTTCAGCCACACTAATAATCCAAAGGTCTGGTCTATTTTCATTTTCACCTTTTTCTTATGGTCTTGGTATAAAACCCAATCTCATTTCACCTTATTGCATTTCTTTTGATGCTCAGGGACGAGCATGGTTTAAGTATAGGGGGATGCTGAATTTCATATTCATCACTCTGAAAATGACTAATTAAGCTCAAGTCCCTAAAATTCATTGGCATTTCTTCATTATGCTGCATAATTAACATTCACAGATGTTTTTTAAGAATGGCATTTTATCACTCATTTTTGCACAAAATATGAAGCCAAAAATCATAGCCAAAATGACATGTAAATAGCCTAACTTACTTGATTTTTAACTAATTCATGCTAACTCCAACTGACCCAAAACCACTTCCACTGTGTACATATTACTAACAAGAATAAATGAAAAATACAAAAAAATCACAAACCTAAATAAGTGGACCAAAAACCCAAACCCTAATTGTAGGATTTCCAGACTAAAACCTCGATATCTTCCTCATCTAGTGTCTGATTTGATCCTACTCACCTTTGAACTAATTTACATTCAAATAACTTCAAACAATACCAAGTTCAAGTGAATCGGAGCTCATATGTGAAAGTTGGGTTTTGGGCCTCTTTTGTACATTTTGTCTTTTAGCGGTTTTTGACCTATTATTTTATGTACATAATTAACTCATTTTATTTTATTTCTTTTTCATTTGTATTATTTATTAAAAGTCTTTTTAAATACATAAAAATTCAAATCCAAATAAAGCTTGAAATTAAAGAATTTAATTGAGTACGAGTCCTCACTAATTGTTTGTTCAAAAATTATCTTTTTCGTGTTTTATTTTATTTCTTCTTTTTCTTATTTAATAAAAATCCAAAAAATATACTAATGTGTAAATATTTATATTTCTTTTTATAATATCTTTTCTGGATTTTTATTTTATTTAAAAATGATAAAAAATTATAAAACCTAAACATAATGGTATTTTATGTATTTGGGATACCCCAAAATATCACTTTGTGCAAATAATCGATTTTGGCTTTGGTCACTTCATAAAAGTTGTATATCTCGTCGAGAGGAGCAACTTATGTGAAGAAAAAAATTTAAATCTGAGGTTGTTTGCTATTTATTTTCTATCTTCCTTTGTATTTATTTCTCGAACTTTCTGGGCTCACCCATTTTGGGATTTATTGAAAAAATAATAAATTAAAAAAAATAAATAACAAATAAAATAAAAAATAATAAAAATACCACACACATGCCTTCGCCGCACGCGCCCAACTAGTGTTGTACCCTTTCTCCAGGCTCCAGCCAACTTTCCCAATTCCCCCGCCGCTCCTCTGCAATTATTGGCCACCGCCGCCTCCCTCCTTCAATCTCGACCATCATTCGATCTCACCCTCGTCAAATCCGCAAGCGGGAGCCGCCATCGCTCTAATCCTCCAAATTAATCTCCAATCTCAATAAACTTCCCAATCGTCCATGCAATCCTCCTATTTAAGCATTGTCGTCCTCCCCTCACAACGATCATCCACCGACAGAATCCATCGTAGAAGAGGATAGGTGGCGACTGCCCGACCCTCCTCCACCCTCGTTGAGGTCCGAGCTCTAAGGAGCTCGTCGCGACGTCGCACCTCTGTGCCTGCTGCTCCAGCTTTGGCTGCTCCTCAACGTAGATCCGACGACATATTCATCTCCGCTACCTCTGCAATCCACCACTGCAACTCCAACCACCTACATCGACTCCACCGTCATCATCCACCTACGACTTCACCCAGCAGCTTCACCGGACCGTTGCTCCACCTGCACGTCTTCTCCACCGATGACTCAAATACCAGAGACGAGTCGCTTGTCCACCTTCATCAATGACACAGCTCCGACGCCTCCAGCAAGGAGCCTCGCCTTCTCAAAACCTTCATCGTCATCAACGTTGGCGTCTCCATCGCTTCACCTCTGATCGATGTGCAAGAACTGCCGCCTCCAGCAGCCCTTCCTCGCACTACCACCTCGCCTTGGTCATGCGACTCCACCGACTCCAGCACTCAGCCACCATCCTCTACCTCGTCGCTGGGCGCAAAGCCCGAGGCCCCCATGCACGTGCAAGGCACGTGTGTAGGGGGAACACCTAGCTACCCGTTGCACGTGACCGCATGGGAAAATTACATATGAGACCCCTGATTTCCACTTATTTCATGCCTGCCCCATCACTCAAAGGTCACGTGCTTGTCATGTATCTCTTGAGCATTTTTCAGAAATACACCTTAGGGTTTAGGTAATTGCATATTAGCCCTTCTACTATATTCTTATTTATTTTAGATTGTGTAATATTGATACTAGACCCCCGTGTTTCCCCTTTATTCTGAACCTCTACATCACACTATTTTTCACTCGAAATTAGCATTATGTTTCCCAATTATTTCTCTACACCATGGCATGCTTCAGATATTTTTAAGATACTTGGTTAATTGATAACTAATATTTTGGTGACATATCATATATTTTGCCATCTGACTATTGGAAATTCAAAATTGATTAACTATTGCTCTTAAAATTGCCAAAAAAACGAGGATTGAAGATTTAATTGTATTTCACATTGTGGCTAAAAAGAATTATATTTGCATGCATGGTTTTCCCTATAAAATCATTTGGTATATTTAAATCTTTAAATTCTAATAGGTATTAAATCTCATATTTTAAGGTTTAGGAATTTTCTGAGATCGATCACCTAGTGATAGATCTTGGATAAATTTATCCCTTGAAAATAAAATAGGTTTAATATTTATTATAATTAAATATTAAAATTCACACCATTTCCATTCATGAATTTATGAACTATATATTTTACATCTAAAAATTCCAAAAAAATAAAGTGCATTAATTTCATCATTATTGACATCTTGGCCAAGTTTCATATTTTTCGGACATCGTTTGATCAATCTTTACATTTTAGTCCCTAAAATTGGACACATTTGAATTTTTCTTCCTAAATTACACTAAAAATAACAAATAAAATACCACCTTGAAAATCATGCATGAACTTTGATAGACAAATTTCTAGGTTGTTGCATTGCCTCCTTGTGTTCGATCTTGGGACTTACCCAAGTAAAATAAACATTAAACCACTTCAAATAAAATTGATTAATTTATTATGGTTAATTTCTTAACTGATTCTGATTGCCCACGTACAACGAAATGACATTAATTTAAGACCTCGATAATTATCGCATATTAACCAGGGCGAATCAGGACTCGTCAGACACGCAACATAAGTGAACAATCTATATTGTCCTCTCCGCCTCATATGAATATTTTTCATACTAAACCCAACCATTTTTGGTATTTAATGGTTATTATTAAAACTTTTATCAGCCATGTATTAAGTTTTCTAAAATTTTCCAAAGAATCCCTAGACTTATTTTATTGGCATTTATGTCCTCACCATCTCACCCTACATGGCCACTCACGTAAGGTGGGAATTTTGTAGGTGTGTCCCTTGAGGTTCTTGTCTTTCGTTCTGTACCAAGGAAATTTTATTCACGTTATATATGTGAAATTTGCAGAATGGCCCTCGTTCCTAATTTTAATTACGCTTATACCGCTGTTAGGCCTTGTATTTTTGTATGTTTGCTTGATATAATTAAAATAGCATTTGTGCTCGAAAAACAAATAGACTTGCATTTTTGGATGCTTGGTTTTTAAAGATCTAAAATTATTTTAGGACCTTCTATTATTTTATAAAAATAAAAAATATCACAAAAAGCACATGTTGGACTTATAAAATAACAAAACAACATAAAATAATTTTGGAATTTTCCAAAAATATGTTTTTGTCAATTTATTTATTTTACAAATCTAGACCAAAAATCCATAAAATAACAAAAGAAAATTATTAAATTTAAAAAAGAGCCAAAAACCCTAATAAAAATATATGAAATTCCTAAATATTCCAAATTTATTATTTTCTACTTTCTAATTTTCTTTTTATTTATATTTATTTATTAAAATTGATTTAAAGAATTTTGGAACTATTTTGCTATTTTTACTCTTCATTTCAATTGCAAATATTAATCAATCTCTTTTTTGAGGTATTTTCAACTTTTAAAATATATAAAAATTAGAAAAATTCACTAGAAATCACAAAAAAAGAAAAATTATTTGGAAGCTAAAAATATTTTGTTTTCTTTATTTTGACTCTTTTATTTATATTTATATTAGCTTACACTTTATATATATTCCTATATAAAACTATATTGTTATTTATAAGAAGAAGATTAGAAAAATATAAAAATATAAGAAGAAATATAAAAAGATGAATATAAAAACAAAATACAAAAGTATAAAACAAAAATTTAAAAGTAAAAAATATAAAATTTAATAACCCACAAAAAGATATAGACAAAGAAGCACAATCACATTTCTTGCACCCTATTTACACAACATATCTAGTTTACTCCATGTGTTCGACCTCTACATACTTGCACTTATATACATCCTTATTGTAGAGTTATAATAAATTTTAACTCCACACCGTATTTTCGTTCTTTGATTATTATTATGGGTTAATTGTTGATTGATTAGGGTTTATTGATAGGTCGACACATCGATTGTGGTTTCTCCTTGTGAAACCATACGACCGTCGAGATTCCCTAGTTATCTAATGGTGATGTTGCTGGGAGCAACTGCGCATATAGTGATTTTTTCCTATTTGTGAGTTATTTGTCTATATTTTTGCTTCATTTGTTTTCTTTTTCATTTGATATTATTTGTTGAATTGTCTAACCAATCTCTATACCCATGTGAGGCGGCGTTTTAACCTAGCATCAAAGAAAGGCTCGGAGAATTTTGAAGATAATAGTTTTTTTCATTTTATTTTATTGTATTTATTTGCGTAATGTAAAGTGAGTGAGAGAGAGAGACTTTAATTGTAGTATCCAAGACTCTCTCGGACTCTACATGCTTTATGTGGTCTAGTGCTCGAGGGATTGTTCCCTTGGGGTCTTGTCGGTTTTGTCGTGTTTTTTGCCTTTTTCGTTTGTTTTCCGATTTACTTTTATTTTATGTTATTGAGCCCTAGTTTTAGGATTTGATTGATGTTAGTATTAGGTCCAAATAGCTAATATATTTGCATGTACCTCTAGTTCATTTGGACTCAATCAAATATCAAATTGCTCTTTACTGCGTATTGGGATCATGCGTCGAGAGGGACTCTATATAGTACTTGTAGGACTCACTATGGTGAGCACTGAAGATCTCCCCAAGACTATAACTTTTTTACTCTAGATCTGAGTGAATAGCACTTGTGCTTCACATTAATAGCAATTTCTGTACCTAGAGCAATTTCATCGGTTTGCATTTGCATACAGATAGGTTTCAATTCTGCTTAGCATCTTGCATGTAGAGAGCTGGAGGCAAGGTGAGCGTTTATGCTTTAACATTCATCATTGTTTTCACCTCGCATTGCTTTTCCGACTCTCTCCCTCTGATTTTGATCACCTAGGATTGCTAAAAAGAATTGACTCCTTGTTAGGTGCATGCATTTCTTATTTAAAAATACATAAAAAGTGATAACAATAAAACTGGGACTTTTAAAATTACTTGACCCTAAAATACATCAAAAAGAAAAATATTTGTCAAGGGGAGAATAAAACACTCATTGTATTCGTTTTAAATTGCTCACGTACACACTAACAAGTAGTGTCCAAATCTCATCAACCTTCTTATGTGATTGTACAAATTTTGATTTATCACCTAACTCTAAAACAGACAAGATAAAAAGGTCGAGCTTTCACAGTCTTCAATGAGTTGACTAGGTGAATTGAGGGGTTTATATTGTAAGAGTTTGTTTTTTATTGTTTATGTGCACACTTGATCGTCTCTACCCATTTACGTCTTTTTCTCATATCTCTTTACTTGATCATCGTGCTCTCCCGATCACTTTCCTTTTATTTTGAGATGTCCAACTGGAGAGATTTTTATCTAGATTTTGTGGATTCTTCATACACTCCAACTAGTCCACCTCCATTTTCCCATGAGGATTTTGCTCCTGATTTTTGTACATATCCACCTAACCCATTATTTCAGGATTTCGATGTTCATTTTACCCATCATTACAACCATCAACACATTCACATTTTGACAACCCACTTAACGATGAAGACTTTGACTTAGAATATGATTTTTGCCTACACCTACCACCCTCATTACACTCAGTCGATCTTGAGATTTTGGAGTCACCTTTCATGATGCTGCACTTGAGACCTTGAACCAAATGGTGGAGCAGATGAATTCAAGGATTAACAATCTGTTTAGCATAAATTAGAGCGAGATTGACGCTCCACTGTTTGAGGATATGGATTCACTTGAGGGCTTGGGTTTGTTTAGGACAATTCGATTGCCCACAACTACCTTTACCCATGATCACGAGATCTTGCAATCGCCAAAAATATAAAAAATTAGAAAAATTCAAAAATAAAAAAAGGTTTCAGGAGACACATTATCGATTCAGACTGTGAGGAGTGGGCCCCCATGACACATCATTTACCCACACACTTACCTCACGTACCATCCTTGACCTCGAGCATGACATTGTACATACTACTCTTCATCGTACTTTGTGTAGATGATGATTACAATCTTCTCCCTTGTATGGAGGAGATCCAAATTTCAAAAAATTATTGACTGAGCATGATGTGGTGGCCACCATTCTTGAGATCATTATAGCCCCACTTCTCCACACCATGACCCATTTATATTATAGCCCCACTTCTCCAGACCATGACCCATTTATCTACTCCTCAACCCAAGAATATAAAGCGAAGGAGCAGATCTGAGTGTCATATCTTGACCATGGCCACTGCCTATGCCATCACCCACTATCTTTCTTCTAGGAAAAGGAACACTATTACAGCATTCATTAGATGCACTATTTCCGACCATACTTGTGATCACACTCTCCTTGATGGTGGTGCTTCAATTAGCATCATACCCTTCTCGTTGGTACAGTCTCTTCATTTAGGGCCTCTCAAGAAAACCAATATGACCATTCAATTTGCTGATGGATCTATCAAGGGGCCAAAGGGTATCTTAGAAAATGTTGTCATTTGGATCCAGGGTAGGAACTACACTGTTGATTTTGTCGTTTTTCCCATGGATATGTCCATTGGGGATCATTCTCCAATCATTCTAGGATGACTCTTTCTTACCTTTGTGTGTCGTTATTAATTACAGATTAGGAGAGATCCACTTTCGTACCACTGATGTGAGCAATGTGATCATCGTTGCACGTACTTTTGATTAGAGACCTACATCTAATGTAACTACACCTATTTTGGCTGACCTCGAGGACTATGACCTTAATGAGACTATTAGAGACTTTTGTTGTATTTTGGATTCGACCGAGAAACGAGAATTCCTCTCCATGGAGTAAGATTCAGAGAGCATAAACCTTGTAGTTCCCTCTTCTAAGACTTGGCGATGTGTTCATGACATCCATGGGATTTACACAATTGATGCTTTACAGAGAAGGACAGGCATTGATGAGATCGATAAGGCTGAATTTGATCTGATTGCTTTTATAAAATAATTCAGGCCTTCTAATGAGAATAATGATTCGGTTGAGACTTTAGAGGATGAAAATGTCTTGACAACTTCCACATATGAGGTCATTCTTTTTTGTTTTGACCTAGCTGAGACTTCTCATAACGGACATGGCCATACTTTGAGATTTATGCCTACACACTCTGAGATTGCCGAGGATACATTCGGATCGATCCTGATCGATTTGTGTCTAATGATGAACTCGATATCGACCTTCACCTTGTCAGATCCATTCCTCAACGATCTCACAATAAGATTCACTTTCTACATTCTTGGCCTATATACGTCCATCCTCCGTTGTATATTCTCTTTTGTTTTCCTCCGTCCATCTCCTGTTTCTCTTATCCACCCCTTTTTCGTGTGTGCCTTGATTAGGATGTACTTTGTCCTAAGTATAGGGGGTGGACGAGACGAGTGTTCATTCTTCGTTCTTTTTAATCACTCTTGTTGTTGCCTATAGTTAGGACTCTTTCATCGTAAGTATAGAGGGAGTGATGTGTACATTCATTTTTTATCTTTTCTTCTATCTTCATCTATCTTTTCTTCTTTTCTTCTTTTCCTTTTCCTTTTTCTTTTTCTACCAAAAATGTGTCACCACTTTGTGTCACTCATCTATACTTAGGACATACTTTGTAGTAAGTATAGAGGGTTGCACCTCAAGTTCTTTCATTCTTTGATCCTCTCCTTTGTCTCCTCTTCTTGGTTATACTCAGGGATATCTTACCCTATGTATAGGGGGAGACAGTCCGAGTATGATCTGTTCATTCCTGCCTTCAACCCTCCCTGCCTTGTTTACAATCTGCTATACATAGGATTATTTGATCCTAAGTATGGGGGGGACGTCGACTTCTCATTCATTCATTTATTCCTTATTTGCTTATTCTTTAGACTTTTTTATACTTAGTACGTGTTATGTCTTCTTTTTTCTCTAAGATCTATGAGGGCATAGCTTAAGATAATTATATGGGGTCATATATAATACGTATATACTTTAGCCATACCTCGTACTTTTATATTTTTAATAATAATAAATATGGTAAAAATACTATATATACAACTAAATTCACTAAAATCACTTAATAAAAAGATGTATATTATTCCACAAAATATTTTTGTATTTATTTATTAATAAATCATGTAAAAATATTGTTGCAAAATGTTTGAAAAATTGTTTGAAAATCTTTTCGAGAAATCATTTGAAACCTATTTGGAAAATGTTTTGTTAAATATTTTCAACCTTTGGAAAAATAATTTGTTTGAAAAACCTCTTTTATTTGTGTTAAATAAAATTTTTAAAAATCATTTGCAAATGTTTAGAAAATGGTTGCAAAAATATTTAGAAAAATCTATATGTACAGATAGAAAAACCTTTGCAAAATAATTTTCAAATGTATTCAAATGTTTGTAAAAATTTTTTGTAAAAATTATTTTAGATTATTGTTTTCAAAATTGTTTGTAAATTGATAGTCAATTAAGTTTGAGGGATACATACATTACACTAAAATTCTTTATGTACAAAAATGATCACATATCCCTTGTAAATTCTTAAAAACCTAAACTCTTGTGATTATAAGATGCATTCCCATGTAAATATTTGTACCTATTTTTTTATCCAAAATCTTTTGTTTTCAAAAAATCCCAAAAACATTTGCAAAACCTTTTCAAAAATCCACAAAAAGGTCAAAAGTTTGTAATTTTGCATCACAAATATATTTTCTGTATTGTACATTGCATTGCATAGCACTCACAATTTTCAAATTGAATTTTATAATTAAAAAAGTTTAAGTAAAGTTCGATGATCGGGGCTTAGTTGGACCTTTGATCTGCCTAATCACATAAACCTTATAGGAGTAGGAATTGAGGTACTTCACTTATGTTGACTTAATTCTATGAGAATAATGAGACTCTATTTAATGGATTCGTGACTGCCTAAGTACAATCTTTCATAGAACATGCATGGCTCTTATCGTTAATAAGCTAGCTTGGAAATCTACATCTTTCATATGGCTCAACTCAGTTGGTGTGGTGAGGGGATTTGATTTGTTGGTATGATACGCACACAAGTGGAAACATATTTCCCTGTCTAGGGACGGAAGTGCACCCTAACCTATCCAATGGTAGAGACCTCTAAATACAGGAGAGCATGGGTTTGCAATAATAATTCAGAAGAGGGATAGTCTACTGGCTCAACAAGAAAAACTCCTATGTAAATGCTGTTGTATATAGTATTTCAGAAAAAAACAAAAACTCCAGAAAGTGTACATGTTTGATTGAAAATAAAATGCCTGCAGGAGTGTACATATTTTTATAGTCAATAAGCAAGCTTGAGCTTCAAAGTCATATCTTGTGAGTCTGTAGCAAGATGACTTGACTAGACTGGTCGTGCATCCTAGGATAGGTAGCTACGTTGGCTACCGTCCATTCTTCTCTTCACCCCCCCTCTCGAGCTAGTTGCTACTAATGAATCCACGATTCATTAACATACCATCTGCATTTTATCTAAAAAATACTTAATAAATACATGTAAATATCCATTAATTTCCACTTTTAAAAAAACTCATTCATGAATAAAAATGTACTTTTATGCATTAAAATCATGTAAATAAATAAAAGAATAAAAATAAATAAAATAAAAATAAAGGTAAATTGTAGATATGTATATATGTACAATATGACTTAGAAAATAAATATAGCTGAAATATATATTTAAACCTAATCCCCGAGACCAATTCAGCATGGATTGATTGACAAATAAATTAGTAGGGGGAGATAAGGAAGAAAACAAATAAAAATAATTAATTGTAAATCTCATATTCATTAATTATTCAATAAATGCCAAAACTCCAAATAATTTTATTTAATTCATATTAATATATTTTTCACAAATTTTTATACTAATTATTTCTAAAATTAGAAAAAAAATATAAAAATAAGTTAAAAATAATATCTTGAATATATGCCAAGAAATCTAACCTGCAAATTGTCAAAATCCCAACTTCTGAACATCATAACTTTCTAATATGAACTCCAATTTTGCTCTACTCACCTTTAATGCTCATAAAATAACGTTCTTTACTTAATGAAGGCGATTTCATTAAAATCAATGATTGCAAAAAGTCGGTTTTGCAGACAAAACCACAACTAGATTTATGGGTTATTTATTTTATCTAGTATAAAATATTTCCTATTTTATTGATTTTATAATTTCAAATTATTTTCCTTATCATGTATTTTAACATTAATTTATTTCATAATTTTTGGAGATTATTTATTTATATAAATAAATTAAAAACCCTAATTTTTTGGTAAGATGAAATGTATAACTTCTACTTATATTTATTAATATACCTAAATTAATTTATTAAAATCTATAAATATTTGTACATAATTAATAATTAATAAAATATAAAACTAGTATATTATTTATAAATTTATTAAATAAAAAAACCAAAACCTATTAATTAAGTATTATTTATACTCATTTATTAATATATTATTTATATTTCATAAAATAATTATTATTTATTAAAACTAATTATACCAAAAGGTAGATAATTTAGTTACTTATAACTTTTGTTCTTATACTTATTTAAACTACCCTTATTTACTCTTTATTCCCTATTTATTATTCTATTTCTTAGAACTTGCCATCTAGGTGTTGACACGTGTCAATACCTGGTGCCTTCTTCTTCAAGAAGGTCGACCAATGTCTGTTCCAACTCCAAATTTCTCTATTTTCTACGAGCCACTCCTTAACCGCTAACTCCGATCCTAACCATTAATCTTCCACCTCTAACAACCTACTTCCATGCCCATTGTCGATCCTATACCTAACTCCACCAGATTCATCTATAATAGCCATTCAACTTCTCCATTTTGCAAACTAACTTCTCCTAACAATTTCAGTTTCAGACCACCTAACCAAGTACCCTACTTCTCATCCGCTTTCTGACCTCTTCCAGCTATGACAGGGTGTCGTCACCAGCTAACGTGAATGAGGGGATGTCAGAGGAGACATTTCAAGGCAGAGCACAACCTTGCATTGCTGCAATTGCGACGTCGAGCTCTGGGAGTTGCCGCCCTGTCGAGCGATAACCAGGAGTGTTTACACCTCTAACCCCAGGTACACATTCATCCACTTTTGCAATTTTTATTTCTCTATATTTATCCCATGTTTAGCATAGCTAATTACGTTATTAGGAAATTCAATCATCGTCATTAGACGTCATTCATTAAAACCCTTCTAATCCAATTTATTTCACTTCCAAATCCATCTTCTATTTATATGATTATACATTTCCTTGCATTTTCTGGAAATCCTTCTAGAATATGCAAATCCTTTAAATCTCGTGTCGATTCCTTATGAATCGAGAAAGAAATCATTCATTTGTAGGTTTGATTCGTCATCTGGAGTGTAACAATATCATCTAGAGCTTCTAAGATTAAAGGAATTCCAAAATAAGAGTTTGCATCAGTCTCCAGGCCTGTCAGACCACCATCTTCTTCGATGAATGACCACCACCTTCAGCCACCTTCGAAGGAGATCCACTGCAAGCGAGCGCGGAGGGAAAAGGAGTCTACCTCCTTGGACTGTCGGAGGCCTAAGATCACCGTCGTTCGACGGGAACAAATCAGGGAAGACTACCTCCTCGCCATCTACTCAAGAACGGGAAGATCATCAAGAATAAACTAGACTGTACAAGCATGCGATATGTGTCTACATTTGATGGTCCAGATCACGCCCTTCGTTCAAATCCAGGCCGTTTAGATCGAAATGGTGGAACATTTGCATAATAACCCAACGAGATTCTTGGAATTTAACTTCGCTCTAGAACTTTCCAAAAATTACATTTAGGTCCATGTGCAGGGACCTGTGTAATAAAATTCCTTTTCTTTTCAAATATGTCCCTGAGCAGGGACCAAATTGTAACCGGTCAAGTTTCTTTTTCTTGCACTTTTGCCCCAAGATAGTAGGGGTATTTTGGACCTCAATTTTATTGCATTTTTCCCTGAATGTTGAGGGTAGTTACACAACTACCCCAGCTAATTTTTTAGGTATTTCTCGCGGATTTTTATCACATAGTTTTCTTGAACCAATTTTTGTAAGATTTTATCAGCTTTGATTCATTTCTTAAGTTAGTTGTAAAACCAAGAACATAATGAAGGTTTCTCATGATTTATTTCTTTCATCGAAAAACACTGTATTGATATTCTACCTCCTCAAGTTTGACCCAGACACACTTACCTCGATAAATAATATAGTGTAGATGAAATAGGAGAGAGAAGCTACTTGTTTTCATCTCTCTCCCTCCTATTTCATTGATTTTTGTTTGATAAACTCAGATTTCGGTTCGAAGCAACTTCTAGAACTGAAATTTGACATCCTATCGCTCCCCAAAATCCAAGTTATTAAAAAAGCACCATTGCCAGGTAGGTGTTATATCTACTTTAATTTTCGACACTCATTTCGAGATTTTTCGATCATCTTGATTTTACGGTTTTTTTACTTTTCTTCGAGTTTTGTCTAATTGTATTTTATGGCTTTTATCAATTTTCTATGGTTTTTACGGTTTTTGGTTACGTCTTTTTGTGTGTTTATTTTTCTAATGAAATTTTGCAAGGCATGTAGGATCAGACATCTTCTTCATAAGCTGACTCATTTGAAAGTGAAGAGACCGACCCCTTCTCTCATGTGTCAATTGTAGATGGTAGAATTAGTAAGAAGTTTTTGTGTAATATTCTTGTAAAAAACCTAAGAGCACATGCCCGAGTTTTTTGTATTTTTAGAAAGGGGCCTCATAAAGACACCCCAACTTGTACCTCCCTCCCTCTTTTCTCATGGTCTGCTTCCTCGAATGTTGTGTGTTTGGGGGAACAAGTCACCTACCTCGGTTTTCTCGCATCGTTGATTTTTCTATGGCTTTTTCAAGTCTAGGTGCTTGTTAGGAGTTTTCATTTTTTCTCTCTACTTGCACCTTTGTAGTTAGTTCTAGGACTCATGACTTAGGTACATGCTTTTATAGGATCAATAAAAAGGAAAAAATTATTAGATGACTTGTTTGAAAAAATCCAAAAAAAAGATAACTAAAAATAAAATTGAGACTTCTTAACTATATGACTTAAAACCAACTTAAGGATCATTTGATTTGGGAGAGCAACCCTCGCACACAACTGTAAGTACATTTCCAGATGTTGTGAGTGAGGGACGACATTTAAGGCTAGAACCAGAGTTCATGTTTCTTGATAAATACTACTTAGTTCAAACATCTAATCACTGTTCTTCAGTTGGTACGCTTGGGTAGTCAACAATTGTCTAAGTTGACTTAGGAGAGTGGTGGGTTTATAGGACAAAGTGTAAGGCTCCGTCTCAAGTAACAAGGGTAGCTGGAAACGGTCCACACTTACCCCCATACTGGTTGATAATAAGTGGTTCTCTGTAAGGACTCGGGACAATACTGAAGGGAAATTCCTGGAACCTATCAGCTCGCTATAATATGTAAAAAGTTTTGTTGCCAAAATATCCCTAAACCAACAAGATAAACGACCGAACTCTTAATATCATCATTGGGTTGTGTTGGTGAATTTGGGGTTTTCTTTGTGTTTACTTGTGAGGTGTGTGTTACCGCATCTTATATGCCTTTCCCATTCTCTTGATTTTACATCGTGCTCTCCTGACTATCCTTTTGGCATCGAAGATGATGACTCGATGGCTATTTTGCTCATACTCCGTAAGTTCTCTATCATTTACCATATGTGGTACTTATTCATAGACTCAGGATGACCAAAAAATAGAAATAAAAAATATAAAAAATAAAAAAGAGAAAATGTTCACAAAAACCAAGGATAGTATGGCATTGAGATTCTTGCTTTTTCTCTTAATTGGTTTTTCGTCGATTATTTGAATAACCCTCGGGAATTGTAGACTCCCTGAGTTCGATCCTGTCCTATACCGAGTCTCTCTCTCTCTCGCCCAAGCTCCTCTCCGCCACCATCTTCCTCGGCTCCATACTCGTGTGTTCGATCAGTCCACGCATCTTCCCGTACACTCCCGTCTCCGCCATCATCGTCGCCTTCACTCTGGAATCAAATAGAGAAGCATTTCTTTTTTATTTTATTTTTCGCGTGAAATTTTATTATCTTTGTTAGTTGGTTTAAGTTAAGTTTGAAGGAACAACTCTTTTGGTGAAAGCTACTCTCAAATCTAATTTCTCTTGAAAGTATATGCTTTGCAAGTTTTATGTTCCATTATTCTCTCTAAAAAAATATTACAAGTAACTCTCATCTTCTCATATTACATTACGAATCAACCCCTATTTTTCTTACTTAGTTGCACTCACATCCATATTTAGTTAATCTAAGCTTTTGGAAAAAATACTTTCTCCGTAGATCATATTGTTACCATCATTTGTCTTTCATCGTAAGAGATCTAATTTCGAATCAAGTTTTAACGAAAAAAAATTGCAAGTTCGCTTAGTTCCTACGGATATGAACCTCTACTTGCACTATACAACTCATATTTTTTCCAACATGCTTGTAGTTGTAATCTTATTTGTTTGATTATGGTTTTTCATGGAACAACAACGACGGGTAAAACCAACTTTCTAAACCACGAAAAATTGTGTCAACATTTTGGCGCCGTTGCTGGGGACTTGGCAGCATTTGCAATTTTTTTCTTCACTTCAACTTGTTTTCAATATTCTAACCCGTGTAATATTTTATTCCATGTACTTGAACCTCAAAAAAATAACAAAAAGAAGAATCCATGCATTTTTTTGCAAACTTTTAACTTGTTCAGTAAGTAGCAAAAATTTCTCTTGCTTGATTATTCGCTTGTTGTTAATTTTGCAGCTTGAGAAGAAAAAAATAAATTTGTTTGTTTGTCACGGGATTATTTAGGTCAACGACACTTTCCTATATCATTTAAACCAAAACCCGAAAGATCTCATGTCAACAAAATGGTGCCGTTGCCGATGAGGCACGAGGGTAGTTGGGTTTCTCTTTTGACATGCTATTCTTGGTTGTAAATATCTGTTTACATTTTGCTATTTAATTCTTTGTTCATATGCACTGAATTCATTTCATTATTTATGCTCATATTTTTATAATTGTGTTTCTTGCACATTCTCTCTTTTCTTTTTCTCACAAGGGTCCGCAGAGTGAAAGAAGCGATCTTAGGAGAACCGAAGCACCCAAGCGAAGCGTAGGTGGCTTGAAAGCTGTAGGAAAGCACATGAGGAGAAGAATATTTTGAGAGAGACCATCATTAAGAGCATAGATAGATTTTATTTATTTTTGCATTTGAACTCCGTAAAATAGACATTCATTTGTTTCGGGGTTTGTTTCACCAAGTGCCAGTACACTTGGGGGACCTAATCGGATTTGTTTTCATCGCCTTTTTTTTGTTTGTTTTACGCGGATTCCGTGAGCTACCTATTGATTGTTTTAACTAATTTTATTAAGCTAGGTAATTAATTAGGTATAAACACCGTAAACAAGAATTTCCGTACCTATAGAGTAGAGCATAATTTGGACTTAGTAAAATTAAATTGTTCTTGCCCGTTAATAGAAGCTGTCATCTAGGACGGTTCACTTGCATCATATTAAGATAGAAGCTATCATCTAGGACGGTTCACTTGCATCACATAGGATAGTTTACTTTTCTGTATTTAAATTCTGTACGGATCATCTTTCATGTAGAGTGCTGGCGACAAGGTACGCATCTCTAACTCCTGCATGCATCATTGTAGGTTATTCATTGAAAATATTTAAACCAGTGACAACTGCCTAAAATACGGGACTGCTAAAGAAAACTCGACTCTAAAATTAACACAAGGAAAATTCATCATTTTTGGGAGAGTAACCCCCTCATCGTTTTGTTTGTATGCAGCGATAGAGCGACCTGCGCACTAGGATAGAACCATGCCCGAACTCTTTTCATACTATTGTCTTGGATTAGTCGTTCTCCAGTGATGATCTCTCTAGTAACCAGTAAAGCGGCCTGCGACGTCCTTAGCAGCTTGAATTGATCGGGTAGTCGATAAACGGTCCGCAAATCATACTGGTTGGGAAAGATCCAACTTTGGGATTAGACCAGTCTCATGAGAACATTGAGTTTCTAACAGCTCGCTTTAATCGCTCTGATAGATTGTATTCTGATGAATACCCATTCATCACTCTTTATTCTTATATTTTAGCTACAAAAACCTTTGCACGTGCATGTATATTCATGTAAATACAAATAATTATCAAAAGCATGCATTGTATAAAGTTTAATAATTAGCATGTTTTTGTGCAAAAATAAAAGAATAAAGATTAAAAAGAAAAAGAGGGAAATATTTAGAATAAATATTGAGCAACCTAACCCAAGGGAAGGCTCAACATGGGCCTGACCGCATAAAAGCCAAAGTAGGGAGATAGGGGCTCATGTGTGTAAATATTTATGTAAATAAATAAAAATATTTTTCCTCACAAAAATAGCCCAAAATATGCTTGTAAATACTTGTACATATTTATAAGTATAAAAACAAAAGAAAAAGGGTAAAAAAATCAAAAAGAAAAAAACACCACTTTCATCATGTACATGAACCACTCTTATATATTTATTTAACCTTGTAAATAAATAAAATTAATTTCCAAAATTTTTCTAAATATTCTATGTTATATCATGTAAATAAATTAAATAAAAACAATAAAAACAAAATAAAAATAATAAAATTAAAAATACAAAAACATATTGTAAATATACCATGTATATAAATGTATATATGTATTTATTTTACCTATGTATATAAATAATAAAAATAAAATAAAAATACCCTTTTTATTCATTATTTTATAATGAAAATAAATAAAATATAAAATGGGAATAAAATTGTATAAAAATAACAAATTAAAAATCAAAATTAAAAACCCTATATAGTGTACATATACCTATGTATTACATATTATGTATATACCTTATTTTTATTTCGAAAAAATTATTAAAAATCACAAAAAAATAGAAAAAAAATAAAATAAAAATATTTCATGTTTTGAGTTTTGTGAAATTCGATCATTTTCTATTTATTATTTAATTTCTAAAATTGGAATAATTGGCGGGCTCTGATTGGTCCACGGGGGATGTTGACCCCCGGTCAACTCTCCCCCCAGGACCACCAGAGCCGGATTCTGTGCCCGACCCGCATGTTCTCCCATTTATTGCGTCATGATCCGATCGCCAAAACCCAAAACCCCGGGTCCTAATCCATCGATGATCATCCCTGACCCACGCCCGAGGTGGGTTATGGGGATCCGTGCTCCGACAAGCTTGCCCGAACCTCTCTTAGCCGGACCCCTAGCCATATATAGCCGTTGCTCCGCCACCCTGATTCCCGATCTTTGGTCATTCGCATCCACCCCTGTGAGCTCCAGCATACTCGTGAGAGTGACAGCTCGCGTTTGGCGCTATTGAAGCGAGGAGAGGAGGCGTGTCCACTGATCCGGCGAGCTCAGCCGCCGTTGCTCCGCCACCAGCAGGAGCACCGAGCCTCGGAGGGAGACGCTCCTCGAGGCGAAGACCAGGAGCTTCCTTAGCTCCTCCCCAGTCTCTTCGTCCACCCAGGTAACCTTGTAGGCCGTTATTTTTCTCTGATTTTCATTTACGCCCAATTCGTGCCGCCGCCATCTCTAGCTGACTCCGACCACTCTATCACTCCATTCGACCATCGGAATCGACCATCGTATCCGCCTCCTCCCGACGCACCTTCTTCACCCCTCCATCCAACCCAGCTCGCACAGGAGCTGGGAGTCGAGCTCCTCCGTCTACCCCCTTCGCCGGAGCTCCACCGTCACTCCGCCTAACCGGGTCGAGGCAGTTTGCCCTCGGCCCGCGAGTCTTCTGGATTGCTTTGCAGGTCGAACGAAGGCCATCTGAGGTCCTTCGCCATTCAACCAGGAGGTACAGCTCCGCCGACCTCGCCCGAGCTCCTCAGAGCTTGGCTGGATCATCGGAGCCCACCACCAGCTGCGGGACACCCTTGCGGAGCTTCTCCGACCTTCAGGCGCAGCAGAGGAGCCCCGGAGCGAAGCCACCGGGCCGGCGAACTTCGCCGGTCATCTGTTCTTCGAGGACCCTCCTCTCCCGTTCGATCAGTCCTCCAGCTCCAGACTTCATCGAGACCGTCCATCTGGGGAGCAGCAGTCACCGCCCGATCATCAGGAAGACCGATTCCAGCCATCGGATTCGCCCAAGGGCATCAGCTGTCGAGCAGCCGCTGTTTACCACCGTCGGATGCGCCACGTGCCCTCCATCCAGCCTATCCGCGTAATAAAGGGTAATTTACCCTTAGGCCCTGTCTTTTCTTTAATTTAGCGTTTAGACTTGTAAATATTGAGTTTAGTTGTTTAGTTTTAGGGTTATTTGCATAGAGACCCTGGTGCTTGCTTTTATTTGCTGAGATACCCCTGTATGTGGTGAGACACGTGCGTCGACACGTGATTTTCTGGGTGTTTTGCATTTCATGCCCCTGTCGTTCTGGTTGTTATCAATGGAATGAATGATTTCGTTTATTTGCATTTATACCCCTGTGCGTAGTTTAATTGGACATGTGCGTTATATTTTGGGTTAATTGCAGATAAGCCCTTGGGCTTTTGGTACATGTTACCAAAAGGCCCTCGGAACTTATTTCTCTTGCATTTAGGTCCCTGAGTGCCCCAGGCACGCGCGTGGCGCGTGTTTTGCTGGGTTAATTGCACCAGACCCCCCAGACTCGTGGGTATTTGCACTTAGGTCCCTGTGCACTGTGCCCTCTCTTTATTTTTGAATAAAATAGCAAATTACCTCCAAATCCAACGAAAATTGGACATATGGCTCCTGCCATGGTGTAAAAGTTTCGAGGATTTTTTAGGACATTTTTGTTTTCATTTGTTATTTTTAAAAATTCAAAAACCTCTATTTTCTTCACTGTCTAACTTTAAAAATCACAAAAAAAATATTAAATTGTGTCTAAAAACTACAAAAAAATTGTCTACTGTCTATTTTGTTGTGTTTGATTTTCTAGCCAATTTTGGCTATTTTTCATTATCTAAAACACCTAAAAATTGAAAAACATTAAAAATCTTATAAAAATTCCAGTAAATCAATTACAAATCCAAAAACAATAAAATAGGTGCCTAAATTTTCCTTATTTTCTTTTCTTCACAGTAAAATTACCTCCCAGCTAATTTGGGGCTTTAGATATTTTATCTAGGCCCTTTTATCTCGGCTGGACAGTACTCATTGTTTTGGTCACTTTTTGATTTTTAGAAAATTAAATAAATATCAGAAAATTCTCAAAAATTCATCAAAAACACTAAAAATCATAAAACACATAAAAATATTTTTATTTGAATTTTTGGTTGATTTTTATTGCTTTTAATAAATTGTTGAAGTGTGTGTTTCTTTACTTTTCTTATTTTCTTAATTCATTAAAAATCCAAAAAAATTCTTAAATAATTAAAAACCACCAAAAATATTTTCTCCTTTTATTTTATCTCCTTTTTGACTGCTTCGTAGTTCGAGAGGCCAACCCGTGCTCCTTGAGTTCGACCCTGGTCGCTATACCCGGTTAATCCAATAGCGAGACCGCTTTCGTGTTTTTTGATCGATTTTGTCTATTATTAGTGGTCTGATTTTTCTTGATTGACTTAGATGAGTGACTGAGGTCACAATGACCATCTAGATACCTTTGCCTTAGTCGCTCGGCTCGTCATCAGAATGGCGCTGTTGTTGGGGAGCACGGCTTAGTAGTCGATTTTTGAGTTTTTCCGCGGCTTTTTCTTTGAGCGGCTTTTTGTATAGCTTCCTGCACACACACACACACACACACACATACATATATATATATATATTTCTGACATTTTTATAATAATTTGGTTTGTGACATTTGCTCTTTTTCTTGCGAGGACCCGAGGACCGAGGCGGCCGATTTCGAGAAGCCGACGCAACCGCGAGATTCGGAGGCGGCTCCCTTCTACACGGAGCCGCAGGAGAGAGTGAGAGAGAGCATTGAGTGGGTGAGGTTTAGATTAGACTTTTGATTATTATTGTAATAATATAGGGACTCAGAGACTGGACAGTTTGGACTGTGGTTGACTCAGCGGGTCTGTTTTGCCGAGCACCGATGTGCTCGGGGGACCCTTAGGAGTTTTTCGTGGCTTCTTACGCGGTTTTGTTTTCTTTTCTTTTTACTGCCTTTTCCGGTGTTTACGCGGTTTTTGATCGAGCCCCTAGCCGTAGGATTTTCTGCTTGATTGTGACGTAATTCGTAGGATCCAAACACCCTAATATAATTGCATGTTCCTATAGTGCGGTAATTGGACCTATAATAAAAATAATAATAAAATAGCCGTTCCATCACCTCCGAGCCTACGCGCCGCGAGTCCACCCCGTCAAGCGCTACTCCTGAACTCGACCTGTCGAGAAGAGGAGGGTGGGTCTAGACCGGACTCTTTGGATTGGAGGCTGGTGGTCGGCTAGCCGTTCTTTCGAGTAGCATCGCTGTTTAGGGACTCGGTTTTCCGCCTGCACCATTTAGGTAGTTTATTTCCTGTCTTTCAATTCTGCGCAGATCACTTTGCATGTAGACTGCTGGAGTCAGGTACGCATTTCTATCTCTGCATGCATCATTGATTTCTCACGCATCGGCTTTTTCGTCTTCTCCCCCCTATTTTGGATTAAATAACCAGGAGAACCGAAAAATTCATTAGGCCTTTGTTTTCATTGAAAAATATTAAAAAGAAAAACCATAAAATTGGGACTGGTTAAGACTATTGACCCTAAAAGACACTCACCTTAAAAATTTGTCTTGGGGAGAGCAACCCCCTCATTGTTTGGTTTGCTTGCGCGAGAGAGTGACCCGCACCCTAGGTAGAGCCCTCCGGTGCTATTTCTAGTTGACTACCGACTCTTCTGTGCGGGCCAGTCGGTTGGGGTAGCATCGGGTATCCTAACAGGTCACGTAAGCGCTCTGATATCTTGTGTGTTCACCTAATAAAAATTGACAAGATAATTTGACCGAGCTTTTACGGTCTTCAGCTCGCGTTGCGTTGGTGAACCGGGGGTTTGCATTTTGATCATAGTTTTTCCAGATCTCATCCGCATTACTCGCCAGATCAAGATGATGGGTAGACGCTCTCTTAGGCAGCCTCTGGCTGCACCGCTTTCGGGCACGTCTACCCGATCATCTAGGTTGGCCCGCGAGAGCCGAGACCAGCTCTCCGAGCCCGAGTACGACTCCGCCCTGTTCCCCCTCGACCCCCTTTCTTTCGGACCTGAGCGACATGAGCCCGAGGAGAGATTAGCAGATTTGACAGCACCTGAGTTGGGCTCATTTCATTTTGCAGACATTATGGCCGACAGTTCTGAGGATCGTTCCCGTCAGCCTGAGAACTACGTATTGGATCAGGGAGCGATCAACTCCACCCTGATCGCCTCATTAGAGACCGTCCAGCAGCAGCTGAGGTATCAGGGAGCATTCATGCTTGATATGAGGAGAGAGATGGAGCAGATGAGAGCAGAGCGAGAGTAGAGGAGAGAGGGGCCGGAGGACCACCGAGACCGATGCGGGAGCTACACAACCCCGGATCGACGCTGACGCACCACTGGGTAGTACTTCCAGCGATCGTGGGGGACTTCAAGTTCCCCCCGAACACTTTGCAGCTACTCCCCCGCTTCCACAGACTCGCGACCCCATCTCCACCTCCAGGAGTTCTTGATGATATGCAGCACTGTCCACGACCGTCAGGTGGACCAGGACACGATCAGGATGATCGCCTTCCCCTTCTCTCTAGCAGACAGAGCAGCCACCTGGCTAAAGCATCTGGGGAAGTTTGTTTACACCTGGGAGCAGCTTCGCACCAAGTACTTGAACAAGTACTATCCACTCAGGCGGATGAATGCAGCGAGGGCCCGGATCAGCAACTTCTCCATGCTCCCCAACGAGCAATTCCACGAGGCATGGGATAGGTTCCGTGAGCTCACAGACCGATGCCCGCACCACGACATTTCGAAGCCGAACCTTGTGCAGAGCTTCTTTAGCGGGTTGACGCCAGAGCTCCAGGGCCTGGTGAATGCTTCTTGCGGCGGGTCCTACTTCGCCAAGGACCACGACCAGGTTTGGGCCATTTACGAGGAGATGGCCGAGAATTATATGGTGATGTCCCAGACCCGGTTGTACACACAGGGGAGACCCCAGCAGCAGCCAGGACCCGTGCAGTACCAGAGGATAGCACGGGTCGACGCCGGTCCATCCAGTTCATCCGCAGTTACAGCAGCACAGGCAGAGTCGTCCGCTGCGGATATGGGTATTATCAGCGAGAAGCAGCAGTTCCAACAGCCTCATTACCAGAGTGGCTACCCATCGGGCCCCCATGAGAGCTCCACCTTGGATGACGTAGCCTGCCTCCTTACGGACCAGCAGGCTACATTTAGACGGGAGATGGACGAGTTCCGCCAGGAGATGCGGGACCTGATGAGAGGGAAGGCCGCCATCCCTGCACAGATAGAGCCGAATCCGAACAGCTTGAAGAGGAAATCTGAGCAGGTAGTTTCCACTGAACATGCCACTCGTAGTGATCCATTTGATGATATGTCTGCGGATCTATTTGATGCTGATTTTGTTACACTTAGGAGCGGTAGAGCACCAGCAGGTGGCGCCTCGTCTGAGCGACGACTCGAGGATCCACCCATGGCGCCAGATGAGGAGGAGGAGAGCGGTACTAAGGCCGCACATGATGATGACGGGGGTACTGATGCCACCAAGGATGCTGATTCCACCGGCGGTACTGAGGCCGCCGCTTCACCAGCTCGAGGAGGTGGTTCTGATGCCACCAGAGGAGCCAAGCCAGCCCGCGGTACTGAGGCCGTGAGACGTCTAGTAGCAGAGCCAGCCTGTGGTGCTACTGAGGCGACCGGTGTTTGTGTAGAGAGATCAGATGTTTTTCCTCATTCTCATGTATCTCAGAACACTGTTGTGAATAAAGGAAAAGGTTTAGTTTCTTCTGGTCCCACTGTGGTGCTTGATGTATGTGCGGATCCGGCCGTCGAGCCGTCTAGGCCTTTTCCTAGTCCTTCATCTGCGAAGGACCATGTGATCCCCTTCCCTAGAGCCCTTCAAATGGGGAAGGGGAAGAAAAAAGAAAAAGACCCAAAAAAGAGAGAGCAGGAGGAATTCAGCCAGAGCATGATCGACAGATTTCACATCCAGTTAACCCTCCAGGAGGCTTTGCAGCACATCCCCCTTCTTCAGTGATCATTGAGAGACAGGACTACAGTCAGGAGGAGGAGGAAGAACCACACTTCAGAGATTCATGTGCTGACGAAAGCCACGTGTTTCGCGATCCAGAACCGTCTGCCGGCCAAGAGGCCAGATTCAGGGGCCCCGTATGTCAGATGTCAGATTAGTGAGTAGAGGTTCGACCGGACTCTATTGGATAGCGGATCGTCGATCAACCTCCTTCCGGCAGCCCTTCTCGATCGCTTCGAGTTGGGCACTCTTAGACAGAGCAGGACAGTCCTTCGGTTTGCTGATCGATCTGTCAAGAGGCCGAAGGGGTTGTTGCGAGACGCTATCGTCACGATTCAGGGCCTGAAATTCCTCGTGGACTTCGTAGTGTTGGACATGGAGATCCCTGATTCAGTGGCCGATACCCCCATCATCCTTGGTCGTCCGTTCTTGGCCACAGCCAAGGCGGTGACTGATCATGACAGCGGGAAGGTATACTTTCACGTCGAGGGCGAGAGTATACAAATAGAGACGGTCGAGGACTACAGAGCCAGAGAGAGCATGCTCAGAGGCCAGCACAGATTCAGAGCAGCTGACAGACGACGGGCCAGACATCCACCAGGACTATGATTTTCTGATCACAGACGATGAGGCAGCATGGGCAGATCCTACAGCATAGGCCATCCTCTCATTTTCAGACACAGCTGATGCCGAGATGATAACAGAGGAGAGCTTGGAGAGCACAGCCTTGGTCCAGGATACCACAGAAGCAACAGAGTCGGTTCTAGACCGCGACACGGTTTTCAGTGACGGTGGTACTGATGCCACCGTGTTCGATGCAGATCCCTCGGATTCAGAGTCTGATTGGGCAGATTGCGATGATCAGATGCCAGACCTGAGTCCACCTGAGCCTACAGATGAGAAGGAGGTAGATGCAGAGCAGATCAGAGACAACACAGTTGAGCAGCCTTCTCAAGATCCAGTTTGCGAGAGTTCGCTTTCTTTCTCCGAGGCAGATTTAACAGATTTAGCAGCATTCACGCACCTTCTTCCGAGGCCGGATTTGCCAGCACCCAACTGTCCAGAGCTGAAGCCGCTCCCTACTTCGCTGAAGTATCGGTTCCTTGCGGGCGAACCAGAGATGTACTGACGACACGAAAAATCCGAGCGACTAAGGCAATCAGGTATCTAAGACGGTCGTTGCGACCTCGATCACTCAGATGTGTCGATCAAGAAAAATGAACCACTTAAGATAGATAAAATCAATCAAACACGAATAGCGGTCCTGCTATGTGATTAACCTGGTATAGCACCCAGGGTCGAACTCAAGGAGCACGGGTTGGCCTCTCGGCCTACGAAGTAGTCAAAATAAAAGGAGAAAATCTTTTTAGTGGTTTTTAATTTGTTTTATATTTTTTTTGGATTTTTAATGTGTAAAGAAAATAAGAAAAGTGAAGAAATACACACTTCAACAATTTATTCAAAGCATCAAAAATCAACCAAAAATTGGAATAAAAATATTTTTTTTGTATTTTATAATTTGTAGTGTTTTTGGTGAATTTTTGAGGATTTTCTGATGTTTATTTTATTTTCTAAAAATCAAAAAGTGAAGCAAACAGTGGGTACTGTCCAGCCGAGCCAAAAAGCCTTAGATAAAATATCTAAGGGCCTTAAAATGGCCTGGTGGTAATTTTCCTGTAAAGATGATAAAACAAGGAAAATTTAGGTATCAATTTTATTGTTTTTGGATTTTTAATTTATTCACTAGAATTTTTATGGGTTTTTAAGTGTTTTTAAGTTTTTAGTGGTTTTTTGTAGTGAAAAAAAGCCAAAATTGGCTAGAAAATCAAACTAAGCAAGACAAATAGTAGACAATTTTTATAGAATTTTTAAGTGAGTTTTTATATTTTTTTGTGATTTTTTCAAACTAGACAGTGACAAAAATAGAGGTTTTTGAATTTTTAAAAATACCAAACAAAATCAAAAATGTCCTAAAAAATCCTCAAAAATCCTACACCATGGCAGGAGCCATGTATCAAATTTTCATTGGATTTGGAGGTGTTTTGATATTTTATTCAAAAATAAAGAC
The DNA here is from genome assembly GCA_037367405.1 of Ottelia alismoides. Taxonomy (NCBI): domain Eukaryota; kingdom Viridiplantae; phylum Streptophyta; class Magnoliopsida; order Alismatales; family Hydrocharitaceae; genus Ottelia; species Ottelia alismoides. Next base: position 1,918,062 of record JAZKJV010007231.1, on the reverse strand, counting down.
AGGGCACTGTACACAGGGACCAAAGTGCAAATACCCAAAGTCCTGGGGGTCTGGTGCAAAATACCCAACAAAACACGTGCCAAGCGCGTGCCTGGGGCACTCAGGGACCCAAATGTAAGAAAAATAAGTTCCGAGGGCTTACTGGTAACAAGTACCAAAAGTCCAAGGGCTTATCTGCAAATGACCCAAAAATATCACGCACATGTGGAAATAAATCACGCACAGGGGTATAAATGCAAATAAGTAAAAGATTTCATTCATTCAATAACATTCAGAACTACAGGGGTCTCTATTGCAAGTAAACCAAAATATCACGTGTCGACGCACGTGTCCACAACTGGCTGGGGTATAAATGCAAATAAACTAAAGCTCAGGGTCCAATATGCAAATACACCTAAAACTAAACAACTGACTTTGATATTTACAGGACTAAAACGAAATAAAATAAAGACAGGGGCCTAAGGGTAAATTACCCTTTATTAAGCGGGGGTGCTGGATGCGCGCCACGTGGAGATCTGACGGCTGCGGATGGTGGGCGCTCCGGATCGTCTCTCCTCGGATCGAGCGGTGCTGGTGGCTCCAAGGGTGGACGGCCATGATCAAAACTGGAGCGAGGGTGAGGCGATCGACGGCGATGGAGGATCCTCGAAGAACAGGTCCCCGGCGAGCTTCGTCGGGCTCGTGCGTGCACTGGGCTCCTCCGTGGAGCACTCTGATGGTCGGAGAAGAAAGCTGGAGTGCTCCCGCGTCTGCCGATGGGCTCCGATGATCGAGCCGAGCTCCGAGGAGCTCGGACGGGGTCGGCGGAGCTGGGCCTCCTGGCTGAGTGGCGAAGGGCCTCAGATGGCCCTCGTTTCGACCTGAAAAGCGCACCAGAAGACTCACGGGTCGAGGGTAAATTGCCTCGACCCGGTTAGGCGAAGTGGGGGTGGCTGGTGCGTCGGGACGGTGAGCTCCGGCGAAGGTGGTGGACGGAGGAGCTCGGTTCCCAGCTCCTGTGCGAGCTGGGTTGAGTGAGTGGGTGGAGAAGGTGCGTCGGACGAAGGCGAACGTGAGGGTCGATTCCGATGATCGAGATAGGTGGCAGGATGGTCGGAATCAAAGAAATACGACGGCGGCACGAATTGGGCGAAAATGGAAATCGAAGGAAATGGCGGAGCTAAGTGGCTACCTGGGTGAACGGAGAGACTGGGGAGGAGCAGGGGATGCTCCTGGTCGTCGCCTCGAGGGTCGTCTCGGCCCGAGGCTCGAAGCTCTCGCTGGTGGCGGAGCTGCGGCAGCTACGTCGCCGGATCAATGGAATCCTCCTCCTCTCCTCGCTGCAACAGGCTCAGGCGCGAGCTGTCACCTCACACACTCTCTGGAGCTCACAGGAGAAGAAGGCGAATGGCCAAAGATGGAGAGAGGAGGTGGCGGAGCTCGCTTATGTATGCTGGAGGGGTCCGAGAAGGATGGCTCGGGTAGGGTCGTGGTGGCGCGCGGATCCCAAGGTGGATGCCCGGCGAGGGTGTCGGATGTGGGAGGATCAAAACGGAGCCGGGGTTTAGGGAAATGGGTGTCGGGTCGAGCGGGCGAAATTTCGAGAAGTCGGGTCCGGAGCCCAGACCCGCGGAAAGTGGTCTTGGGGGGGGGGGTAGTTAACCGGGCGGTCAACATCCCCAGGGCCCAATGGGAATGGGCCACGTGGCTAAATCTTGAAGCTCAAAATTAAGGTAGCCAATGGCCGAATTTGCAAAAACTTAAAACATGAAATATTTTTATTTTATTTTTTTCTATTTTTTAGTGATTTTTAATTAATTTTTGGAAATAAAAATAAGCTATATACATAGTATGTATTATATAGGTATATGTACATAATTAGGGTTTTTGATTTTTGATTTTTAAATTATTATTTTTGTGCAATTTTATCCCTATTTTATATTTTATTTATTTATAGAATAAAATAAGGAAGAAAAAGGTATTTTTATTTTATTTTTATTATGTATGTACATATGTAAAATAAATATATATGTACATTTATATACATGGTATATGTATAATGTATTTTTGTATTTTTAATTTTTCTATTTTTATTTTGTTTTGATTTTAATTGTTTTTATTTTATTTATTTACAATACATAATATAGACTATTTACAAAAAGTTTGAAAATTAATTTTATTTATTTACAAGGTTAAATAAATATGGAACGGTGGTTTATGTACATGATGAAAGGGATATTTTTGGTCTTTTTGATTTTTAACTTTTTCTTTTGGTTTTTATATTTTATAAATATATACAAGTATTTACAAGCATATTTTTGGTGAGGAAAATATCTTTATTTATTTACATAAATATTTACACACCTGAGCCCCTATCTCCCTCTACTTTGGCTTTTATGCGGTCAGGCCCATGTTGAGCCCTCCCTTGGATTAGGTTGCTCAATATTTATTCTAAATATTTCTCTCTTTTTCTTTTTAATCTTTATTCTTTTATTTTTGCACAAAATCATGCTAATTATAGGTTTTTACACAATGCATGCTTTTGGTAATTATTCCTGTTTACAAACATCTACATGCATTTGCAAAGGTTTTTGTAGCTAAAATATAAGAATAAAGAGTGATGAATGGGTATTCATCATGTACCCAGTCATCATCTCCGCCGATCTGACTGGAGAGCAGGAATCCCGTTTGATGGGGGTTCTTGAAAAGAACCGCAAGGCAATCGGATGGAGCGTAGCAGATCTCCATGGGATTAGTCCATCAGTGTGCTCCCACCATATCTATCTCGAGGAGGGGGCGAAGCCGTCGCGTGAGTTCCAGCGGCGGCTGAACCCCAACCTGAGAGAGGTCGTGATGAAGGAAATATCAAAATGGTGGAGTGCAGATTTTATTTATCCCATTTCCGACTCCAAGTGGGTTAACCCCTTGCATGTGGTGCCCAAGAAGATGGGCATCACGACTGTATTTCATATATACTTTAGCCATAACTCGTACTTTGTGTGAGTGTGTTAATAAATAAATTGGCTAAAAACCTTAAAAATCACAAAAATTAAAAATTTTTCCTGTACATAATCATTCTTTTATTGCACATACATAGCTAGTGTACAAAATTATTCTTGTAAAAATGTTTTCAAAAATCTTTTGTGTAAAGTTTGTGTAAATATTTTCTTATCAAAACTATGTATATAGTACAAAATTTTTCCAAAATGTTTTGAAAATCAAAAGTTTGCAAAAATCTTGTGTAAATGTTTGTAAATACTTTTGCAAAACTTGCACTTCATGCATCCATCCATTCATGATTTCAAAACATTTTTCAAAAATTTTGCACGATTGTAAATATTTGTAAATAGCATCTTTGTATATATATATATGTGTAGTTTTTCCTGGATGAGAGTTGACATTTAAACTAAGCCTGGAATTAAATTGAGAAATGGAGCTTGAATAAGGTCTTAATCCACCTAACTCTAAGAGGAACCTTACAGGGCTTAGGGTTAAGGCTTTTCAGGTCCATAAGGACTTAATTCTTTGAGTCCACTAGGCTATGAGCATATGTCATCTTGATGAGCCTAAGTAGAGCACTTAACAACACACGTATGACTCTTAGAGACAATGGCTTGACTTGCACCAGCACTTTACACATGGCTCTCCACGGATGAGGTGGTGAGGAGGCAGTTTCCTTTGGCTTGGGGTAGCATATGAGGGTAGTACTTCTAGGCGGAACCTCTCTTCTTCTTCTAGTGAAGGAAGTGCGTCTCAACTTGGTCTAGTGGTGATGAAGGCTAAAGACAGAAGCTGTGGGTTGCAATAAAGCTTCAAAAGAGGGATAGTCTACTGGCTCAAGAAGAAAATTTCTTGTATATATACTGCACCATGTAGATATGTTGTATAGAAGCATTGAAAAAAAATTGCAAAATGCAAAAAGAACTCCAAAAAAAGTGGTGGGTCGGATTGAAAATTTAATAAACCCCACCGGAGTGTATATAGTCAGATAAAGCAAAAGCTTATGGTATCCATGTTACATCTCATGAAGCTTGCAGCGGGAGACTTAGCTACACTGGCTGAGCTTCCAAAAGTCTATACTTCTTCCCCCTCTTCTTGAGCCAGTTGCACTTGAACTTAGAAGGGAATACCCCGCTTCTCGAGGAAAGAGTTGCTAGACCGAGGCGTTAGAGTTACCAGGTTGAGGGAGGTTGTTTCTTTGTTACTTCTGAGGTGGGGAGCTACATATCACTTACACTGCATGGAAAGATTCATAGTCATTAGAGTTTGTGTATGTAGACTTGTTCTGATCTGGTTTATTGAGGAGTCTTGTCCATAGATTGGTGGAACTTAGAGGCTGTTGAGTTTTAAGCTTAAGTCTAAATAAGGTTCCGACACATTAATAATCCAATGATCTAATCGAGCTCCATAATTCAATTTAATGAAGGAAAGTTTAATATTCAACATTGATCCATGTACATTCCCCTCTTTTTCTTTTTCTTTCTTTCTTTTTCACTTCTTTTTCAAATAAGTGTTTGCTAAGGGACTAGCAAAAGTTAAGTATAGGGGGGTGATGAATACCCATTCATCACTCTTTATTCTTATATTTTAGCTACAAAAACCTTTGCACGTGCATGTATATTCATGTAAATACAAATAATTATCAAAAGCATGCATTGTATAAAGTTTAATAATTAGCATGTTTTTGTGCAAAAATAAAAGAATAAAGATTAAAAAGAAAAAGAGGGAAATATTTAGAATAAATATTGAGCAACCTAACCCAAGGGAAGGCTCAACATGGGCCTGACCGCATAAAAGTCAAAGTAGAGGGAGATAGGGGCTCATGTGTGTAAATATTTATGTAAATAAATAAAAATATTTTTCCTCATAAAAATAGCCCAAAATATGCTTGTAAATACTTGTACATATTTATAAGTATAAAAACATAAGAAAAAGGGTAAAAAAATCAAAAAGAAAAAAAACACCACTTTCATCATGTACATGAACCACTCTTATATATTTATTTAACCTTGTAAATAAATAAAATTAATTTCGAAAATTTTTGTAAATATTCTATGTTATATCATGTAAATAAATTAAATAAAAACAATAAAAACAAAATAAAAATAAAAATAATAAAATTAAAAATACAAAAACATATTGTAAATATACCATGTATATAAATGTATATATGTACTTATTTTACCTATGTATATAAATAATAAAAATAAAATAAAAATACCCTTTTTATTCCTTATTTTATAATGAAAATAAATAAAATATAAAATGGGAATAAAATTGTATAAAAATAACAAATTAAAAATCAAAATTAAAAACCCTATATAGTGTACATATAGCTATGTATTACATATTATGTATATACCTTATTTTTATTTTGAAAAAATTATTAAAAATCACTAAAAAATAGAAAAAAATAAAATAAAAATATTTCATGTTTTGAGTTTTGTGAAATTCGATCATTTTCTATTTATTATTTAATTTATAAAATTGGAATAATTGGCGGGCTCTGATTGGTCCACGGGGGATGTTGACCCCCGGTCAACTCCCCCCCCAGGACCACAAGAGCCAGATTCTGCGCCCGACCCGCATGTTCTGCCATTTATTGCGTCATGATCTGATCGCCAAAACCCAAAACCCCGGGTCCTAATCCATCGATGATCATCCCTGACCCACGCCCGGGGTGAGTTATGGGGATCCGTGCTCTGACAAGCTTGCCCGAACCTCTCTTAGCCGGACCCCTTGCCATATATAGCCGTTGCTCCGCCACCCTAATTCCCGATCTTTGGTCATTCGCATCCACCCCTGTGAGCTAGAGCATACTCGTGAGAGTGACAGCTCGCGTTTGGCGCTGTTGAAGCGAGGAGAGGAGGCGTGTCCACTGATCCGGCGAGCTCAGCCGCCGTTGCTCCGCCACCAGCAGGAGCACCGAGCCTCGGAGGGAGACGCTCCTCGAGGCGAAGACCAGGAGCTTCCTTAGCTCCTCCCCAGTCTCTTCGTCCACCCAGGTAACCTTGTAGGCCGTTATTTTTCTCTGATTTTCATTTACGCCCAATTCGTGTCACCGCCATCTCTAGCTGATTCCGACCACTCTATCACTCCGTTCGACCATCGGAATCGACCATCGTATCTGCCTCCTCCCGACGCACCTTCTTCACCCCTCCATCCAACCCAGCTCGCACAGGAGCTGGGAGTCGAGCTCCTCCGTCTACCGCCTTCGTCGGAGCTCGCCATATCGACTCACAGACCACCGTCACTCCGCCTAACCGGGTCGAGGCAGTTTGCCCTCGGCCCGCGAGTCTTCTGGATTGCTTTGCAGGTCGAACGAAGGCCATCTGAGGTCCTTCGCCATTCAGCCAGGAGGCACAGCTCCGCCGACCTCGCTCCTCAGAGCTCGGCTGGATCATCGGGGCCCACCACCAGCTGCGGGACACCCTTGCGGAGCTTCTCCGACCTTCAGGCGCAGCAGAGGAGCCCTGGAGCAAGCCACCGGGCCGGCGAACTTCGCCGGTCATCTGTTCTTCGAGGACCCTCCTCTCCCGTTCGATCAGTCCTCCAGCTCCAGACTTCATCGATATCGTCCATCTAGGGAGCAGCAGTCACCGCCCGATCATCAGGAGGACCGATTCCAGCCATCGGATTCGCCCAAGGGCATCAGTTGTGGAGCGGCCGCTGTTTACCACCGTCGGATGCGCCACGTGCCCTCCATCCAGCCTATTCGCGTAATAAAGGGTAATTTACCCTTAGGCCCTGTCTTTTCTTTCATTTAGCATTTAGTCTTGTAAATATTGAGTTTAGTTGCTTAGTTTTAGGGTTATTTGCATAGAGACCCTGGTGCTTGCTTTTATTTGCTGAGATACCCCTGTATGTGGTGAGACACGTGCGTCGACACGTGATTTTCTGGGTGTTTTGCATTTCATGCCCCTGTCATTCTGGTTGTTATCAATGGAATGAATGATTTCGTTTATTTGCATTTATACCCCTGTGCGTAGTTTAATTGGACATGTGCGTTATATTTTGGGTTAATTGCAGATAAGCCCTTGGGCTTTTGGTACCTGTTACCAAAAGGCCCTCGGAACTTATTTCTCTTGCATTTAGGTCCCTGAGGCCCCAGGCACGCGCGTGGCACGTGTTTTGCTGGGTTAATTGCACCAGACCCCCCAGACTCGTGGGTATTTGCACTTTGGTCCCTGTGCACTGTGCCCTCTCTTTATTTTTGAATAAAATAGCAAATTACCTCCAAATCCAACGAAAATTGGAAACATGGCTCCTGCCATGGTGTAAAATTTTCGAGGATTTTTGAGGACATTTTTGTTTTCATTTGTTATTTTTAAAAATTCAAAAACTCTATTTTCTTCACTGTCTAACTTTAAAAATCACAAAAAAATATTAAATTGTGTCTAAAAAATACAAAAAATTGTCTACTGTCTATTTTGTTGTGTTTGATTTTCTAGCCAATTTTGGCTATTTTTCATTATCTAAAACACCTAAAAATTGAAAAACATTAAAAATCTTATAAAAATTCCAGTAAATCAATTACAAATCCAAAAACAATAAAATAGGTGCCTAAATTTTCCTTATTTTCTTTTCTTCACAGGAAAATTACCTCCCAGCTAATTTGGGGCCTTTAGATATTTTATCTAGGCCCTTTTAGCTCGGCTGGACAGTACCTGCTGTTTTGGTCACTTTTTGATTTTTAGAAAATTAAATAAACATCAGAAAATTCTCAAAAATTCACCAAAAACACTAAAAATCATAAACACATAAAAATATTTTTATTTGAATTTTTGGTTGATTTTTATTGCTTTTAATAAATTGTTGAAGTGTGTATTTCTTTACTTTTCTTATTTTCTTAATTCATTAAAAATCCAAAAAAAAATCTTAAATAATTAAAAACCACCAAAAATATTTTCTCCTTTTTTTATCTCTTTTTTGACTACTTCGTAGGCCGAGAGGCCAACCCGTGCTCCTTGAGTTCGACCCTGGTCGCTATACCAAGTTAATCCAATAGCGAGACCGCTTTCACGTTTTTTGATCGATTTTGTCTATTATTAGTGGTCTGATTTTTCTTGATTGACTTAGCTGAGTGACCGAGGTCACAACGACCATCTAGATACCTTTGCCTTAGTCGCTCGGCTCGTCATCATATTCCCACCAAACTCTAAAATTGACAAGATAATTGACCGAACCTTCACGGTCTTCACATTGAGATGAATTGGTGAACTGGGGGTTTGTATTTGTTTTTTATTGCTAGTGATAAATATCCTTCTGCACAATTTGCGCATTCATTCACTATCACTCTCCCATTGACCTTCATGTTCTTGCATCCTGCCTATTGATTTCGAAGATGATGAATCGGAGTACTTACTCGTTCGGACTTTGCAAACTCATTCTACGCTCAGAGCCGTTCACCTTCTATTCGGAGAGACTCACTGCACGAATATTCCTCTTTCTCCACTTCGCCCTTCACAACATCCATCAATCCATTATTTGAGATTGGCTTTAATCTCGAATTAATATTTGAGACTCCATTAATTCCAAGCACTAATCGAGTGGCATACACATTTTCAGAGTCAGACGTCAGACACTTAATGCCCCCATAGGGAAAGGAAACCATGTTGGAGCAGAGTGAGATCAACAGTACCATGTTAGCCTCCATTCACTCAATTCAAGCCCAGCTAACAGAGTAGGCTAATTTTCAAGCCACACTGAGAGATATGATTCTCGAGATGAGACAGCAAAGAGAAGATAAGAGAGAGGGGGATAACAGAAACCATGGAGGTGGGAATAGGGGAGAATAACCTCACATAGAACCTGAGGCTAAGCCTACATTAAAGGATGCTTACAATCCAAGGGAATGACAGACAAATTCTTGGATTCAAATCCCTGCGGTTCATGGACATTTTGAGCTGAAGCCCACTATTTTACCTCTTATCCCAGTTTTCCATGGAAATATTAATGAAGAACCTTACACCTCCACCAGTTCGATCGCATTTGTGGAATAGTACAATACCCAAATGTCCCATTAGAGGTAGTGCAGATGACCACTTTCCATTAAGTCTGATGGGAAAACCTTTATATTGGTTAAATCACTTGAGGAAGGTTGTCACTACTTGGTAAGAGTTGAGGTCTGCATTTTTGAACAAATATTATGCACTTAGACGACTCAACAAAATGTGATCCTTGATTACTACTTTTTCTCAAATGTCCCAAGAGCCTATTCGCGAGGCGTGGGAAAGATTCAAAGATCTGATGGAGAAATGCCCCCATCATGATATACCAAAGGTCAGCCTTGTACGAAATTTCTTTGGGGATTTAAGCATTGAGAATCAGGAGATGGTAGATGCCACTTGTGGGGGGAGCCAGTTCAACAAGGACAAGGATGTCCTTTATTAATTTTTTGAGGAGATGGTAGAGTTCAACAACTCTTTCTTCTTCATGTGCATTTCAGAAGCACTCCGTCACCGCCCCTGCAACACTTCACAAGGATGTCAACATGATGACATCACACGAAGTGGATAGGGTGGACAGTTCGGACCTGACCATTATTGGAAATCACCTATCCAAAGTAGACAGTATCGAGAAACGATCCAAAGAGCTTGAGAAGATTCATGTGATTGAGTAGAAGACGAAGAACTTGGATAAGCTGGATGAGATAACAAATCACCTGGAGCTTCTTGTGAGTACGATAAATGCAGTCCAGAATACGAGTGCAGTAGACGATACCTCTACTAGGGAGCAGACTTCTTCCACCCAGTAGAGTAGCAGAGGACCATCCACAATTCAACATGTCTACTACGTGTAGACACTTGATCAGATTCAACATCATTCACATCAGATAGTTCCGTACCAACAGGAAGTAGCTACATTCCTCAAAAGTAGTCTCCACCTCCACCTGTCATTCATGAGGTGAACGGTATCTAGTTCGACCATGAGAGAAACCAACCCCGTCCGTCAGGGCAAGGCCAGTTGGGTACACGATAGTGTCAGAGACCCACCCACCAGCTTCAGGGAGGCAGACAACCATAGTACCAGCACTAACTTTTCCAGCCTCACTTTCTGTCTCCACCACAGTTACAAAATTGGAGACAAGGACAACCACAACAACAGTCTGTGTATTTTCCTCATCCTAACCAGCAATAGACTGCATATTATGGACAATATCCTCCTTCTCCTCCTCATTATCAGAATCCATATAACCTGAGGCCCCTTCAGTTAACCCTGCACTGGACCAAATTGCATTGCTCATGAATAACACGAATGATCTGACTCAGTAGATTGATGACCTGACAACCATCAAGACACTGATTCCAACACAGGTCAAAGCCAACCCCAATAATTTCAGACGCAAGGAGCACACCCGCCCCCCAGCAGGTTGTCCCTTGATTTTACATGTTTATCTAACACCATTCATCTCAGATGCGGTAGGAGATTGCAGCCACCTAGATATCAGTTGGGGTTGGGAGATCGAACCACTGAGAGAGCATCATCTTCTACTTCATCTAACTTCACCAGCAGTCAAGAGGACCAATGTAGCAGCACCCAAGAATGTAGTTTCATCTCCTTCGCCACCACCTTTACTAGGCGGATGTATATCACCATCATCAAGGGAGAATATACCAGTCACATATTCTTCCTCTTCACCAACAACAACATCCCAATCTGTTTTAGATTCTATTTTTCCTCCACCTGATTTAGACAACACTATACATATTGATTCTGATTATCCTTTTTTATACTTGAAGATTCTACTTTGAATAATGGAAATGAACATTTGCATGTTTATTTTGATTCAGTGCCATTTCCTTCTGCTCTCAAATCAAAGAAAATTCAAAAATTTAAAATATCCCTATTTGATCCTAGAGTGGTTGAGATCTTATAGAATATAATTTTAAAGATGCCACTCCTTAAGGCCATGGAATACATGCATACAGTAATAAAAGGAATGAAAGAGGCATGTACACAAAAGCGTCAAATAAGGAAGAACATGCGAAAGGAAATAGAGAAACACATCTTGACCATGGCCATAGTTCATGCCATCAGTAACCTCCCTCCTAAAAAGAAATACAAGGGAGCACCACACATCCGTTGCCATCTCTTTGATCAAGAATTTGATCGTACTCTTCTCGTGATTCTTCCATTAATCTCATGCATTCTTCTTTACTAATTGAATTTCGGTTAGGACCTCTTAAAATAATCAGGATGATCCTTCAATTTTGCTGATAGATCGATTAAGAGGCCAAGAGGTATTTTAGAGGATGTTATTGTAACGGTATAGGAAATGAAATTCCCTATAGATTTTGTTGTCATGGATATGAACACACCTGCACTGTTACTCCATACCTTGATCATACTAGGTCGACCGTTCCTCCGAACTGCCGAAGCATCAGTTGATTATGGTACTGGAGAGATCATGTTTCACTCTCGTAGTGACAAGATGAAAATTGAGACGATCTCTAATTCTAGACCATCATCGCCACCTGCAGCAAATGAGATAGCAAAAGCCATATCAGAACCAGATGATTGTGATTTTCTTGCTGAATTCAAAGAGATAGAGCATTTCACTGATTTTATAGATACCCAGGAATTCCTTTTCCAAAAGGACTCTATGGAAAGCACATCCGACATGAGTTCCCTTCGTGGTCCAATTGAGCTAGTTGTTGATGGACAGTTTGAGCTAATTTCTAAGAATCAATCTGAGTATTTAGAGGCACCTTCCGATATTCCTTTGATACACTTTTTTGAGATTACTGATGATATGCCTCATTTTGAGAATTCTGAAGTACATATATCTGAGCCATGCATTGAATTTCCTGATTTATGCACATATGAGAGACAACTTTCTGAGTTTATTGCTGAGATATCTGAGCCATTAACTGATAGGAATGTTGAACACCCTGATGAGCCCCTCCTTTCTGAGCAGAGATCATTCATTGCAGATCTCGGAGATTTTAGTTGTTGAGCCGTTAATAGCCAAGGTGGACAGTCCACACCAAAGAGTACATATCATATGCCATTTGCTAATGCAGTATTAGAGGTTAATTTTTTTTTGAGAAGCAAGTATCAGAGGTTATTATAGAGCCGATTCAGAACCCGCCTGAGTTCAAGATTTTACCATCACGTTGAAATATGCCTTCCTTGTGAGACCCCTCCCAAATGTTTCCCGTCATCCTCAGCTCGCAGTTGACCGCTGAACAAGAATCTCACGTGGTAGAGGTTCTTGAGAGAAACCGCAAGGACATAGGATGGAATATCTCATATCTCCATGGGATTAATCTAGCTTTGTGCTCACATCATATCTACCTAGAGGATGACTGTAAACCCTCCTGTGAATGATAGTGCCATCTAAATCCAAATCTAAAGGAGGTTGTCATGACTAAGATTAGAAAATGGTGTGATGTTGGCTTATATATCCCATTTCGGATTCCAAGTGGGTTAGCCCTTTACATGCAGTCCTGAAGAAATCCGAAATTACTATCGTAAAGAATGACTATGGTGAGGAGATTCCGATTCGGGTACCTACTTCATGGCAAGTCTGTATAGATTACCGATGCTTGAACTCAACTAGCAAGAAGGATCACTTTCCTATGCCTTTAATTAATAAAATTATTGAGAGGTTGGCAAGGGAAGAGTTCTTTCGCTTCTTGGATGGGTACTCGGGATACATCCAAGATGCTATGGCTCCTGAGGATCAGGAGAAAACTGCTTTCACTTGTCCGTTTGGCACCTACACCTTTAGACGGATGCCCTTTAGATTGTGTAACGATCCCGCTACATTTCAAAGGTGTATGTTGGCCGTTTTTGCTCAATCTACGGGGATAGTTTTGACACCAAGCCGTAGTATTCAATCTAAGATGGCTATAGGGGGGTCATGGGTATATATAGGCCCCCAACTCCTTTACATGTGTGACATGTGTCAACATGTAAGGGAGGCACTAAGACACGTGTTGCCTCCTTCTCATGCATGAAGACACATGGAAATACTTGTCATCCATTCACCATGCCACTTGTCTCCTCTGTATGAGAGAACTTGTTGCCCAAGCAAGAGTCTACACACACATGTTAGTCATAGGATGATGACACATGGCATTCTTGGGTTTTGACACTTGTCCTGAATATATGACGACACGTGTCCCATGATTTCCTCTCCATGTGTCCTACTTTTGCTAATGACACTTAATTATCACTAATGACGGGTAATTAGCACTAATCATGCTTAGTTAATCTTAATGATGTGATTATGGTCTAATGAATATCAATCTATAACATTGTGGCCCTATACTAGTAGTGGATTATACTACTTATGCTACTACCATACTTCTCAATTTCTAGATGTGGTACTATGTTTGGTGTGCTACAAAAATCCAGAGAACCTTTTTTGAAGTCATATTTATAAAAGATGGTCTCTGATTTACACATAAGAAGCTTCCATAAAATCGTTGTATGAAGGCGAATCGATTGACTGTGTTAACCGTAAAGTGTGAATACTATCAATCCAATAATTTCATGAAATAACACTCGCTAACATCCAAACATAGTATATATATAGTGATATTCTACAAAAACTCAAGACTATACAAAACGTATATTACATAGTAAATGCAATGCAATTTTTGCGAGGTTTAGGGGTTAAACTAGAAATTTTGAAAAAAAACTCCAAACCCATTGAAACTTAACCAGAATGTGTATGAATGCAAAATTAAGTTATTATAATTACTTTGGAATTTTTTGTTGTAATTAAAATGAATTATGAATTAAATAAGCGAGTAGGGTGATTTTGAGCAAATTAATTTAATAAATACCAAACAACAATATTTTCCAGAGATTGAATTATCCTAGATGGTTCTATATAAGAGGCTTCCATAACCACTTTTAATTCCTTAAAATACCAAGTGTGTAATTAATTAAAAATAAATTACTAAAATCATTAATTAATTTATTGCGACCTCGATATATATGCAATTGGATGAAATTTGAGCACAATGTAAAACACAAGTAATTCTATCTAATGTGATATTTTTGGAATTTTTAGCATTGGGAATAATTTAATAGTTATTACAAGGCATAAAAGAGGTAAACTATGCTTGTTTTCACTAAATTAATCAATGAGTCATTATACAGAAAATTGCAAATAAATACACATTTGATATAGAATAGTTGAACTACAACAAGAAATTTTTAGAATGTAAAATGGTGACTAAACAAACTTAAATAAATATGCAAACACAGGGGTTCTATATGCAATACATAAATAAAATAAAAAAATGCAAATGGATGAAATGTAATAACCTAGAACTGTGGCATTATTTGTGCAGTTTACCCATAGAGTGCGGTGCACGTGATCTATGGTAGGCGAGGTCTTCTTGTAATTCCTTAGAGTTTTGAGGGTCTAGCATAAAATCTCCAAGGCTCGCATGCCTCGCACATGAGTAGGAAGCTGAACGGGGCTTCTTGTTAATTGCTAGAAGAATGGGGGCTTCGGTGCAAGTGTCCCATGCCTTACGTGCTCTGCACATGAACTTGGGGATGAGGATGAGGGCAGCCTGTGGCCTGAGAGCGAGTGTCCAAGGGGCGAAAGGTCAATTGCGACCAGAATGCAGGTAGAGTAAGGTGGCATGTAGGCTGCCCAAGATGGAGGCAGCCTCGATCGACACACGATCGATCGATGATGGCTTGAGGTTGTGTCGAGGGCAAGTGTAAACGTGAAGGAAGTCTAGTCGGACCAGGGTCAGTTGCGAGGACTGTAGGAGCCTTTGCTGGTAGGTGGCAGTCAATGGAGCCTGGAGGTGGTCAAGGGTTCTTATTGCGTGGGCTCTATGGTTCGTGGCATTGCAACTAGGCGAGCAATGGGACGAAGCCGAGGTGAGGCCTGCGGATTCAGCCGAGGCATGAGGACTGACAGTGGAAGTGATGGAAGAGCCGGTGGGCGGTGGGGCGGAGTCGTATTTGGTGAGGAAGCATTGTATGGTGAAGGGGCTGTTGCTTGGAAAGGTTGTCGATTGATCTCGAGATGCGTAGTGAAATCGAGACCACAACCTAAAGGCAGGCAAAGCAAGGGCGCAAGGGAACAAGGAGCAACGAGGAGGGAGAGAATGACAATGAAGAAATCAAAACTAAGGAAGAATAGAGGAAAGAGGAAATAGTTCGCTGGGAATGATGGAAGAGTGAGGGACACCGCCACTTGTATCCTCGATTGGCCTTGGTGCGAGGCCAAAAAGCTTTGCAACAAAGCCAGAAACTCACTACTATACGAGCATAATATCGTGGATCACCCCTACGAATGGGTCAAGGTCGTCGTTGCCCGACCTTCACTGTTCCCCACTATAACCAGAGGGACCACAGGGATGGACTTGCTATGATTTCTCTCGGCGGATGGCATATGAGATAGGCGTGTAGGGTGGTTTTGTGGGCAGTTTAGGGGGAAAGCCTGAGAAGTGCGACGACATGGCGAATGGGTCTTGCAGTCGATCGGGGATGGAGAGGAACGAGAGGTGGCGAACGAAAGAGAGGACATGGGCTGTTGCACATGTGGTTGGCGGAAAATGAGGGATGGGTGAGAGGAGGTCGTTAGGGAGAGAGAGAGGTAGGAGCGCAGACGGGTGGTGCATATCGCTACAAGATGCGACCAGTTGCGTCACAGCCAGGGCCATGTGGTTGCGCAAGGAGGGGCGGTGATTCCAACCACTGCACGCAAGGGGCAGGACAGAAGGAACGGGTCGGGCGGAGTGTAGGGTGAGAGGAGAGAGGGAGAAGGGGAGAGGCACCACGTGGTGCGTAGGGGCGGCCACGTGGCATGGGAAATAAATAATAAAAATTTAAAATTGAAGATAAATTATTAAATAATAATTAATACTAAATGAAAAAGATAAAGATAAATAAAATAAACTAAAATAAACTAAAATAATTTAAAAATACGAAAATTGAGGTTACACTCGGCGACTCTAGGAATCACAAATTAAATGTAAAGAAAAATAAAAAATTAAAGAACAAAAGGGGTCAAATTAAAAAGTGATCAACATCAAAGTTGCTCGTCTCGAGAGATCTATAACTTTCATGAGGGACCCAAAACCAAAATAAATCACATGTACAAAAAGTATTTTTGGTGATATCCTATTTAAGAATCTCCATTTCATCACCTTTATTCTATCATTTTGTCCTTAAAAATCCCAACAAATGCATGTAAATAGCATCAATCTGTCTACAATAGCATTCATTATTTATTGTATTTATTGTATACAAAATAAGGTTTTTAATGCCAAAATTATATAATAAAGAGAATAAAAGAAAAAGGAATAAAATATTTAAAATATTTTATGTCCCTAACCCCGAGACCAAGTCCAGAATGGGATTGGTCGCCAAGGAATAAAGTAGGGGGAGATGAGGGGCAAAAATACAATAAATATCTCATTTATTTATTCATTAATTATGCAGTTTTGACATCTAATTTATTGTTCACTATTTATTCATCAAAAAAAGAAACTTTGTACATGAAAGTTGGAGATAATGATGTAAATAAAAATACAAAATTGAATTTGCACAAAAATAATACACAAGGTACAGTCTATACACAAAATAAAAAGCCAAAAAATCAAACTTCATAGACCCATATCTTTTCAATAAAAAAATCAAAGCATATCAAAATCACCCTAATTGTATACAACGTTTCACGAGATATTTAGTGGCGTGGTTTTATATTTTTTTGACTTACTATGTCGAAGTTGGGTTTTGGGCCCCTATTGTACATAATACCGATTGAAATATTCCATTTTTTATTATTCTTTATTTTAAGAAATTAATATTTTTATAATTTTGTAAATATTATTTATAACATATGTGTACATTAAAATGAGAATAAAACCAAAAGGGAAATGTAAAATAAAATAAAATTATATAAAAACAAAGATGAAATACCTATGTTCTATATGGATGTAAATAAAAGCGAAATACATTCTTTAATTCTTTAATTCTTTCATATTTTTATAAAATTGTAAATATCATTTATTTGTATATTAAAAATAAACTCTTTCAAATACATTAAAATAAAATGGAATACATAAAACATAGGTAAAATATCTATGAATATACCTATATAATATACATCTCTATTTATTTAAGTATACAAATAACATCAACAAAATCAAATAAAAATAGATTGATACTCACAAATTAAGTTGTAAATATATAAAATAAAGGGATAAAATAATAAAATAAAATATACAGAATAAAAATAAAAATGAACAAAACATAGATGAATATACATGTAAACACACTAATAAAATTAACTACTGATAAATAAAGCCAAAAAATAAATAAAAATCATAATACAATACTACATAAAAAATAAATATTTTTTTATTCCATATTTGAAAAATAATAAAATCATTTTCTATTTTTAATTAATTATTCTTCAATAATACATCATGTTTTGTCGTTTTGTGGCCCTACATGGACCAATGGGAGGTTGCGGACTGTTGACCTATGGTCAACTGTCCAATCCGAGGCTCTGACCCCCCAGAAGTGTCTTTTCCCTGATATTCTTGCATTTTTCCCGCATGATGCAGCCATCCATCGACTTCCATCTCTTCGCGAGATTTTCGCCCCGTTTATTGTACATTCACGCACCCCTTTGGCTTTGTCGTGTATAGCGTTGATTCTTCATTTTTCCCTGGTAAATAAGGGTGCCCTTATGTGCTTAAATAAGAAACCTCCTGTTCCCTCTCAATTTTGGTCAATCTTCTTCACTTTTCTTCCCCCGCTCCGGCCCAGCGTGCTCCATCGTGACAGGGAGGACCCCCTGGAGGGTCCGAGAGGGCTAAAAGGGGAGGAGGTTGCACCCACGGCCGTCGCTCGCCAGAGGTCCTGCTCCTTGGCGAAACACCCAGGTTAGAGTTGCGCGTTTTAGAATTTTAGGTAGGTTTTATTCTCAGCTTTTCATTCATGTATTTAGTTTAATCAGTAGGCCTTAGACATAGCCTAGGTTAGCCAATTCGAAGTTTGTCGGAGCTCCGCTCCGGCGAATCATTTAACTGTATTTCTGGCGTTCTCCAACCACGCTTTTCACCCCATTTTGTTCCCCGCCATTTTCTCCACCACCAGCCACCTTGTCCCAACCGGAATCCTCCCGATTCCGTGAACCGACACTCCTCTCCGTTGCTTCGTTGGATGCGTCTCTGCCCACCTCGTTTTTCATGCTAATAGCTTCAGTTTTTGGTCGAGGAACATCGCCTCGAGCCATGTGGACTTCCTGTGCAAGATAGGCGCTCGATATAGTGTCAGGAGTTTAAATCAAGAGCTGCCGGAGGTACCAGGAGCACCACACCATCTCTGACCTCGTTGCGGTGCTCTAGCGTACCTCTGACCAATCCTAGCCCTCCAGTAGCTAGAGCCACCTGCCAGGCAGCGTCTGGGACCTCTTGGAGCCTCGAAGGATGCATGAGAAGGGAGATCAAAGGCGGGGAAGTTCGACCGCTCCGGCCTTCTTCCCTATTCTTCCTCCTCACTTCTCCACTGTCGGATGATGAAGGCGGTCCCAGTTCGATCCTCGGTCGTTGGATGATGCCGCTTCTTCACCGTCCGATCACGACTACGATCTAATCAACGCCGTCTAGCAGCGAACCGGTACCACCCGTTGGATGAACGCCACGTGTTTAAGTGAAAGAAGATCCGTCATTTACCAACGCTGAAGAAGGGTTAAATTGCACATCTTAGCCCACGATTCTTGTATTTTACACTTTAGTCCTGTAAATAAAATATTATGTGTAAAATAAAGTGGATATTTTCAGAAAAGGACCCTGAACTTGTTGAAATTACAAATAGGTCCAGTCCACGTCACCTCACGTGCCGTCCCACGTGAGGTGATATAATGGGAAAATTGCATAGGAACCCTGGAGGGTTTTTGTAATTGCAATTTAATTCAATAAAACATTATTCACGGTGTATATTTATTGGAAATTTGCATTGTTGTCCATGCTATTTATTTTATTTGCAAAAATGCTCTTGCCAGGGCATTAATTTTTGTGTGCTTCATCTATTTAATTAAAATAGCTACATTGCTCCAAAAAATATATAAATAGGGAAACTGCTTCATGTTGTGTATTTTCATGCACACATTTTTAATCCGCATTTTTTTCATTTTACTAAATTTAAAAATTAGAATGGAACCTAATTAGTCATTGTCTAATTTATAAAATACCAAAAAAATATAAAAAAACATTGGGAACAATTCCAAAAACTATATTTTGATATTTTTTGAGTCTAGAAATAAAAAACCCCTAAAAATAATAAAAGAAATTAAAAACATCAGAAAGCTCCAAAATCAAACAAAAAATATAAAAATTCAAAAAAATCCAAAAAAATATATTTTCGTATTTAAAAAATATCTGTATATAATTATTTACATATTAAAATTAATTTGGGTAATTTTGGGATTTATTTATCATTTTTAGCCCAAATTAATTTTGGGTATATAATTAATCTCATATTTGGGATATTTTTGATAATAAAAATACATAAAAAATAGAAAACATTCTTGGAAAAATATAAAAACATTAGAAAAATTTTTTAAATAAAAAATTAATTTATTTTATAAATTTTATTTATATTAAATAGCATTTATGAATATATTTCTATATATTACAAAAAGAAAGCCTTATATAGGGTATATTGTATTTATAAAAAAAGAAAAAGAAAATATTAAAAAATATAAAAATATAAAAAGAAAATATAAAACTCAAAAAAATCAAAAGTATAATAAAAAAGTATAAAATTAAAAACCTACAAAAGCATTATTTGCACAAATGACTCGGTTGTACGTAGATAACCATAGGATGCCTATTTCGCTCTCTGTGGTTAGACCTCTACACGCTTACACACTATGAATTTATGGTAGAGTAAACAAATATTAATTCCACATTTTTTAGGGTTTAATTGTCTTATTCAATATTGTGGGTTAATCGTTGATTAACCTAGGAATTCTGAGAGGTCACCTCAGTGATTGGATATTTATCTTGACCCTTGGAAATCCCCAATTATCAGATGGCACCGTTGCCGAGGATCAACGTCGTTTGGGATACTTATTATTTATTTGATTCTTCACTCTTATCCATATTTATTTGATTATTTTCATTATCAATATTGTTGTGACTGTTCTGACCCTCTTCTTTATTAATCTTTGATGCGAGGGACAACCAAGCGAAGGAGGATTTCCTAGGAAGTCTGGTGCACCTGAGTGAGGCGGAGCTGGCTTTTCTACACCAGCCAGTAGGAGAGAGCATCGAAGGTAGATGGAGGAGAATTTTGGAAGGCAGACTAATTTTTGCGTTATTTATTAATATGTATATTTATGTAAGAGTGACCCTAAAATTGTGATAATACAAGACTCTCAGATACTCTTACTTCTCGAGGTCCATTGCCCGAGGGATTGTTCCCTTGGGGGCCTCGACGGTTTTGACGATTTTTTTCTTTTTATTTTATTTTTATTACTTTATATGCGTGAGCCCTAGCTTAGGAATTGTTTGCCGATAGATTAAGGTCCAAATCCCCTAATATATTTTCATGTACCTATAAATGCGCTTCTGGACTTACTCAAATTAATAATTATTGATTATTTAGCTTTGAACCCACGCATCGTGAGAGACGTCATACAGCGTTGGCAGGACCCGTTGTGGCAGGCACCGAGATGTCTCTAAGATTGCATTTTAGGGTTTGACAATAACCAACATTTTGTGCTTCACGATAATAGCAGATACTACTCTAGGGCGATTTCATCGGATTGCATATCATATAGCATAATTCAATTCCGTCTTGCATCGCGCATGGAGAGAGCTGGAGGCACTGTAAGTCTTCATATAGCATGCATCATCGATTTCCGACTTGCATGGCTTTTCTGACCTTCTCCCTCTATTTTTGCCAGCCTAGGATGCTTAATGGAAATTGTAACCTCGATAAGAATGTGCATTGAAAATATCCAAACAAAAAAAGGTGACAACAAAAATAAAATCGGGACTGCTAACTCCACTTGAACCTAAAAATAAAATGTAATGGATGCCTTGTCTTGGGGAGAGCAACCCCCTCATTGTCTGAGCATTTTATTCATATGTACATGCTAAGGATTAGTGCCCCAATCCCAAAGCCTAATTTCGGTGTGTACAACTTTCTACGATTACCTAACTCTAAAATCGACAAGATAAAAAGACCACATCTCGGTTTTCACTGTGTTGATTAGGTGAATGAGGGGTTTGCCTTGTGTATTGATTGTGACTTGGAGTCTGTTATGTTTCCATCTTTCTTAGAGTCATCAGCCATGTCTGTGTGAGTCATGCATTTTTCATCATTGAGTCTCTCTACCTCTCTTGTACATATATCTCTTCATTTTGCATTGAGTCATGATATTGGCACTTGCGCTCAATCACCTTCACCCGACCTTTGTGTTCCTCTCCTTGCCCACCCTCCTCATGTTCCCCGTATCATCTTTTCTATTACCCGGTATTGCTGCGCTTGTAGACATAGCCCACATCGAGGAGTCTTGATTTACAGAAATTTTTGGAGTAAGTCGGGCTTTCTTTGAGGATGCTGAGATTGATACCCCACTTTTGGTGGATCTGAGTTGAAACTTGTGCCTCAGAGCTTCTGTAGGATTTCTTTTATGATGCACGATGATTAGGTGTGATATTTTATTGAGGATTTAGACCTCGCACACCGGATTGAGGATGTGATATAATGTGATGATTTGACGATGATTTCATGAGCATTGATTGATCTATCTATCTTGAGGTTCCACCCATCTAGATTTTTGACTGATTATTGTGGTTTGGACTTCCCAAAAAAGGTGTGTGGATCCCGCATGATCTCTCATCTTCTTGATTGACCCATCCTTGATCTCCTGATTTAATCATCCATCTCTGGCATCTAGACGATTTCTAACTACTTGTTGTGCCATCTGAGCTTATTGGAGTAACTTGAGGGACTGTATTGTGATTGACCTATTGATTTTGTGTCACTCACATGTTCTTATGCCCTCCTGATTACTGATGGATTGATTACTTTTGAGGACCGGAGATTCGATGCCAGCAATCCCATGACTTGATTGACCTAATTCATATTATTCCCCGAGGACTATCTACGGGAGGATGCGACACATTCTTTACGATCGGTTTCGTACACTGACGCGATCTCCACATTATTGGAGCCTGGAACCATACCGTTTGATTTAACAATTAGGCCTCCCTGCTGATATTGTTTGTGTGCCCGATTTATTGGTGCACGAGGCCCACTTCTCGACTACTTTGAGTCCGCTCACCTTGACGGTCCTCGCAAGGTTGAGCTTCATTATTCTGATTATTACATGCCTAGTTCATATGCTCTCCGAGGGTTATCTGCAAGAGACTATGACAACTTGCTAGATCTTGTGGTCTCTTCTGCTGGTAGATAGAAGAGACAGTCTGTTGTCTACAGAGGCCATTCTGATTGACTCCTTTGAGTCCTCTCTCTCCTTGACGACCCTCACTAGGATGAGATCTGATCTGACTATTACCTGATTAGCTTGCATTGCTCCCCGAGGACTATCTGCGGGAAAATGTAACACTTTCTTTACGTTCGGTTTCCCTTTTAGACTATGTCGCCTAGTGCTGGGAGCGCAGAGCAGAGTCGTCTGATATGCTTTCGGTTCCCATTTCTTTGTTGTTTACCCGATCTGCTGGATCTTGGGACCCGCCTGACTTGACTCCTTTGAGTCTGCTATCCTTGATGGTCTTCGCAAGGATGAGCCAACTTTCTATGATTATTCTCTGCTCAGTTGGCAGTAGACCCCCCGAGGGTAATCTGCAGGATGTTGTCGGTCTCTTCTGTTGGTAGACGATCTGTCGTCTATCGAGATCATTTCTGTGATCCGTTTGATGGATCAGGCTCCTTTGAGCCAGCTCACCATGACGACCCTCGCAAGGGTGAGCTCATCTTCTGATTATTCATTGAATAGCATGTACTTCACCTCGAGGGTTATCTGTGGGAGAGTACATCATATTTTAGGTACTCGGTCTCCTCCCTGGTTGTGTCTCCCCTCTGTTGGAGTACGGGGCCGAGTCTTCCTATTATTCTTTGATTCTGCTCATCTTGAGGACCCTCACAGGGTTAAGCCATGGACTCTGGTGTTTGGTATGTATTGTGACCTTCTAATTTTATAACCATTAGATGTCATGCCTCTACATTGAGAATCTCATGTTCATAAAATTTATAGATCTTTCAGATATTTTGATTTACTTGGAGGGATCTGTACTTCTCTTTCTTCTTCCGAGTTTTACGGTATCGGCTCCGCTCACCCATTCCTTCCTTATGAGTCGATGTTCCTATTCACGCTACCGGTCCTTCCCTTATTTTTCGATCACTATTCCCTGGTAGCTGACACCCACTTGATTGCATACCTGGGTGCCCCTTCACTATCTGACTGCGTCCTCGTTCTCGTAGGGAGACGACGACGAGAACACGGTACTCTCTTACCAGATACCGTCTTGTACTTCACACTCTGTGATAGTCGTATATATGTGTTTTGTATTTTGTTCCCTCTTACTCCCCTATGTTTTGTGTGCCCCAGATCTTTCGCCATATCTTTTTGTCTATACGTAGGATGTACTTTGTTCTAAGTATAGGGGAGTATACACCATGTTGTTCTATGTTCCATTTCATCACTCCTGTTGTTGCTTATACTCAGGGATATCTCACCCTAAGTACAGGGGGAGTGATGCGTACATTCTCCACGTTCTTCTCGTATATCTGTAAATATCTCCCTTTTCTTCTTTTCCTTTTCATTTTTCTTTATCTACATAAAAGGTGTTGCCCTTTGTGTCAGTTTTCCATACTCAGGGCGTACCTTGTCCTAAGTATAGGGGGTTGCACCCATGATTTGTTCATTCTTTGGTCTATTTATTCCCACCCTTGACCTTCCCTACTTTGTGTACAGTCTGCTATATTTAGGATTATTAGATCCTAAGTATAAGGGGGACAGTCATTTTCTTATTCATTTATCCCATCATTCTTTCATCTCTTATTCTTTTAGTCGTTGTTGTATATGCTTTTCTATACTCAGTACGAGTTATGTCTTCTCTTTTTCTTTTTAACCTATGAGGACATAACTCATGCTAAGTATAGGGGGTCGTATATACTCTATATATACTTTAGCCATAACTCGTACTTTCGTATAATCATTAAGAAATATGGCAAAAAATAGGATATAATTAATTAAAGATTAATTAATAAGCTTCTTATTCCTCAGATTCTTTTTGTATACCGATTTATAAATTAGGTTAATATCTTTTTGCAAAATGATTTGAAAAATAGTGTGAATCATTTGGAAAACTTTTTGTGAAATGTTTTCAACCTTTGTAAAAATTTTTTAATATAAAAAATTCATCTATTTGTGTGAAATAAAGGATTTGAAAATGTATTTGCAAATAATTCTAAAAATATTTGTAAAAATATTTTGAAAAATGTATATATAGTGTTTGCAAAATCTTTACAAAATGGCTTTCAAATGTTTGTAAATATTTGCAAAATTGATCTTGTATTATAGTTTTAAAAATGATTTTCAAATAAATTTGCGGAATAAAAGCATCATTAAATATATATATATATAAAATAAATAATAAATAAAATAAAATAAATCATAAATAAAATACATAAAATTCTTTAGTAATAGCATATACACCTAAATAAATCACTTTGTTAAAACCTGTAAATTCTTTAAATCTTGTAAAATAAAGCGGCATGCCCGTATAAATAGTTGTACATATTTTATACTTTGAGTGCGAAAATTCTTTTATTGGAAAAATTCTGTGTTAAAATTTTCTCTCTGTTTTCAATTTTTTTGAGAAATTGCATTATTCTTTGCATCAATGTACATAGCATTTGCATAGCATTCATATTCTTTAATTGAGCTTGACGATTGAACTAGTCCAATAAAGTCAAAGATTCGAGCTTGGTTGGACCTTACCGTACCTAACTGCACTGGAACCTTATGGGAACTAGGTTTAAGGTACTTCAGGTCTGTTTAGACTTAATTATTTAAGAAATCAAGGCTGGGTTCAAGTCACCTCAACTGACTAAATAGAACTTTTCGAGACACACACATGACTCTTGTCGGACATGACCTAACTTGGACACTTGTACCTTTCACTTGGATCAATTAAGTTCAAGTGGTGAGGGGATTGGATTCGCTAGTCTAAGATGCACACGGGTGGAAACATTCGTCCTTGTCTAGGGAGGGAAGTGCACCCAAACCTGGTCCAGTTTCAATGAAGTCGAATGATAGGAGAGTGTGGGTTGCGATAAAGCTTCAAAGAGGGATATTCTTCTGGCTCAAGAGGAAAAAGTCCTTATGTAAATGCTGCTGTAAGTAGTATGTTTGAATAGAAAACTCCAAAAAAGTGGACAAGCTTAAAAATAAAAATAAAATGCCTGCCGAAGTTTGTATATATGGTGTACAGAAAATAAGTAGGCTTGAGCACCAAAGTTATACCATGTGATCCAACAACTGGATGACTTGACTACACTGATCTTGCATCCCATGATAGGTAGCTACCCTGGCTACCGTCCATTCTTTTCTCCACCTCCTCCTCTTGAGTTTGATGCTACTTGAATTTAGAAGGGAATACCCTGCTCCTCGATGATAGAGTGCTGGATTGAGGAATCATTGGGTTATCATTCTGGAGAAGTCAGTTCCTTTGTCATTTCAGTTGGGGAGAGCCACTATCACTTACATTGTACGAGTCAGCTTCATAGTCATAAGGTTTGTGTATGATGTAGGCTAGTTCTGGCATTGCTATTGAGGTAATTTGAACCACGTTCTGTGACTCTCGAAGGCTGTTGTGTTTTAAATTTGGTTCCCGACTAGTGTCCACAAACATTTTCGCACCAAGGTCTAAGCTGAGCTCCAAACTTTGATTTTGTACAGATAAGTTTAATAATCATGACCAATTCAATTTATTCTTTAAATTCTTTAGTCTTGCCTTTTCTTTCCTTCTTATTATTTGTTCTTTTTGTACTTATTTCATAATTATTTTCTATGGACTAGCAAAGGCAAGTATAGGGGGTGATGAATCTCCATTTCATCACCTTTATTCTATCATTTTGGCCTTAAAAACCCCAACAAATGCATGTAAATAACATCAATTTATCTATAATAGCATTCATTATTTATTATATTTCTTGTATACAAAATAAGGTTTTAATGCCAAAATTATATAATAAAGAGAAGAAAAGAAAAAGGAATAAAACATTGAAAATATTTTATTACCCTAACCCTGAGACCAAGTCCAGAATGGGATAGTTCAATAAGGAATAAAGTAGGGGGAGATAAGTGCCAAAAATAGAGTAAATACCTCATTTATTTATTCATTCATTATGTATTTTTGACATCTATTTTATTCTTCACAATTTATTTATCAAATAAAGAGACTGTGTACACAAAAGTTGTAGATAATGATGTAAATAAAAGTACAAAATTGAGTTTACACAAAAATAATACAGAAGGTACATTCTATACACAAAATAAAAAGCCAAAAAATCAAACTTCATAAACCCATATCTTTTCAATAAAAATCAAAATATTGCAAAACCTTCTCTAATTGTATATAACTTTTCATGAGCAATTTAGTGGTGGTGTTTTTATATTTTTTGGAGTTACTGTGTAGAAGATGGGTTTTGGGCCCCTATTGTACATAATACCAATTAAAATATTCAATTTAGTTATTATTCTTTATTTTTAGAAATTCATTTTTTTAATAATTTTGTAAATATTATTTATAACATATGTGTACATTAAAATGAGAATAAAACCAAGAAGGAAATGTAAAATAAAATAAAATTATATAAAAACATAGATGAGATACCTATGTTCTATATGGATGTAAATAAAAGGGAAATACATTCTTTAATTCCTTTATTCTTTGTTATTTTTATAAAATTGTAAATATCATTTATATTCTATTAAAAATATAAAACTAAAGTAAAACTCATTAAAATAGATTTAAATAAAATGGAATACATAATATGACTTTTTCTTAAATTAATTATTAAAATATTCTTAATTAATTAAACGTCCATCAAGGCATAATATTTAAAAATATAGCCATCAATCGGCACCTGAGGTGCTGATTTGGGAAGTAATGCTCAAATCGGCACAACACAAGGGATGGACTTGCAAATTACCCAATGAGTTTGCCCAAATCAGCACCACAAGGGCCGATTTGGGCATCTCATTGGGAAATTTACATTTCCATCATTTGGGTCATTTGTGTTTCCATCCACTCATTTATTATCAATAATTGTTTTCAACTAACATATTTTATTATCAAAAGTAAAGCATTACTATAAGATATAACTACATTTGAATGGTAAATGCATATCCATTCTATTAGTTAAATAATTCTTTTCAAAATTTTAAGTTTTTAGTTTACATTTCTTTTCCTTCATTATATTATATATTAAATTCTTTATTCTAATTAATTATATGTATACTTATAATATAATATATAATTAAATCCCTTATAATATAATATTGATCACATAATATTTAGAGAATAATGACATAATATATGTACCATTATGAAGTCTTCGGTCTGAGAAACCAATTATATGATTCCTAAATAACATTGATTTTTATTCGACCATACTCATATCCGATCTTTAGTCGATCAATATTCTTATTCACTTTTTATTCGATTCAGATTCAATTCAATGAATATTCTATATAAATTCGTATCCAATTATATGTTTCCCTGAATCTTCATCCTGATTCATATTCGTATGCAGATTTTTATTCATATTCGATATAAATTGTGTGAATATGGATACGAAAATTGATATATCTGATATATATATGTATTCCCTTTTCATAGTTAGTCAGCGTTGATCTGACCACTCTAGAATTAAATTGAATAAGTGACAATTATTACATATAAGTATAATTAATTAGAATATTGGATTTAATATATAATACAATGAAGGAAAATAAATATAAATTAAAAATTAAAAAAAATTGAAAGAAAAAATTTAAAATTTTGAAAAGAATTACTTAATTAATAGAAAAGATATACATTTACCATTCAAATGTAATTATATATTTATGGTAATATTTTACTTTTGATAACAAAAGAGGTTAGTTGAAAAAAAACTATTGATAACAAACGAGGGGATGGAAACATAAATGATCCAAATGATGGAAACGTAAATTTCCCAATGAGATGCCCAAATCGGCACTTGAGGTACCAATTTGGGCAAACTCATTGTGTAATTTGCAAGTGCATCTGTGGAGCCTATTTGGACATTACTTCCCAAATCAGCACCTCAGGTGTCGTTGATGATTATATTTTTAAATATTATAACTTGATTGTTTAATTAATTAAGAATAGTTTAATAATTATTTTAAAAAAGTTCCTACATAAAACGTAGGTAAAATAAGTATGAATATACCTATATTATATACATCTCTATTTATTTAAGTGTACAAATAACATCATAAAAATAAAATAAAAAACGATTTATACTCACAAAATAAGTTGTAATCATATAAAATAAAAGGATAAAATAATAAAATAGAATATACTAAATAAAAATAAAAATGAACAAAACATAGATGATTATACCTATAAACACACTAATAAAATTTAACAACTAATAATAAAGCCAAAAAATAAATAAAAATCATAATAAAATACTACATAAAATAATATTTTTATTTCATACTCGAAAAAAATAAAAACATTTGCTATTTTTAATTAATTATTCTTTAATAAAACATCATGTTTTGTCGTTTTGTGGTCCTACATGGACCAATGGGAAGCTGCGGACTGTTGACCACTGGTCAACTGTCCTATCCAAGGCTCTGACCCGCTAGAAGTGTCTTTTCCCTGATATTCTTGCATTTTTCCCTCATGAGGCAACCATCCATCGACTTCCATCTCTTCGCGAGATTTTCGCCCCGTTCATTGTACATTCACGCCGCCCCTTTGGCTTTGTTATGTATAGCATCGATTCTTTATTTTTCCTTAGTAAAATAAGGGTGCCCTTTTGTTCTTAAATAAGAAACCTCCTGCTCCCTCTCAATTTTGGTCAATCTTCTTCAGTTTTCTTCCCCCACCTCCAGCCCAACGTGCTCCTTCGTGACAGGTTGGAGCCCTTGGAGGGTTCGAGAGGGCTAAAAGGGGAAGAGGTTGCACCCACGACCGTCGCTCGCCGGAGGTCCTGCTCCTTCGCCAAACAGCCAGGTTAGAGCTGCGCGTTTTATATTTTTAGGTAGGTTTTAATCTCATCTTTTCATTCATGTATTTAGTTTAATCAGTAAGCCTAAGACTTAGCCTAGGTTAACCGATACGAAGTTCGCCGGAGCAGATTTCACTGTGTTCCTAGCATTCTCCGACCATGCTTTTCACCCCATTTCGTTCCTCGCCATTTTCTCCATCACCAGCCACCTTGTGCCAACCAGAATCCTCCCGATTCTGCGAACCGACGCTCCTCTCCGTCGTTTCGCTGGATGCGTCTCCGCCCACCACATTTTTCATGCTAATCGCTTCAGTTTTTGGTCAAGGAACATCACCTTGAGCCATGTGGACTTCTTGTGCAGGATAAGCATTCGATACAACACCATGAGTTTAAATCAAGAGCTGTCGGGGGTACCTAGAGCACCACGTCTTCTCCAACCTCGTGGTGGTGCTCAGCGTACTTCTAACTAATCCGAGCCCTCCAGTAGCTAGAGACACCTGCCAGGCAGCGTTCGGGACCCCTTGGAGCCTCTAAGGACGTCGGAGAAGGGAGATCGGAGGCGGGGAAGTTCGGTCGCTCCGGCTTTCTTCCCTGTTCTTGCTCCTCACTTCTCCGCCATCAGATGATGAAGGCAGTCCCAGTTCGATCCTCAGTCGTTGAATAATGCCACTTCTTCACCATCTGCTTGTGACCTACGATCTAATCAACATCGTTCAGTAGTAAACCAGTACCAACCGTTGGATGAACGCCACATGTTTAAGTGAAAGAATATCTACCATTCACTAGCGCTTAAGAAGGGTTAAATTGCACATCTTATCCCCCGATTTTTGTATTTTACACTTTAGTCCTGTAAATAAAATATTACGTGTAAAAGAAAGTGGATATTTTGCGAAAAGGACCCTGAACTTGTTGAAATTACAAATAGATCCAGCCCACGTCACCTCACGCCGTCCCACATGAGGTGATATAATGGGAAAATTGCACAGGCACCCTAGCGAGTTTATGTTATTGTAATTTAATTCAATAAAATGTTGTTCACGTTGTATATTTCTTGGAAATTTGCATTGCTGTCCCTTCTATTTATTTTATTTGAAAAAAAGCTCCTGCTAGGACATTAATTTTCGTGTGCTTTTATTTAATTAAAATAGATATAGTGCTACAAAAAATATAAAAAATAGGGAAAATGTTTCATGCAGTGTATTTTCACATGCACATATTTAATCCGCACATTTTGCATTTTTCCAATTTGAAAAATTAGAAAGGAGCCTAATTAGTCCCTGTCAAATTTATAAAATACCAAAAAAATATTAAAAAATTTGTGAAAAATTACAAAAAAATTACATATGTTATATTTTGATATTTGAGTCCAGAAATCGAAAACCCCTAAAATAGTAAAAGAAAATTAAAAAAATCATAATGCTCCAAAATCAAACAAAAAATATTAAAATTCAATGAAAATCCAAAAAATATATTTTTTTTCTAGTTTAAAAATTATCTATATATAAATATTTACATATTAAAATTAATTTAGGTATTTTAGGACTTATTTGTTAGTCTTAAACCCAAATTAATTTTAGGTAAGTAATTAATCCCATATTTGGGATATTTTTATCTTAAAAATAGATAAGAATTAGCAAAAATTCTTGAAAAAATACAAAACATTAGAAAAATATTTAATACCTAAAATTAATTTATGTTATAAATTTTATTTATATTTAATGGTATTTATAAATATACGTTTATGTATTGCATAAAGAAAGCCTTATATAGGGTATATTGTGTTTATAAAAAAAGAAAAAGAAAATATAAAAAATATCAAAATATAAAAATAAAATATAAAAAAATAGAAAATCCAATAAAAAGTATAAAATTAAAAATCCACAAAAAGCATTATTTGCACAAATGACTCTGTCGCACATAGATAAACCATAGGCTGCCTATTTCACTCTCTGTGGTTTGACTTCTACATGCTCACACTATGCATTTTATGTTAGAGTAAACAAATATTAACTCTGCATTTTTAGGGTTTAATTGTCTTATTCATTATTGTGGGTTAATTGCTGATTAACTGAGGAATTCTGAGATGTCACCTCAGCGATTGGATATTTATCTAGACCCTTCAAAATCCCCAGTTATCAGATGGTGCCGTTGCTGGGGAGCAATGTCGTTTGGGATACTTATTATTTATTTGATTCTTCACTCTTGTCCATATTTATTTGATTATTTGCATTATTGATATTATTGTGACTGTTCGGACCCTCCTCTTTATTTGTATTTGACGTGAGGGACCACCAAGCCAAGGAGGATTTCCTAGGAAGTTGGGTGCACCCGAGTGAGGCGGAGCTGGCTCTTCTACACCAGCCAGTAGGAGATAGCATCGAAGACAGATGGAGGAGAATTTTAGAAGGCGGTCTAATTTTTGCATTATTTATTAACATGTATATTTATGTGAGAGAGTGACCTTATAATTGTAATAATACAAGATTCTCAAATGCTTCGACTTCCCGAGGTCCATTGCTCGAGGGATTTTTCCCTTGGGGGCCTCAATGGTTTTGACGATTTTTTCTTTTTATTTTATTTTTATTACTTTGTGTGAATGAGCCCTAGCTTAGGAATTGTTTGCCGATAGATTAAGGTCCAAAGCCCCTAAAATATTTTCTTGTACCTATAGACACGCTTCTGGACTTACTCAAATTAATAATTGTTGATTATTTAGCTTTGAACTCGCACGTCGTGAGAGACGTCATACAGTGCTGGCAGGACCCGTTGTGCACGCACCGAGATGTCTCCAAGATCAGACTTTAGGGTTTGACTTTGAATAACTAACATTTTGTGCTTCACGATAATAGAAGGTACTACTCTAGGGTGATTTCATCGGATTGCATCTCATATAACACAGTTTCAATTCCGTCTTGCATCCCGCATGGAGAGAGCCGGAGGCACTATAAGTCTTCTTGCTTAGCACGCATCATCAATTTCCGACTTGCATGGCTTTTCCGACCTTCTCCCTCTGTTTTTGCGAACCTAGGATTCTTAATGGAAATTTGAACCTCGATAGGTACGTGCATTGAAAATATCCAAATAAAAGAAGGTGATAACAAAAATAAAATCGGGACTGCTAACTCCACTTGAACCTAAAAATAAAATGTAATGGATCCCTTGTCTTGGGGAGAGGAACCCACTCATTATCTGAGCATTTTATTCATACGCACACGCTAAGGATTAATGCTCCAATCCCAAAGCCTAATTTCGATGTGTACAACTTTCTATGATCACCTAACTCTAAAATCGACAAGATAAAAAGACCACATCTCGATCTTTACTATGTTGAGTAGGTGAATCGGGGGTTTGCCTTGTGTATTGATTGTGACTTGGAGTATGTTATGTTTCCATCTTTCTTAGAGTCATCAGCCCTGTCCGTTTGAGTCATGCATATTTCATCATTGAGTCTCTCTACCTCTCTTGTACATATATCTCTTCATTTTGCATTGAGTCATGATATTAGCGCTTGCGCTCAATCACCTTCACTCGACCTTTGTTTTACTCTCCTTGCCCACCCTCCTCGTGTCCCCCTATTATTTTCTATTACTCGGGATTGCTACGCTTATAGATATATCCCACATCGAGGATTCTTGATTTACAAAATTATTGGAGTATGTCGGGCTTGCTTTGAGGACGCTGAGATTGATACCCCACTTTTGGTGGATCTGAGTTAAGACTTATGTCTCATAGCTTCTTGATGATTTCTTTTATGATGTACAATGATTAGGTGTGATTCTTTATTGAGGATTTAGATCTCACACACCGGATTGAGGATGTGACATAATGTGATGATTTGATGATGATTTCATGAGGATTGATTGATCTATCTATCTTAAGGTTCCACCCATCTTGGACTTCCTGACAAAAGTGTGTGGATCCCGCATGATCTCTCGTCTTCTTGATTGACCCATCCTCGATCTCCTGTTTCCATCATCCACCTCTGGCACCTAGACGATTTCTGACTACCAGTTGTGCCATCTTAGCTAATTAGAGTAACTTGAGGGACTGTATTGTGATTGACCTATTGATTTTGTGTCCCTCACATGATCTTATGCCCTCCTAATTACTGATGATTGATTACTTTTGAGGACATGAGATTCGATGCTAGCAATCCCATGACATGGTTGACCTAGTTCGTATTACTCCCCGAGGACTATCTACGGGAGGATGCAACACATTCTTTACGATCGGTTTCATACACTAACTTAGTCTCCACCTTGTTGGAGCCTGGAACTGTATCGTCTGATTTGACTATTAGGCCTCCCTGCTGATATTGTTTGTGTGCCTGATTTGTCTGTGCACGAGGCCTACTTCTCGACTCCTTTGAGTCCTCTCATCTTAACGATCCTCGCAAGGTTGAGCTTCGTTGTTCTGATTATTCCATGCCTAGTTCATATGCTCTCCGAGGGTTATCTGCGAGAGACTATGACACCTTGCTAGATCTTGTGGTCTCTTCTGCTGGTAGATGATTTGTCATCTATAGAGGCCATTCTGATTGACTCCTTTGAGTCCTCTCTCTCCTTGATGACCCTTGCAAGGATGAGATCTGATCTGACTATTCCTTAATTAGCTTGCATTGCTCCCCGAGGACTATCTGCGGGAAAATGCAATACTTTCTTTACGCTCGATTTCCCTTTCAAAATGTGTCTCCTTGTGCTGGGAGCACGGAGCCGAATTGTCTGATATACTTTCGGTCCCCATAGATTTGATATATACCCGATTTGGTGGATCTTGGGACCTGCCTAACTTGATTTCATTGAGTATGCTATCCTTGACAGTCCTTGCAAGGATGAGCCATCTTTCTTTGATTATTCTCTGCTCAGTTGGTAGTACAGTCCCCGAGGGTTATCTGCGGGACGCTGTCGCACTTTCTAGATTTGTCAGTCTCTTCTCCTGGTAGCTGATCTGTCGTCTACCGAGACCATTTCTGTGATTCGTCTAATGGATCAGGCTCCTTTGAGCCTGCTCACCTTGACGACCCTCACAAGTGCGAGCTCATGTTCTAATTATTCATTGACTAGCATGTACTTCTACTCGAGGGTTATGTGCAGAAGAGTACATCATATTTTAGGTACCCGGTCTCCTCCCTGGTTGTGCCTCCTCTCTATTGGAGCATGGGGTTGAGTCTTCCGATTATTCTCTGATTCTGCTCGTCTTGAGGACCCTCGCAGGGTTGAGCCATGGACTGTGGTGTTCGGTATGTATTGTGACCTTCTGATTTTATAACCACCAGATGTCATGCCGCTACATTGATAATCTCCTGTTCTTAAGATTTATAGATCATTTGGAGACTTTGATTGACTTGGAGGGGTCTGTACTGCTCTTTATTCTTTGGAGTCTTACGGTATCGGCTCCGCTCATCCATTTATTCCTTATGAGCCAATGTTCCGATTCACGCTACCAGTCCTTCCCTTAGTTTTCGATCTCTATTCCTCGGTAGTTGACACCCACTTGATTGCAGACTCGGGTGCCCTTTCACTATCTGACTACGTCCTCGTTCTCGCAGGGAGACGACGAGAGCACGGTACTCGCTTACCAGATACCGTCCTGTACTTCACACTCTATGATAGTTGTATATATGTGTTCTGTATTCTATTCCCTCTTACTCCCGTATGTTTTGTGTGCCTTAGATCTTTCGCCATATCTTTGTGTCTATACTTAGGATGTACTTTGTGCTAAGTATAGGGGGTACACAACATGTTGTTCTATGTTCCGTTTCATCACTCCTGTCATTGCTTATACTCATGGATATCTCCCCCTAAGTATAGGGGGAGTGATGCGTACAATCTCCACAATCTTCTCATATATTTGTATATATCTCCCTTTTCTTCTTTTCTTCTTTTCCTTTTCATTTTTTTATATACATAAAAGGTGTCGCCCCTTTGTGTTAGTTTTCCGTACTCAGGACGTACTTTGTCCTAAGTATCGGGGGGTTGCACCCATGATTCGTTTATTCTTTGGTCTATTTATTCCCACCCTTGACCCTCCCTACTTTGTGTACATCCTGCTATACTTAGGATTATTTGATCCTAAGTATGGGGGGATGGTTATTTTCTTATTCATTTATCCCTTCATTCTTTCATCTCTTATTCTTTTAGTCATTGTAGTATAGGCTTTTCTATACTCAGTACGAGTTATGTCTTCTCTTTTTCTGTTTAACCTATGAGCACATAGCTCGTACTAAGTATAGGGGGGTTGTATATACTCTATATACTTTATCCATAACTCGTACTTTCGTATAATCATTAATAAATATGGCTAAAAATAGGATATAATTAATTAAAGATTAATTAATAAGCTTCTTATTCCTCATATTCTTTTTGTATATTGATTAATAAATCAGGTTAAAATCTTTTTGCAAAATGATTTGAAAAATGGTGTGAACTGTTTGGAAAACTTTTTGTGAAATGTTTTCAACCTTTGTAAAAATTTTTTGATTGCAAAAATTCTTCTATTTGTGTGAAATAAAGGATTCGAAAACCTATTTGCAAATAATTTTGAAATCATTTGTAAAAATATTTCAAAAAATGTATATATTGTTTGCAAAATGGCTTTCAAATGTTTGCAAATATTTGCAAAAATTATTTTGTACTATAGTTTTCAAAATGATTTTCAAATAAATTTGAGGAATACAAGCATCATTAATATATATATATATAATAAATAAAATAAAATAAATCATAAATCATAAATCTTAAATAAAATTTATAAAATTCTTTATCAATTGTATATACACCTAAATAAATCACTTTGTTAAAACTTGTAAACTCCTTAAGTCTTGTAAAATAAAGCGGCACACCCGTGTAAATAGCTGTACATATTTTATACTTTGAGTGCCAAAATTCTTTTATTGGCAAAATTCTTTGTGTAAAAATTTTGTCTTTGTTTTCAAATTCTTTGAAAAATTGCATTATTCTTTGCATCATTGTACATAGCATTTGCATAGCGTTCATATTCTTTGATTGAGCTTGATGATTGAACTAGCCCAATAAAGTCGAAGATTGGAGATTGGTTGGACCTTAACGCACCTAACTACACTGGAACCTTATGGGAACTAGGTTTAAGGTATTTCAGGTCTGTTCAGACTTAATTCTTTGAGAAATCAAGGATGGATTCAAGTCACCTCAACTGACTAAATAGAACTTTTTGAGACACATGCATGACTATTGTCGGCTGTGACCTAACTTGGGCACTTGCACCTTTCACTTGGCTTAACTCAGTTGGAGTGATGAGCGACGAGTCGCTAAACATGATGATTAATTAAGGTTCGTTGTGGTACATGTACTTAGCGAATCAGTCAGAAATGAGAGAAGATCTCCGTGAAGAGCGTCTTGGTTTAATTTATATCTCGGGCAAGTCCGGGGTCGAACACAGGGAGGCAAAGGAACAACTTCGAGAGTGATTTAAAAATTAAGTTTTAGATTTCCAATGTGGTTTTTTGTATTTTGTTATGCAAAAACAATGCAAATGCAAGTGAATTACGACACTAAGAAAACACACAACTAGGCCAAATTAATTTTAATGCCAATCAGTTTAATTCAGTCAAATTATATTTTTCCTAGCGTCCTAATCCAGAGATAAACACAAAACACATTTTTTTTAATATTTTTTAGGGTTAAAATGCAATAATGAAAAATGCACACTTTTTATGGGTATTTTCGCAATTTTTCACACAAACAATAAGCAAAAATCATGAAAACTTTACTGGAACATAAACATGATGAAATGAGACTATAATTATTTTTTGGAATTTTTAAAAATATATGAATTTTTACGGATTTTTTAGTGAAAACAGAGTGACAATGAGTAAATAATTCCTAATAAATCCATAATAGCGAATTAGGTAAAGAGAGAATTATCTCAAATAGGTATTTTCATATAGCATCCAAAAGACTTGAAATTT
This sequence comes from Ottelia alismoides, assembly GCA_037367405.1. Lineage (NCBI taxonomy): Eukaryota > Viridiplantae > Streptophyta > Magnoliopsida > Alismatales > Hydrocharitaceae > Ottelia > Ottelia alismoides. The sequence continues at coordinate 1,880,894 of JAZKJV010007231.1, read as the reverse complement.
CGCAAAAAGGATGTATGTGCATTTAATTAAAAATCAAATAATAAAATCACTCTATAATTTATTTTAGGCTCAAGACAACTCCACTTTATATGAAATTTGGATAGTATCTCAATCACATATCAAGGCATCATATATAATTTTTGTGGAATTTTTAGAGCAAATGTGTCCGATATGAATTTAATAGCACAAAGTGGGTAAAATGCAGATTTTCAGTTAGACAATTTTAATTAATTACCTATATACCATAAAATATACAAAAATATTCGCTTAGTAGAGAATTAGTTGATCAACACAATGACATTTTTTCTTGAATAAAAAGATGCTATAAAGATGTCCAAATTAAATTGGAATACAGGGTTGTCTATGCAATGCTGAAATTAAACTAAACAACACAAATTTGCACGAGGGACACTTTTGTAATTACATAAACAAGAAGGCGAAAACATGCATATTTTACAATAAAAATTGAAGAGAAAAAGATAGATCTTCTTCTTCCTTTTCCTTTGGAGCACGATGGGAGATGAACCCAGTAGGGACGGTGATGGCGGCAGCCTGTTTGCGGTAGAGAAGCATCGGGCGGCACGGGTTGGCGACACGGGGGTGCGGATCCGCGCACAGCGGCCGCGCAGCGGATGGCGACGAGCCGGGTGGGGGGTGCCGCGCGTGGGCGGAAGACCTGCTTAACGAGAAGGCCCGCCGAGGGCGTGGGCTGGCGGGTGGAGGACGCCGCAACTGTGGAGGACGATCAGGCGGTGGCGGTTGGAGGAGGGAAGTCGGGGGCCACGGCCGGCGGCCGGTGCTCGGCTGCGGGCCTCGTCTGGCGGCCAACGGTTGGAAAAAGGGGGTGGGGGGCGTCTTTGCTCAACCTCCGTTGTTCTCTTTTTTTTTTTTTTTTTTTTGATTTTTTTGAATGATTTTTTACTGATGTCATAAAGAAACTTTTTTTTATTTTTTCATATATATTTTTTAAATAGGAAGAGGACGAATCGGTGGTGGTGATGATATGGAAAAAAAACTATTGTGGTGATGGTGATGATATGGTGAATAAAAAAATATGATTGTGGTGAATGAAGTAAACAAAATGTGAGACAAAATAAATAACAAGGAAAAGTAGAGAGAACTTACCTGGTGTTCGCTTGATTTGCGGAGCAGCTACGCTGAACTCCTGTCGACGCTTTGATCTGATTGGCGAAATAAAAATCATCGGAGAAGCTACGCGAGCTCGATGGGGAACTCGTGACATGGAGCGGAGCTCCGCGGATCTCGCCTGAAGGAGGTCGTCGATTGAGAAAGACGCTTCACCGTTGTCACCAACAAAACACTCCAAGCTCTCTCCTTAATCTATTAGAATGGTAGATGGGAAAAAAATGAGGATGTACAAATGAATATAAAGAGAAGAGAAAGGGAGGTTAGAATGGTGGTGGTGTTGTATGGGAAGTTGTATTATTGGTGGAGTTGAATGGGAGGTTGGTGGAAGTATATGGAATAGAATGGGAGTTATTAAAAATGGTGGAGAAGAATGGAAGGTTGAAAGAAGACTTGGAGGTTAATTGAGGAAAATGGAAGTTATTGTAGAGAATGTAAATGCAATAAAAGTAGGCTACTAAAATACAATAAAAAATAAAGATAAGAAAAAGTGTGGTGAATTTACAAAAGAAGATATACAACATGTACATATTTTTTTTCTTTTCTTTTTATAATTTTTTGTCTTTTTAATAGTAGCTATGTACAACAAGAAAATAGTATAAAATAATACAATGAAAATACAACACCATCATGATTTTTTTTGTATTTTTAGTAATTAAGAAAGATAAAATAAAATAAAGAATGAATGAATATATACATGATATACAATGTACATCTAGGTCCCAAAACCAACATTTGTAAATGAGCTCTGATTTTAATGAAACCACTTCTGTTGGATAGATATTTTTCTAACTTGAACTATAAAAGTGAGTTTGGTGAATTCGGAGTTCATACGAAGCGGGAATTTGGCTTGGAAATTTGTCTTTACGGCTTTTTTTCTCTTTGGGATCTAGGAGCATTTATTTGAGATGTAATTTGTTTTATATTTTTTATTTTATATACATTTTTATGGACAAGTCAGAGAAAGAATTAGTCAAAAAGGAGTTGAGATGAAATTATTAAAAATATATGAAGTTTTGGGCTATTTAAAGGTGAAAACTCCTTTATTTTTGCGGCTTTTTATTGTTAAATTATATTGTACAATCTAATATACAATAATTAGTGTGTTTTATTTACATGAGGCATTTGTTAATTTAATAATTTTATGTACATTTATTTGAGACTTAACTCAGGGATTTTGCTAAGATCAAGATATTGAGATGATGAATCGCGGATTCATCACCCCCCTATACTTAAACTTTGCTAGTCCTCGAGAAAACAAAGAATGAATAAGTTGGATTAACCCTAACTGTGCATGTGAATACAAGACTTGATCTGTTCAAGAGCTCTCAGATTTAGAGATCCTAAAATTCTAAGCTGATCCAAGCTCTAGTCAAAAGGTATCCAATTTCCCTAATCATCGGACTCTCTTTGTATACATATATAGTAGGGATATGACACTAAGTGTTGACTGCGGTTACAAGAGTAAAGTCGCAATGTATCCCAAGGTTCCAGTCCAAGAGACTCTCCTAAGAACCCGATCCTCAACACTAGGGAATAAACCATTTCTTGCATTCAATCCACCGTCTCTTTAGTTGTCAGACTTAAAAGTATAGATGGAAGGCCAGTTGATGGAGGGCATTGGATTGTGTCATTTCTTCTCTCCCTCTGATTGGAACAAGGATCCTCTCGAGTGCCTTATTGCTCAAAACATATTTTTTTGTGTTGATCAGTGCATCCGTCAAAAGAAGTTGGAGTCATCTGCACTTGTTTTTCTGGGAGTACACCGGGGTGTGCCTTTTTTGAGTATCTTTTATACCTTCTACACCAAGACTTGTAGCATTTACGATGCATAGACCTTTTTCTGGTGCAAGCCCGACTCATGGTCCTAATAGCGGTGGTCCAAGTGGAAACTTTGAAATGGTTGGGAGCGCTCGACTTTGGTGGAAGCTCTTTTGATAATTGACTTTGTTGAATGAGAGCTTTTTTTTAACATTTCATTGCTTTGTAGTATTTTGGGCTAGCTCCACTGCTTTTACCAAGAGTTGGTGCACATTGATCAACAATTTTTTTTATTTTATCACACCCTGGAACATAGGTAAATGTCAAGAGATAGTACCAGAACCGTTCTCATACTGGCTAATGATGCTGACACTCAGGTTTCATGAAGCCTTCATTGATTTTATCCCATCCTCGAGCATCATCAAATCAAATCCAAACTCAAATCCACCATCCCAGTACCTCAAGTGAAATTTCAACTCATCTCATCATAACTGCAGTCGTATATGTGAGATGTTGATCATATTCTTAAGGTAGAGACTAAGCATGCAATATAGAACACAAATGTTTCAAACTAGGGAAATGTGAATAATTAAGTCCAAGACCCTAATGACTAAGGCTGGTTAACTCAAAATCTCAAGACCTCGTAAAGCAAGTGTTCTTGAACATCACTAGTCTTGTGTGCAAGAAAGGTATCAAGGATTAAACCAACTTATTAGTTAGCTTTTTTTGTGATTTTTTAGAGTGTTTTTTTGGAAAACAAAGGAAACGAAGAAAGTTTTTTTGTAAGAAAAAGGTTTGCTTTGTTTTTCAAAGGTTTTTTTTTGAAAAAGATTGGTAGATAAGAAAGGATATTTTTTTGAAAAAGTTTTTTTCAAGAGATTTTTTTGTTTTGAATTTTTTTTGAAAAGTTTTTTTAAGAGATTTTTCTTTTGTTTTGAAAAAGTTTTTTACCCACCCCATAATTATTGTATAATATATACAAAAAAATATGTGAAAGTACGAGCTATGCGTAAAGTATATATGCAATATATACACGCCCCCCTATACTTAGCATGTGTTATATCCTCATGGCACTAGGTGACAAAAATACATAGCTCATACTAAGTATAAGTGGGTGAAAAGAATACAAGTAAATACACAGCGGGAAGGTCCCCCCTATACTTAGGCTATGGTTAGCCTAAGTATTGGATAGAACACAAGATTGGGGAACTGATGAGAGTGGAAAGGAATATACAAGAAGAAATGGAGCAACTCGGTCACTCACCCCCCTATACTTAGGATCTAATCATCCTATGTATAGCCACAAAATGAAAACGATACGGAACTGGGCGAGCGATGCGAATCACGGGGGAGGGAGGGAAATAAATGGAGGAAAATCTATAAAAGGAGGAGTGAGATTATACAAGGATCAAGAAGGATTGTGATGGACATTCTTGCGGGAGTGAGGAGGTAGGTAGTATACACATGTGTCACTGTTAGAATCATCCTCCGAAGAATAGTAGTGAGGTGTAGGGAACGTCCAACGGGGGTCGACACACGGCTGCTTGCTCAAATATGGCTTTAGAACAGCCGAACTGAGCTCACTCATATAGATAACCTCATCCGAACCTGATGAGGACTCCTTAGAAAGTTCCTTCTCGGGTAAGTCGAAGGCAACTTTCTTACCCAGTTTTCTAGAACCTGAAGCATCAAGAGGAAGAGGAGATTGATACGTCTTAAGGAGTTCGGGGGAACACCTCAAGGAATCAATACCCTTCTTCTTCTTACCAGATGACCGACTAGAGGATGGAGCAACTGATTTATCAAGATTGGACAATTTGGTCCCAGTTGTCTCTTTTGGTGTAGGTCTTGGATGTGGTGTGTGTGAGGTACTGACCAGACGTTCATCGTCAGATGAGTCACCATATGCATTATAATACTCCTGCAGGCTCAGCACACGTCTCTGGTAAGGCATAGTGTTCTCAGTTGGCTTGGCATGGATTGGCTCATGAGTCGGATCATCGAAATGATCAAGGCAATCCACAAAGGTCGTGTCAGACTCAATGATAGCTTCCAGTCGTGAGTCCTCCTTAGAAGCTATTACGGTGGAGGTGCAAGAAGTTGATGAAGTGGAGGTGTGGGGAGTCTCTGATCCAACAGTCGTATGGACAACCGGTTTCTCAGGTGTAGCAGGGAGGTAGGACTCATCTTCCTCTCAAATGTCACGACTGTCTATGACTTCATGGGTTACCTTGGAAGATCGTGTGTCCTCAAAGATCGGGTGAGGTCGAAGTGCTCCCAATGCAGTGAAATCGATCTCCCTACTCTCGCAATCTATAGTTGCCATAGCCAAGGCTAAGAACAGCTTCTCGGGAAAGATCAGAGACTAGGTAAACTCTCCTCGGTGCTCAATATCAATGATCATGAAGTCAACCTGTAATAGAACACCTTGGAAAGTAACGATGACTGAAATGGTTCCTCTCGATTGTTTAATGGATCGATCTGCCAACTGAATGATCTCTCTTGACTTCTTGGCAGATCCGAGTTTGAGCTTGGCAAACACGGATGTCGGGAGGATATTAATCGGTAAGTCATCATCGATTCGTGCATGGGTGAATGTGGTATCTTTGATTTCACAATCAAACCTAGGAAACCGCTTTACTTTGTGGCTCTTGGTTTTTCTCCCCATCATCAAAGATGTGGCCATAGACACTATATGTATCTCAGTCCTTATTCTCTTATTGCCCGACCTTTTAGGCATCAATTTACTTCTCACAATTTTTTAAGGTCGGGGAAGTGTTCAATGGCCATTGTTAAGGGAGGCTCAAAAATCAACATTCTATCCAATGCTTCCAAAATGTAGGATCCAATTTTTGTAGATCTTTTTTATTTTCAATTTTATGTTGTTTTCCGAGTTTTCAATTTTTTTGGTCTTTTTGGTAGGTGAAGGATGACTAGGAGAATGTACAGACCCTGGTTTGGAGGGAAAGTGGTTAGTAGAAGAGGGAGGTAGAAGGGACTCCAGCTGTACATGACGTGTGGTCAATCCGGTGTCTTCCAGGTTTTTAAAATTCAATCTGCAAAATCCATGATCCACATTCCTACCTGGACTCTTGATCGGTCTATAAATGTCATCCTCCAATAAGTTCTCATGACACCTCATGAGAGAAGTCTGCGTAATTGGAGGATACCGTTGAGAACTCGGGCTCTTATACTCAACACACCTTGACTCAGGCGTGTATTGCTAGGTTGAGTATGGTCCATCTGTATGGCAGATGTTGGTCGGAGCCTCATAAGGTGGAGTCAGGCGACAGGGGGTCTGTAGATCGGTCTCATGAGTCCAATCCCCTATATATATCAGCTCTCCGAATGGGTGATATGAAGGTTGGACAATGTTGGCTTGATCACTCAGGTCAATCAAGTCATGAAGATCATGTAGTGCATGCTTCTCCATTCAGTTTGTCCGGTTGACCTTGTTGTACCAAAGGTTAAGTTGGGATGTGTATAGGTCAATTGTTGTTCAGTCCCAAATTGTGGTGAGAATGAGGTATGTGGGGTCAACTGATTCTGCCAATCATTCATCTCAGCAGTGGCTTGCTCTTTAGTTTGTTCCTCAATTCCAGCAAGCGGACGAGAATATGGTGAGTCAATCGAGGGTGGTTGTGGGTCAGGGGTGTAAGAATGTGAGGTAGGTGAGAAGGATGAAGAAGTGGAGAAATCAGTCGGAGTTCTGATTTCACGGTCAAGGTGTAGGTATGAAGAGGAATAAGAAGGTGGAGATGGTCGAAATATGGCCGAAGAAGAGTGCTGTGGATATAATGACCAATATTCTGACATCTTGGAAGGGAGATGGGAGAATGAAAATGGATCGAGGAAGAAAGCGTGCAAGTGCATCGAATAACACACAAACAAACAAACACAAGAGCAAACCCTGAGTTCACCTACTCAACACAATAATGGTTATAAAAGTCCGACCGTTTATCTTTTCAGTTTTAATGAGGTGATAAATCAAGACATAAGTCCAATTACGCAAGGCTTAAAAGTAGGTTTTGGGCACTATCCTAGGGATGCGTCCTCACCTCTCAACAATCGCAATAGCCAAGCATCCAATGAGGGTTTTGCTCTCCCAAAACAAGTGTTAGTTTTAGTCAGTTTTTTTGTGTCAACTCTGATTAGACTTCCTGATTTTAAGTTCGGTTATCACTTGATTAGTCCACCAAACAAAGCACGCCTAACGATCAGTCCCGATTTCCTTTTAACCTAAGTTTCAAAAACCAAGGGGGAGGGAGTCGAGAAAAATCGATGCAAATAGTGAAATCAATTATGCATGCCCAGTTCAGAAGACTTACAGTGATCCTTGCGTTCTACATGCGGGATGCAAGGCAGAATTGAAATTTTATACTATATGAATGCAAACGAGAAAACCATTCCTAGACATGCAGTTCTATTAGCGAGTGATGAACAAGTTAAATTTAACTAATAGCTCTGCAGTCTAAGTACGTCTCGTTAGAAGTGATGTGTGGTCCTAAAAAATATGAGTACAAGCAATAAAAATATTCTAATAAAAAGCTCTAAGAGCCGCGAGTGCAAATCCTATTCTGCGTCAATCAACCACACGACCACGAGCAGGTCCAATGTCCAGTCCGGATACAAACATGAGCTCTCAAACAAGAGCCACTATAAAGGAGCAAACTACCTAAATAATTACAACAATAATTTCAAAAATTTACAAAAAATCTCTCGAAGATAAATCAGAAATTCCCTTGATCTTTAGCAGTTCGTGCGTGTCGCGTCCGTAGACCTACGATGTACTCCAAGTCCACCGGGCCCTCATAAGGAAAATAAAATTTATGTTAGAGAGAGAGAAAATATATATACAAAAATCAAGCTGAAAAACAATTGAAAGAAAATGGATTAATTACAAGTGGCGCGTTGCCGGAGAGGCAAACGGTTTAGGGGTTAATTTAAAAATTTTAGATTCAGATTTTCATTTACTCGGGTAGTCTGATCCCCACCGCCCTCCCCAGCAACGGCGCCATCTGACGAGTTGCTAAATACGATGATTAATTGGGGTTCGTTGTGGTACGTGTACTTAGTGAATCAGTCAGAACCGAGAGGAGATCTCCATGAAGAGTGTCTCGGTTTAATTTATATCTCGGGAAAGTCTGGGGTCGAACACAGGGGGGCAAAAGAACAACTTCGGCGGTAATATGAAATTAAGTTTTAAATTTCCAATGCGGTTTTTCTTGTATTTTTTAAGCAAAAACAATGCAAATGCAAGTGAATTACGACACTAAGAAAACACACAACTAGGACAAATTAATTTTAATGTCAAATCAGTTCAATTAAGCCAAATTATATTTTTCCTAGAGTCCTAATCCAGAGATGAACACAAAACACATTTTTTGTATTTTTAGGGTTAAAATGCAACAATGAAAAACACACTTTTTATGGGTATTTTCGCAATTTTTCATGCTAATAGTAAGCAAAAATCATGAAAACTTTACTGGAACATAAACATGATGAAATGAGACTACAATAATTTTTTTGGATTTTTTTAACAAAATATGAATTTTTTAGGGATTTTTTAGTGAAAACAGAGTGATAACGAGTAAATAATTCCTAATAAATCCACAATAGCGAATTAGGCAAAGATAAAATTATTTCAAATAGGTATTTTCATATGGCATCCAGAAGACTTGAAATTTCGCAAAAATGATGTATGTGGATTTAATTAAAAATCAAATACTAAAATCACTCTACAGTTTATTTCAGGCACAAGACAACTCCACTTTGGGTGAAATTTGGACAGTATCTCAATCACATATCAAGGCATAATATCTAATTTTTTTGGAATTTTTGGAGCAACTATGTGTCCAAAATATGAATTTAATAGCACAGAATGGGTGAAATATGCAGATTTCAGTTAGACAATTTTAATTAATTACCCACATACCATAAAAATATAAAAAATATCCATTTAGTAGAGAATTAGTTGGTCAACACAATGACATTTTTTCTTGAATAAAAAGATGCTATAAAGATGTCCAAATTAAAACAGGAATATAGGGTTGTCTATGCAATGATGAAATTAAACTAAACAACACAAATTGTGCATGGGATCACTTTTGTAATTACATAAACAAGCAGGAGGAAACATGCAATTTTTACAAAAAAAAATGAAGAGAAAAATATAGACCTTCTTCTTCCTTTTCCTTTGAAGCACAATGGAGATGAACCCAACAAGGAAGGTGATGGCGGAGGCCCGTTCGCGGCGGAGGAGCACCAGACGGCACGGGTAGGCAGCGCGGGGGCGCGGATCCGCGCACAGCGGTCGCGCATCGGATGGCGACAAGGCGGGTTGGGGGTGTCGTGCGTGGGCGGCAGACCAGCTTGAGGAGAAGGCCCGCCGAGGGTGCGGGATGGCGGACGGAGGACGCCGCAACTGCGGAGGATGAGAAGGCGGTGGCGGCAGGAGAAGGGAAGTCGGGGGCCACGACCGGTGGTCGGGGCTCCACTGCGGGGCTGGCGGTTGGAAAAAGGGGGGTGGGGCGGCGACTTTGCTCCACCTCCATTGTTCTCTTTTTTTAATTTTTTTTTGATTTTTTTGAATGATTTTTTACTGATGTAATAAATAAACTTTTTTGTTTTAATTTCTTTTATATATATTTTAAAATTTTCGTAAATAGGAAATATATGTGGATATATACAAAATAGGAAGAGGATGGATTGGTGGTAGTGATGATATGGAAAAAAACTATTGTGGTGATGGTGATGATATGGTGAATAGAAAATTATGATTGTGGTGAACTAAGTAAACAAAATGTGAGACAAAATAAATAACAAGGAAAAGTCGAGAGACAACTTACCTGGTGTTCGCCGGATTTGCGGAGCAGCTACGCTGGACTACTGTTGTCGCTTCGATCAGATTGGTGAAATAAAAATCGGAGAAGCTACGCGAGCTCGATGGGGAACTCGTGACGTGGAGCGGAGCTCCGTGGATCTCGCTTGAAGGAGGTCGTCACTTGAGAAAGATGCTTCGCCGCTGTCACCAACAAAACACTCCAAGCTCTCTCCTTATTCTATTAGAATGACGGATGGGGAAAAATGAAGATGTACAAATGAATATAAAGAGAAGAGAAAGGGAGGTTAGAATGGTGGTGGTGTTGAATGGGAAGTTGTATTATTGGTGGAGTTGAATGGGAGGTTGGTGGAAGAATATGGAGTAGAATGGGAGTTATTAAAAATGGTGGAGTTGAATGGAAGGTTGAAAGAAAACTTGGAGGTTAATGGAGGAAAATGGAAGTTATTGCAGAAAATGTGAATGCAATAAAAGTAGGCTACTAAAATACAATAAAAATATAAAGATAAGAAAAAGAGTGGAGAATTTACAAAAGAAGATATACAACAACTACATATTTTTTGTTCGCTTTTCTTTTTATATTTTTTTGTCTTTTTAATAGTAGCTATGTACAACAAGAAAATAGAATAAAATACTACAATCAAAATACAACACCATCATGATTTTTTGTATTTTTAGTAATTAAGAAAGATAAAATAAAGAAAGAATGAATATTTACATGATATACAATGTACATCTAGGTCCCAAAACCCAACTTTTGCAAATGAGCTACGATTTTAATGAAACCTCTTCCGTTGGATAGATAATTTTCTAACTTGAACTTTAAAAGTGAGTTTGGTAAATTCGGAGTTCCTACATAGCGGGAACTTGGCTTGGAAGTTGGTCTTTATGGCTTTTTTCTCTTAGGGATCTGTGAGCATTTATTTAAGGTAAAATTTGTTTTATATTTTTGTATTTTTATATACATTTTTGTGGACAAGTTAGAGAAAGCATTAGCCAAAAAGGAGTTGAGATGAAATTATTAAAAATATACGAAGTTTTGGGCTATTTCCAGGCGAAAAACTCCTTTATTTTTGCGGCTTTTTATTGTTAAATTATTTTGTACAATCTAATATACAATAATTAGTGCGTTTTATTTACAAGAGGTATTTTATTCATTTAATGATTTTATGTACATTTATTTGAGACTTTACTTAGAGATTTTGCTAAGATCAAGATATTGAGATGATGAATCGCGGATTCATCAATGAGGGGATTGGATTTGCCAGTCTGAGACCCACATAGGTGGAAACACTCATCCTCGTCTAGAGAGGGAAATGCACCCCAACCTGGTCTAGTTTCAATGAAGTCGAAGGACAGGAGAGTGTGGGTTGCGATAAAGCTTCAAAAGAAGGATAGTCTTCTAGCTCAGGAGGGAAAAGTCGTTATGTAATTGCTAATGTAAATAGTATGTTTGAAAAAAAACTCCAAAAAAGTGGACATGCTTGCTAGAGTATGTATATATGTTGTACAGAAAATAAGCAAGCTTGAGCACCAAAGTTATACCATTTGAGCCTGCAACTGGATGACTTGACTACACTAGTCTTGCATCCCAGGATAGGTAGCTACACTGGCTACCGTCCATTCTTTTCTCCAACACCTCCTCTTGACTTGGATGCCACTTGAACTTAGAAGGGAATACCCTGCTCCTCGACGACAGAGTGCTGGACTGGGGAATCATTGGGTTGTCATTCTGGAGAAGTCAGTTTCTTTGTCATTTCAGTTGGGGAGAGCCACTATCACTTACATTGTACAAGTCTGCTTCATAGTCATAAGGGTTTGCATATGATGTAGGCTAGTTCTGACCTGGCTATTGAGGTAATTTGAACCAAGTTCTGTGACTCTCGAAGGCTGTTGTGTTTTAATTTGGTTACCGACCAGGTTCCACACACATTTTCGCACCATGGTTTAACATGAGCTCTAAACTTTGATTTTGCATAGATAAGTTTAATAATCATGATCAATTCAATTTATTCTTTAAATTCTTTAGTATTTCATTTTCTTTTCTTACTATTCTTTGTTCTTTTTGTACTTATTGCATAAGTCTTTTCTAGGGAACAACAAAGGCAAGTATAGGGGGGTGATCAATCTCCATTTCATCACCGTTATTCTATCATTTTGGCCTTAAAAACAACAACAAATGCATGTTAATAGCATCAATCCATTCATTATTTATTGTATACAAAATAAGGTTTTTAATGCCAAAATTATAGAATAAAGAGAAGAAAATAAAAAGGAATAAAATATTGAAAATATTTTATGACCCTAACCCCGAGACCAATTCCAGAATGGGATTGGTCGATAAGGAATAAAGTAGGGGGAGATAAGGACTACAAATATAGTAAATACCTCATTTATTTATTCATCAATTATGCAGTTTTGACACCTATTTTATTCTTTACTATTTACTCATCAAATAAAGAAACTTTGTATATGAAAGTTGTAGATAATGATGTAAATAAAAATACAAAATTGAGTTTGCACAAAAATAATACACAAGGTACATTCTAATAAAAGCCAAAAACCAAACTTCACTGACCCATATATTTTCAATAAAAAATCAAACATAGCAAAATCACCTCTAATTGTATATAACTTTTCACGAGCTATTTAATGGCAGTGGTTTTATATTTTTTGGAGTTACTATGTAGAAGTTGGATTTTGGGCCCCAATTGTACATAATACCGATTAAAATATTCAATAATTTATTATTCTTTATTTTTAGAAATTCATATTTTAAAATTTTTTAAATATTATTTATAACATATATGTACATTAAAATGAGAATAAAACCAAAAGGGAAATGTAAAATAAAATAAAATTATATAAAAACATAGATGAAATACTTGTGTTATATATGGATGTTAATAAAAGGGAAATGCACTCTTTAATTATTTTATTCTTTCATATTTTTAATAAAATTGGAAATATCATTTATATTCTATTAAAAATACAAAACTAAAATAAAATTCATTAAAATACATTAAAATAAAATGGAATACATAAAACATAGGTAAAATACCTATGATTATACCTATATAAGATACATCTCTATTTATTTAAGTATACAAATAACAACATAAAAATCAAATAAAAATATACTCACGAAATAATTTGTAAATATATAAAATAAACGGATAAAATAATAAAATAAATTATACAGAATATAAATAAAAATGAACTAAATATAGATGAATATACTTGTAAACACACTAATAAATATTAACTACTAATAAATAAAGCCAAAAAAATAAATAAAAATCATAATAAAATACTACATAAAATAATAATTTTTTTCATACTCGAAAAATAATAAAATCATTTACTATCTTTAATTATGTATTCTTTAACAAAACATCCTGTTTTGTCGTTTTGTGGTCCAACGTGGACCAATGGGAGGCTGTGGACTGTTTACCGCTGGTAAACTGTCCCATCCAAGGCTTTGACCTGCCAGAAGTGTCTTTTCCCGATATTCTTGCATTTTTCCCGCATGATGCAAACATCCATCGACTACCATCTCTTCGCGAGATTTTCGCCCCGTTCATTGTTCATTCACGCCACCCCTTTGGCTTTGTCGTGTATAGCGTCGATTCTTCATTTTTTCATGGTAAAATAAGAGTGCCCTTATGTGCTTAAATAAGAAACCTCCTGCTCCCTCTCAATTTTGGTTAATCTTCTTCAGTTTTCTGCCCCCTCCTCTGGCCCAGCTTGCTCCTTCGTGACAGGGAGGAGCCCCTGGAGGGTTCGAGAGGGCTAAAAGGGGAGGAGGTTGCACCCACGAGCGCCGCTCGCCGGAGGTCCTGCTCCTTGGCCAAATAGCCATGTTAGAGCTGCGCAATTTATATTTTTAGGTAGGTTTTAATCTCATCTTTTCATTCATGTATTCAGTTTAATTAGTAGGCCTTAGACGTATCCTAGGTTAGCTGATTCGAAGTTCACCGGAGCTCCGCTCCGACAAAACATTTCACTGTGTTCCTGGCATTCTCCGACCACGCTTTTCACCCCATTTTGTTCTCCGCCATTTTCTCCACCTCTAGCCACCTTGTCCCAACCGAAATCCTCCCGATTCCTCAAACCGACGCTCCTCTCCGTCGCTTCACCTGATGCATCTCCACCTACCTCATTTTTCATTCTAATAGCTTCTGTTTTTGGTCGAGGAACATCACCTCGAGCCATGTGGACTTCCTATGCAGGATAGGCGCTCAATACAACACCAAGAGTTTAAATCATGAGCCGACGGAGGTACTTCGAGCACCACGTCTTCTCCGACCTCATGGTAGCGCTCTAGCGTACCTTTGATCGATCCGAGCCCTCCAGTTTCCAGAGCCACCTTCCAGGAAGCGTCCGGGACCCTATAGAGCCTCGAAGGATGCCAGAGAAGGGAGATCGGAGGCGGGGAAGTTTGGCCGCTCCAGACTTCTTCCCTGTTCTTCCGCCTCACTTCTCCGCTGTCGAATGATGAAGGTGGTCCTAGTTCAATCCTCATCCGCTGGATGATGCCGCTTCTTCAACGTCTGATCGTGACCTGCGATCTAATCATTGTCATCCAGCAGCAAACCGGTACAACCTGTTGGATGAACGCCACGTGTTTAAGTGTAAGAAGATCCGTCGTTCACCAGCGCTTAAGAAGGGGTAAATTGCGCATCTTAGCCTCGATTTTTGTATTTTACACTTTAGTCCTATAAATAAAATATTACGTGTAAACGAAGTGGATATTTTGCGAAGTGGACCCTGAACTTGTTGAAATTACAAATAGGTCCAGTCTACGTCACCTCACGCATCGTCCCACGTGGGGTGATATAATGGGAAAATTGCACAGGCACCTCGGTAGGTTTTTGTATATATAATTTAATTCAATAAAATGTTATTTACGTTGTATATTTCTTGGAAATTTGCACTGCTGCCCCTGCTATTTATTTTTTTGCAAAAATGACCCTGCGAGGACATTATTTTTTGTGTACTTCATCTATTTAATTAAAATATCTATAATGCTCCAAAAAATATAAAAAATAGGGAAAATGCTTTATGTTGTGTATTTTCATGCGTGCATTTTAATCCACATTTTTTGCATTTTTCCAATTTAAAAATCAGAAAGGAGCCTAATTAGTCCCTATCTAATTTAAAAAATACAAACAATATAAAAAACTTTGTTAAAATTTCCAAAAAATTACATATGTTATATTTTGATATTTATTGAGTCTAGAAATAAAAAACCCCCTCAAAATAGTAAAAGAAAATTAAAAACATCAAAAACTCCAACATCCAACAAAAAATATAAAAAATCAACAAAAATAAAAAAATATGTTTTTTCTTTTTAAAAATTATATATATATATTATTTAGATATTGAAATTAATTTGGGTAATTTTGGGACTTATTTATTATTTGTAAACCCAAATCAATTTTAGGTATTTAATTAATCTCATATTTGGGATATTTTTTATTTTAAAAATACATAACAATTAGCAAAAATTCTTGGAAAAATACAAAAACATTAGCAAAATATTAAAAACCGAAAACTAATTTATATTATAAATTTTATTTTCATTTAATGGCATTTATAAATATACTTTTTTGTATTGCATAAAGAAAGCCTTAAGTAGGGTATATTATATTTATAAAAAAATAAAAAGAAAATATAAATATTATAAAAATATATAAAAAAATAAAAAATCCAATAAAAAAGTATAAAACTAAAAACCCACAAAAATCATTATTTACACAAATGACTCGGTTGTTCATTGATAACCATAGGGTGCCTATTTTGCTCTCTGTGGTTCGACCTCTACACGCTTACACACTATGCATTTTATGGTAGAGTAAACAAATATTAATTTCAGTTTAATTGTCTTATTCATTATTGTGGGTTAATTACTGATTAATCGAGGAATTCTGAGAGGTCACCTCAGTGATTGGATATTTATCTAGACTCTTGGAAATCCCTAGTTATCGCCTACAAATATAAAATACTGTATTTTTGCATTTCGTTATTTTTTTATAATTTTTTAATAAGATAAAAATAAAAAATTAGAAAAAAATATGAAATAAATATGTACAACTTAATTTTTTTTTTGGATTTTTCATAATTAGGAAAATAAAAGGAAAGAATAAATAAATAAAGGGGGCATATATAATATACAATGAGGGGCCTAAAATCCAAATTTCACATGCGAACTCTGATTCTTATGAATTTTGTCTTATTTTGAAGGGAATCGAATGTACATTAATTCAAAAGTGACTAGGGGGTCCATATGAGATGTAAGAGAGAGATATTCTTGTTTTAAGGCTCTTAGTCTTAAACTAGGGTTTCAGTTTTATTGGTTTATTTTACAAGTTAGTATTTTTTGATGGTTTTATTTAATATTTTTAGTAATATGTACACTATAGACATTACTAAAAAATAATGCATTAGCTACAAAATCAGGCCACGGTAAATTTATTGAGGCCAAAAATTATCAGCCATGGTAGATAACTGTGGCCTTAGTTTACTGGCTGCAAAAAAATACCGTAGTCAATAATATTATTAAGCCACTATACAAATATTGTGGTTTATAACTTAATCCACGATACAATCACCGTGGCCTTTATGGCGATGCTTTTATAACCATTACTAAATTCAATGTCGAGTAAATCGTTCTTAAACTTTCCCTCTAACTCCTTTTGCTTTCCCCCCAAAACCCACGACTTTCCATCTACCTATTTTCCTTTCTCTCCAAAATCCAATCATGACACTCCCTCCACCCTAAAACCCTACATCTCAAAACCCTATTTTCTCTTATCCCTCCTGCCTCCCTCCTCCTTGGAGGGTAAAATGTGGATGTCATTGCATCGTGGAAGATCGGCCACCTGTCAGCCACTGTTGTCGTTGTCGTGCTCTTTTCTTCACTCACAGATCGAGTCATCTCCATCTAATCTACCCCCAAATTGACTATTTCTCCCTTAAATTGCGGCTCATGGGGTGTGACTTTGAATTATGCATCATAAAGTTTGATTCATATGTTTGATTTTAAGGAATAGTGGAAACATGCATGGAGAAGATTATGCACTAACAAATTGTGTTTTTTTTTATGTTTTAGTGTGTTGCTGATAGGAGACAAAAGACGTTCAGTTGGAAGAAGAGTGCTGCTTCTGGGAACAATGTAAGGGTTTGATTTTTATGAGAGATTCGATTTTGTTTTGGTGCTTTGCAGTACAATCATATAACATTGTTTTTTTAGACTATGTAATGCAATCCAATTTCTGAGCATTGGAAACAAATTTGAGCGTGCTATTGACGTGAGCATAAGTTTGAGCTGCAAAAGAATGCATATAGTGTTTAAAATATGCTTTGGTTATTTGTGTTTGTTGATTCTCGTTCAAGTGTGTTCATGTGTGCACTGTGTCAATGTCATAGAGCCGGCATTAGTTGGCTGGGTGTATATAACTCTAAATAGTTTTGAAGGAGCTTTCCATCCTCAAATTACGTGGTAGTGCATATCATGCAATAATTTTAATAATTTCTTGAGTAATATGACATTTTAGGAACAATGTAATTTTTAAAAAGAGTTATGAAAAACACAGTAGCGCATGGCTCTTATTTGTAAAAAAAGTTGGATCGCTATTTTGCAATTAGTTTTTACATAATAAACTGAGTTTACTGATGGCCACATACTAATGTTATCCACCCTCTCTTTTAAAAAAATCAAAGAAGTCCTATTTGAAAAGATGTATAATAGTTTGAGAAAGATCTAAATTAACACATATGAGAGGAGGCTTTACAGTGCATAAGTCTACGTTGGCCTTGGTTTTGGGGTGAGGGGATAATGGTACTTTCTTGATTTTTTAAGGCTTACAATCATTATGACAGCAAATTTATTATAGAAAATTCTTTATGTATGAAGAAATGATTATTTCATCAACGGAAGATCTAATTTAGAACAAATTGGATTGCCTTTTCTCCCTCAAGCTACAAGGATCTTATTTTGGTTATGGATGCGTATAGGCTATGGATGTGGTTTCGTAGGTTGTGGGTGTGATTTCAAAGAAAAAAACATAGAGAAAAAGCGTAGAAATTCCCATGAACTTAATAGGTGCATCCGGAGTTTCTAGTTTCACTAAGCTAATTAGGATGTGATTGACTTACTGTATACGAGGGGTCACTGAAATCCTTCGAAGCCTTGTATCAGAAATTTTAGAACCAGAATCAAAGACAGAGGGAAGACATAAGGTCAGTAGAAACTTATAGATAAAAGGGCAATCTTCGAAGCCTTGTATCAGAACTAAGAGGTAGCAAATTCTCATTGAATGGGTGACTTCTTCATATTTGTGCAGAGAGGACTTGTATCCATCTATCTGAAAATGCCTATGGTTCTCATAGTGGTAGTTTTTTTGGAGATTTTTTTAGAATAAAGAATTATGTACCTTATATCATTTTTTATGACGAAGGTGTGACTTATACATAATACCAATTCAGATTCATATTAAGTCGCTCTACTATTGAAGCTATCCACCTATTGAGAAGAACAATGGAGACTTATAAGTATCCAATCTGGGAAGACTTATTTGCTATCAGTATCGCGGGGATTGATTGCTTATTGATAATGAAATGTAGATGTTGTAATGTCGTGAAAAATCCAATTGTACATCCCAGTAAAAAAATTCAGTAGTACACTATTCTCTTCCAGAAAAATCATGATGCTCCATACTAATTATTAATATTTTTGCACTACAGGACTATTCCAGATTTTACTTAAAGGATTGAACCAGCCTTATTCAATATTGATCACAAGTAATCTAGGAAGGATGACCACTTAACAATATCATTACTATGCAAAAGTGGTCATAATTGTATCTCAAACACTTCGTGGTTAAATAGGTATTTGAGTTAAGATATAATGTTTTTTATCCCAATAGATGCGAAATATAGATAGGGTATGATGATACAGTTCTCATTTAGTAGATTTTATATTCTAATCAATTCCATGGTAAGCATAAGTTTTCCTTGTGATAAGATGATGTCCTTACATGGGTCTCATGTGACTTATGCTCAACCATACATATCTTAATAAAAATAATAGATATAAAACTAATAACATGATGTCTTTACATGGGCCTCATGTGCCTTATACTTAACTATACATATCTTGATGACAATAATTAATAAACATATGCTTTGATCAATTGAGAATAAAAACTTCTTGTACCAACATAATATATTCATGATAGTACATTTTATATACGCTCCACTGAGAATAAATATGATTGTGCATATATGGATATATGCATTCATCACATTTTCGTATGTTGCTCTCACTATTAAAGGAGTTTATAACATCTGAAAATGTCTCAGGGTTTAGATTATTTTTTAATCTATGTAGTCTTTATTTGTTGACTTAGATATATGTGTATAGGATTATTTTAGAGAGGAGAAGGGCATCGATCCTGATCGATAAAATCTCTTTGTATAGTCAAAGAGTAGAGAAGACAAAAATAACTTATGGGTGTGGCATGATAATGAATTGGAAAAGCAACATGTAAGTTATTTAAATGTGTTCCCTACTCAATTTAATTACAGATATCAATTTTAATTCTTATAATGTCATTTCTTTAGGAGAAAATGGAAATACTTCAACATCTTGTTCTTGAATCTCTTGCAATCTCTCAAGATTCAACATAATTACAAGCAATCGATCCAAAACATCCAGGATGCATAAGAGGAGTAGGTGGCGGTGTTAACCCCTCCAAGTATTATGGACATAAAAATCAACATGATCATAACCTAAATGAATGGCTGAAGTATGTAGAGGACATTCCTGGACATATACTAATAGCAGTGGAAAACATTAGTAGAGCACAAGAGGCATCGTAGAGAGAGTTCTCATCATCTGGAGAGAGCATAGGCATGAGTCGAAGAGGATATGGAGTTGATGATTCATGGGATGAAGATGCTGATGTGGATGATTTTTCTCTAGACGAGTAGAAATTCTTTTTTGAATAGTTTCTTTGTTGTAATAGTTAAGTATTGGATCATTTCAATTTAGAAACTTTTGTATGTTTCATTAGCTAAAAAACCTTAGTTATCTCATATTTTCATTAAATATATCCTATTGACAATGACATGAACTTATCGTTAACATGCGTTCTAATGTTTAATATATGCTTATATGTTTAACATTTTTGGATTTGTTATGTGTAAGCATATTTTCATGTATATGGATTTATTATATGTGGTAATGTTTAGTACGTGAATGGATTTATCATGTCTGTATATTTAGCATGTGATTGTAATACAGGAAATTATGTGACATGTGATTGTGCTACAAGAAAGAATCGTTATTTATACAGGATATTTTTTACATATCTGCTATTTTTGCCATGGTACTATTCCACGTACAAAAGATTTAGGCAACGGTAATTACATGGTGGATGGAACAATTAGGCCGTGATTTTTTCCTATGGCTAGTAACTGCGAGCCATGGTACAATTACCATAGTAATAATGTTAAGACCATAGTACATTTAAATCGGGTTTGCTAGGTTGCATTTATTGTGACTTCATTGTGTTGGTCAGGGTACACTTACCATGGCCTAACATTTATGGGCATGGTAATGTTATTGTGACAAATGCCTATGTTCTTTGGCCATGGTAAACTATTTGACATGATGGCAATAGCCACGGTAAAATAATTGTGGCTAAAAGTCACGGGCCACGGTAATAGGACGTTAAGCGACGGTACTCTACCGTGGCCTGTTCAATGGTTTCTACTAGTGAGAGTTGATTTTATTCAATTTTGGTTAGTGAAAAATCTATAGAAACAAATGCTCAAACCTCCAAGCGACATCTACTAGCTTCTGGTTCTCAAATCATAGATTCATCAACCTTGCAAGCGACATCTACTAGCTTCTGGTTCTCAAATGCTCAAACCTCCAAAGAAGTTCTGGGCACACATGAGCAATTTGTCCAAAAAAGTTATTTCTTTCCCCACCTAGGGTTTATTGTAGTTCTTGTTCGTTCTTCACCGAAGATGGGAGGGGACGTGCACCACCGCCAAGTCTTCTTCTTCAAGGGCACGGGACGGTGGACAAGGGGAGACATGGTCGGCAGCTCTGGCGGCGGTGGATCTGGTCAGGAGAAGATGCGAAGGCTGGAGGCAGGCGGATGCGGCGGCGTGGAGGGAGGCGCTTGGAGAAGTGGCGACCGGTCGCGGTGGGCAACCACGCTCGGGAGCGGCAGATGCCAGTGTCGTGGTGACGCTACAAGTGGCTATAGCTTGTCGATAGTGGTGTATAGCCATGCACTCATGCACGGGTGGTGCAAGGATGGTCGGTGTTCGTGCGCGGGACGGCTCCCAAGCAGTGGAGCGACTGCCCCGTGGGGCGGCATTAGCACGGTGGAGGGCTCCTCAGCTGTGGGCGTATGGCGGCAGGCTGTGGCGGTGGAGGTCAATGTTGACGGCGTGTGCCTACAGCGGTATGGCTCTGCAGCGAAGGGCGGATGACCGAATGATGGTGGCGGGATGCCGGTGATTGGAGTAGGTGTGCCTGCTGTCGATTTTATTTTTTGTTTTGCTTTTTTGTCTTTAAATTTTTTATTTGTAGATTGTAAAGATAGAAACGAAGATGAATAAAAAACTTTTTTATTGTTAGAATAGGTAACTGCAAATATTTTTTAATTTTAAAATTTTTTCTTTTTTAGGTGATCCTACAAAACAAATGTTTAAGAGAAGAAAAAATAATCTATTTTATTATTATATATATAGCGGAGTGATCCTATGAGAGCAAAAAGTTGTGAGAGCATGAAAGGGATGATTCTGGAACACATTATTCACCCATGAGAGAGAAGACCAGGAGATAAAAAACAGAATCATGTGGTTCAGAATGCATGCTCTCACGTTTTTTTAAATTTCGAATAACGAACAATATGCACAAGATAAGAAATACGCACACCAAACTCTTCTTTTATTTTTTGAATAATATAAAAATGCCTAGAAAAGTCTAGAGAAGATATTTTTGAGTTTTGAAGACTTTCAAATGTTTATGGGAATTTTGGTAGAATTTTATATTTTTTAAAAATCAAACAGTGGTAAAAATGATAAACAATGCACACCCTGGAGTAATTTGTAACTTAAAAATATTTTGATGCCCAAAACTCCTGAAAACTATTTTTATGATGAAATATTGAAAATATCCACAAACAGGAACTAAAATCATGGTTTTTGTAATTTGTAAAATTTTTTATGATTTTTATAAGATTTTGAGTATTTTGCAATTTTTTGTATTTTATAAAGAATTAATGCACGAACTTTGGACATAAATTAAAAGACAATAAAGTAAAACTAATCTAATTTTTTGGAATTTTTACTTCAATATTCAAAATTTTATAAAGTTTTGAATTTCAAGATGACAAAAGGACTCTTTTTTATTTTTTAAAAAATAATTAATAAACTTAAAATGCAATAAAAAATTTATGCTAAAAAGATACACACATGAGGAGCATAGCATTATTTTTGCATATTTTATTGAGCAAGAAAAAGATTTATTTCAATGAAAATAACTTGCAACTTAAAATCCGGAAAACATGGACTAAAAGTGAATGTTCATTATTCAGGAATTAAAATGAAATGGTATAGAACAGAAGAGAAAACGTAATTACCCAATTAGCGTGTGTAGAGCACGTGATTTGTCTCCAAAAAACATGGGTGTTTTTATAATATGCAAAAAGTCCGGGGGCACATGCGTAATTTCTCCTTAAAAAATTCATTTATTTCCCCATCTAGGGTTTATTGTAGTTCTTGTTCATCCTTCACCCAAGATGGGAGGGGACGTACGCCACCGCCAAGTCTTCTTTAAGGGCACGGGACGGTGTACAAGGGGAGACACGGTCGGGCGACACCAGCGGTGGTTGATCTGGTCGGGAGAAGATGCGAAGGCTGGCAGCAAGTGGATGCGGCGGTGTGGCGGGAGGCGCTCGGTGAAGCGGCGACCGGTCGCGGTGGGCAACCATGCTCGGGAACTGCTGATGGCAGTGATAAGGTGACGCTACAGGTTGTTGTAGCTCGCCGATGACGGTGTATAGCCGTGCACTCAAGCGCGGGCGGTGCGAGGATGGTCGGTGGTCGTGCGCGGGAGGGCTCCCAAGCAGAGGAGCGACTACCACGTGGGGCGATGTTAGCGTGATGGAGGGCTCCTCAGCGGTGGGCGTTTGGCGGCAGGCTGTGGCGGTGGAGCTCGATGTCGAGGGCGGGTGCCTGCAACGGTATGGCTCCGCGACGAAGGGCGGATGACCGAAGGATGGTGGCGGGACGTCAATGGCTGGAGCAGGCGTGCCTACTACCGATTTTAGTTTTATTTTGTTTTGTTTTTTATTTTTAAATTTTTTATTTGTGGATTGTAAAGTTAGAAACGAAGATGAATAAAAAACTTTTTTATTTGTTATAATAAGTAACTGCAAATATTTTTTAATTTTAAAAATTTTCTTTTCTTAGGTGATCCTGCAAAACACGTGTTAAGGAGAAGAAAAAAATCTATTTTATTATGTTATATATTTATAGAGGAGTGAACCTTTGAGAGCAAAAAGTTGTGAGAGCATGAGAGGGATGATTCTGGACTACATGATTCACCAAGGAGAGAGGAAACAGAATCATGTGGTCCAGAATGCATGCTCTCATGCTCTCGTATTTTTTTGCTCTCATAGGATCACTCCTCTCTCTCTCTATATATATATATATACATATATATATATATATATATATATATATATATATATATATAAACGAATTTGGACACGGGCACGACGTCTCGGTCCTAAATCAAAACAAAATGCGTGAATGGGTGCGGTTCCGAGGGAAATGGCGGATGGAACCGGATCTCGGACCACCGTCTGTGGTCTGAGCTGAGATATC
The DNA here is from genome assembly GCA_037367405.1 of Ottelia alismoides. Classification (NCBI taxonomy): domain Eukaryota; kingdom Viridiplantae; phylum Streptophyta; class Magnoliopsida; order Alismatales; family Hydrocharitaceae; genus Ottelia; species Ottelia alismoides. The sequence goes on along the minus strand of JAZKJV010007231.1, from coordinate 1,857,229 downwards.
ATGCAAGGAACAATAGAACGTGAATAAATCGAGATGTGAATGAAAAATCGAGTCAGTGACGGATCAAATCGTGATGGATTTTAAGATCTAGATAAAAAATACGACAAATAAAGAGGCAAAAATGAAACTTAAGTTAATCTTGATGAAAAATAAGAGAGAATGTTCTATCTCACCTTAGAAGAGGAAAAAATCGTAATCTCCTCGATGAAGGCGGACTCCCTATCACCAGACGGCTCGAAGACTAGGCACCCTTCTGCGACAAGAAGACTCTTGGAGATCGGGCTCCTCTCACCAAAGATTGACCAAGTTGAAAAGAGGAACGAGGAGCCATATTAATAGATAGAATGAAATTTGAATTTTTAATTTTTTGGATGAAAAGAAAATTAAAAAATATTTTCAAAAATTAACTATTTTTTGTAATTTCATCGCTTTACTTATTTGAAATTTAAATGTTAATTTGTTTTTATTTTTTTGTGGTATTTAGTTAAGAAAATTAAATATATACATATGATATATACATATATGGCATTATATACATGGGTAAATAAGAAAAATTAATTTTTGTTTTAAAATTTTTATTTTTTTAGTTTTTGATGTTTTAAATAATTGGTAATAATATTTGCAAATACAAATACGCACAAATAAATTGCAAATGCATAAACCACCCTAGAAAACTGACTTTTCAACCGTAACTCCAAAAATAATGAAATCACAACCATTTTAAAGATGATTTTATTTAGAATACAATTAAAGTGAGTTTGGTTCAATCTTAGTTAACATGGAGCATGAATTGATCTTTCAATGATCTCTTAATGGCTTTTTCTAGCTGTGGTTACTTTTATTATATACATGATTTCATTGTGCGATTATTTTTATGACTTTGCAAACATTTTTATTTAGAACTTTTGTTTTGAAAATTATTTTATTTAAGGTCAATTTATATACAAATAAAATAGTGTTAGTTTTGTACAAATTTACATAAAATAAATGAGATTTATTTACAACACATTTTTTTGGATTTTCTGATTAAGGACCCTATCTCTCCCTACTTTATACATATTCGATCAGGTCAAGTCTTGACATTCTCTCGAAGTTCAGGTCTGTAATGCGCGTTTTAAGTAGTTGGAAGATTTGTAGAATATCAATTATGTTTTGAATGTTAGAAAGTGTTATTTCATGGAAATATTTGATTGATGGTATTCACATTTTACGTTTGACATAGTCAATAGATTCGCCTTGATGCAACGATTTCATTGAAACTTGTTTTGTATAAATCAGAGACCATCTTGAATAATTATGACTTTGAAAGGTTCTATGGATTTTGTACCACATAAAACATAGTACCACATCTTGTAATTTTGTAGCATGGTAGTAGCTTATAAGTAGAAAAAGCTACTAATAGTATATGGCCTAGGAGGTTACAGACATATGCTTTAGACCATAATCATATCATTAAGACTAATTAAGCGCGATTAGTATTAATTACCCACGATTAACGATAATTAAGTGTCATTAGCAAAAATAGGACACATGGAGGGCAAATCATGGGACACGTGTCACTATAGGTACAGGACATGTAATACACGTTTTGTATAGTCTTGAGTTTTTATAGAATATCACTATATATATACTATGTTTGAATGTCAGCAAGTGTTATTTCAAGGAAACATTGGATTGATAGTATTCACACTTTACGGTTAACATAGTCAATAGATTCGCCTTAATACAACGATTTTATGGAAACATGTTGTGTGTAAATCAGATACCATCTTGTACAAATATGACTTCAAAAAGGTTCTTTGGAATTTCGTAGCACATCAAACATAGTACCACATCTAGAAATATGGACGTATGGTAGTAGCTTATAAGTAGTAGAAGCTACTACAAGTATAGGGCCACAATGTTATAGATTATATTCATCAGACCATAATCACATCATTAAGACTAATTAAGCATGATTAGTACTAATTACCCGTCATTAGTGATAATTAGGTGTCATTAGCAAAGTAGCATGGAGGACAAATCATGGGACAATGTCATTTTACATTCAAGACGAGTGTCAATACCCAAGAGTGCCATGTGTCATCATCCTAAGACTAACATGTGTCCTAGTGTAGCCTCTTGCTTGGGCAACAAGTTCTCTCATGCATAGGAGACAAGTGGCATGGTGCACGGATGACAAGTATTGCCATGTGTCTTCATGCATGAGAAGGAGGTAACATGTGTCTTGGAGCCTCTCTTATATGTTGACATATGTCACCCATGCAATGGGGTTGGAGGCCTGTATATACCCATGAGCCCCCCATTTCCACTCCATCCCACACCATTCTCACCACCTTAGAGCCACAAGGCCGCCGAGGTTGCTGGAGTAGCACGATAGGAGTCACGGCGAAGCTCTGTCGTTGACCGAGAGCGTATTAGAATCCGTAACGAAGTTTTGGCTGCCATCAAGCCGTAGTACTCAATCTAAGACGGCTATAGGGGGTATTCACTAAAGAAGGCGATCTCGACTCGAGTTAGATAGCGATCAGGTGAGGGATTCTCATGCGCTATTTTAAAGCAATAATCTTTAGCTTTTTATGCATGATTTTGATAGCAAGTATGAAATCGTATTCTCTAAAGATTTTATGTTTGAATTGCAAGTATCAGATAGTAGATAAGAAATCAAGTCTTTATAAAGCATTTCAAAAGTCGTTTCAACTATTTTATCATGATAGCACGTTTTCAAGCATAGGGTTCTTTGTGAAACACGAAACATTATTAGATTTGAGATTTATATAAAAGAAGCATGTTTGTATGCAATATGCATCGGTTTTCAAGTTCCTAATAGTTTCCAGTTATAAGAATATGCATGCTATGTCAGATTGCTTTATGTTCATAAACCAGCTATTATGAGCATGATTTAACAAGAGTATAGATTTTTAGTGCCAAGAAAAGAATCAGAATCAGAAAATAAGCACCACAGTAGCTCTTTTATACAAGTCATGAATTAGCCACTAGATATGGTGATGTCATTAGATATGCCCCTGAAACAGCCATTAGATATGGCAAACCATTAAATATGATGTCAAGAGCACTTTGGTTCCGCATTCTGTATACATATAGGCTTTGGGCCGTATGCATGGTGTTTTTGGTCTTTGGGACCATCTACGCTTATGACTTAGCTTTGTTTCAGTGTTCATGAGTAAACTTAGCCACAGTGGTGATTAATGCAAACAGCTTGATAGTGACAATTATCTTTCAGTTTATCTTCTTCTGAAGTAATTTCAGCGTTCAATTGCCAAACTAGCATGTTGTTATATATTTACTGTCATAAAGTCTCTTTTTCAAGAAATTTCAAAGTATTTAGCAAAAATTTTGGTATGATGCTCATATTTCAACTTTTAGCTATATGTAAAAAACTTGAGATCCATTCACTGGGTCTAAGCTCGTATATGAGTTTTGACTCATCCTGTTATATTATAATTATGTACAGATCCATAGAATCACGACCAGAAGGAGAAAGGACTGCTTACACAATAGAAGGAGGTGGTGTTTGTTTTTTTGCATTGTTTGTTGTTTTGCGAGGAGATGTAATAGAGAACTGGTGTAAGACACTTATTTGAAATGTGAACTTAAATACAAAAGATGATATGTTTGATGAGATTGCCACATGTGTACTTTAAGGAAAATGAAGCAGAAATATCTCTGTCGCGGCATGTTCCAGTTAGAGGGAAGTGTCGTGACAACATGTGGTATCAGAGCAAAGGTTTTAGGATCCGAAATTGTTTGGTTAAGATAGGAGAAAATTATATTGAAGTAGACCTGATTCCTGTGGAGATAAGGGAATTTGATGTTATCATAGGAATGGATTGCTTAAGTACATATCATGTTCTTCTAGACTGACATATGAAACACGTTACTTTTAGAAAACCAGGCGATGTCGAGTTCACTTTCTATGAAGAAAGAAGGATATATCCTACCCATGTCATCTCCTATCTCTTAGCCCAGAAGTTGATAAGGAAGGGAGATTCCTCTTATGTTACTTTTGTGTTTAATACTAAGGCAGAAGCAATCAATTTAGAAAATATCTCTGTGGTGAAGGAGTTTCCAGAAGTATTTCCAAATGAACTGCCAAGAGTTCCTCCTGATAGGGAAAATGAATTAACTATTAACCTCCTTACGAGTACTAATCCAATTGCCTTAGCTCCTTACAGAATGGCCCCAGCTGAACTTAAAGAATTCGAAACACAATTACAGGAGTTGACAGATAAGGGATTTGTACAATCCAGTGTGTCTCCATTGGGTGCTCATGTTCTATTTGTCAAGAAGAAAGATGGTTTCATGAGACTTTGTATAGATTACAGGAGACTAAACAGAGTGATTGTCCGCAATAACATTCCTCTGCCCAGAATAGATGACTTATTTGACCAATTGCAAGGGGCCTCTTTATTTTACAAGATTGATTTAAGATATGGCTATCATCAGTTAAAGATTAGAGGAGAAGATGTGCCCAAAACTGCATTACGAACCCGATATGGGCATCATTATGAATTCTTGGTAATGCCTTTCGGCTTAACAAATGCTCCTGCTGCCTTTATGGACTTGATGAATAGGGTTTTCCGTCCATATCTGGACAAGTTCGTGATCGTATTGATTGATGATATTCTAGTATATTCTAAAACAGAGGAAGAACATAGAGAACACCTGAGAATTGTACTTCAAACTCTGAAGGAACATCGATTATATTCAAAGTTTAATAAATGTGAGTTTTGGTTGAAGAAGGTTGCATTTCTAGGCCATGTCATATCTGGAGAAGGAATAGCAGTAGATCCATCAAAGATAGAAGTAGTTCTTAGATGGGAACGATTGATAAATGCATCAGAAATCCGAAGTTTCCTTGGATTAGCTGGGTATTATCGAAGATTTGTTGAAAACTTCTCTACAATTGTCGCACCATTGACAAGATTAACTAGGAAGAATGTGAAGTATAGTTGGGACGAAGAATGCGAGAAGAGTTTTAAGGAACTCAAGAGTCGCCTCACCTCAGCGCCTATACTTAGCCTTCCTTCAGGACAAGGTAATTATGCAATCTATAGCGATGCCTCAAGACAAGGGCTGGGATGCGTCTTGATGCAGAATGATAACGTGATTGCTTATGCTTCTAGACAGCTAAAACAACATGAGTTAAATTACCCAACTCATGACCTTGAGTTAGCAGTTATAGTGTTTGCCTTAAAGATCTGGAGACATTACCAATATGGAGAAACTTGTCGAATCTTTACGGATCATAAGAGTTTGAAATATATTTTCTCTCAGAAAGAGTTGATTTTAAGGCAAAGAAGAGGGTTAGAGCTAATCAAAGATTATGATTGTTACATAGAATACTCATCCGGGGAAAGCCAATGTCACAGCTGATGCTCTCAGTCGAAAGTCTAAGGGTCAGCTATCTCACTTAAAAGTAGAGTACTTACAGTTCAAAGAGTTACGTGCAAAGTTAAAAATAAATAGCTCTGGAGTGTTATTAGCATCCTTACAAGTGAGACCCATATTATATGATAAAATTAAGGAAACACAAGTCCATGATTCTGAAATTATTAGAATGATTGAGAAGATTAAGGGAGTTGATGAAGCCGGGTATACAATAGATGATCAAGGGGTTTTATTCTTTAAAGGAAGATTGGGTGTTCCGAATAAATCTGATATAAAGACTGAGATTCTGGAAGAGGCACATAACTCCATGTGTACTATGCACCCAGGAAGTACTAAGATGTATAGAACACTTAAGAGTTATTATTGGTGGTCTGGCATGAAGAGAGAGATTGCAGAGTATGTTTCTAGATGTCCTATAGGCCAACAAACTAAACCAGAGCGTTTGAGACATGCAGGGACATTACAGCCACTTCCAATACCACAATGGAAATAGGAACACATCACTATGGATTTTGTTACAAGATTTCCAAGGACCCGTCGAGGTCACGATGCAATATGGGTCATAGTAGACAGATTAACTAAATCTGCACATTTCTTAGCCATTAACATGACATACAGTCTAGACCTCTTGGGAAAGATCTTTGTTAATGAGATCGTTAGCCGTCATGGGGCTCCTGTGTCAATTGTATCGGATAGAGGTCCACGATTCGCTTCCAAGCTTTGGCCAAGCTTACATAAAGCTATGGGAACAAAGTTAGCATTTAGTACATCCTTTCATCCTCAAACAGATGGCCAATCAGAACGGACTATCCAGACTCTAGAAGACATGCTCAGAGCTTGTGCACTGAGCTTTAAAGAAAGCTGGGATGAACATCTCTCACTTATAGAGTTTGCATACAATAACAGCTATCATGATAATATTGGGATGGCACCTTATAAAGCCTTATATGGTAGACCATGTAGAACACCTATCTGTTGGAGTAAGGTTGGAGAACGAAAATTGGTTCAACCTGAATTAATACAAGGCACTTTAGAAAAAGTTGACGAAATCAAGAGATGCTTGAAGGCAGCGCAAAGCAGACAGAAAATTTAAGCAAATAAGCGAAGGAGAGACTTAGAATTTCAAGTGGGAGACCGTGTGTTTCTGAAAGTATCTCCATGGAAAGGCCTAATCAGATTCGGGAAGAAAGGGAAACTAAGCCCAAGGTACATTGGCCCTTACGAGATCACAGAGAGAATTGGAAGTGTGGCCTATCGTCTTCGACTTCCATCTGAACTAGCAAGGATACATGATGTCATTCATGTCTCCACACTTCAAAAGTATATTCATGATCCAACCCATATGATACAACCTGAAGATATTCAATTGAAGGAAGATCTATCATACGAGGAGGTTCCTGTAGAAATTCTAGATTATAAAGTACAAGAGCTTCGTATAAAGAAGATTCCTTCAGTTAAAGTTTTATGGAGGAGTCACGCAATAAAATAAGCCACATGGGAACGAGAAGAAGAAATGAGATCTCAATATCCCCACTTATTTTCTAACTAGCAAAGATACTACAATTTCGAGGATGAAATTTATTTCAAGTAGGGGAGAAATATACACGTTTTGTATAGTCTTGAGTTTTTGTAGAATATCACTATATATATACTATGTTGAATGTTATCAAGTAAGGAAACATTGGATTGATAGTATTCACACTTTACGGTTAACATAGTCAATAGATTCGCCTTAATACAACGATTTTATGGAAACGTGTTCTGTGTAAATTAGAGACCATCTTGTATAAATATGACTTCAAAAAGGTTCTTTGGAATTTTGTATCACATCAAACATAGTACCACATCAAGAAATCTTGACGTATTGTAGTAGCTTATAAGTAGTAGAAGTACTACAAGTATAGGGCCACAATGTTATATATTATATTCATTAGATCATAATCACATCATTAAAACTAATTAAGTATGATTAGTACTAATTACCCGTCATTAGTGATAATTAAGTGTCATTAGCAAAGTATGACACATGGAGGACAAATCATGGGACACGTGTCATTTTAAATTCCGGACAAGTGTCAATGTGTCATCATCCTAAGACTAACATGTGTCCTAGTGTAGCCTCTTGCTTGGGCAACAAGTTCTCTCATGAATAAGAGACAAGTGGCATGGTGCATGGATGATAAGTATTGCCTTGTGTCTTCATGCATGAGAAGGAGGTAACATGTGTCTTAGAGCCTCTCTTATATGTTGACACATGTCACCCATTAAATGGGGTGCCATGAGCCCCCAATTTCCACTCATTTCATCCCACACCACTCTCACCACCTTAGAGCCAGAAGGCGGCCGAGGTTGCTGGAGTAGCACGATAGGAGTCACAACGAAGCTTTGTCGGTGACCGAGAGGGCATTAGAAGCCGTAACGAAGTTATGTTCGCCATCAAGCCGTAGTACTCAATCTAAGATGGCTATAAGGGGTATTCACTAAAGAAGGCGATCTCGACTCGAATTAGATAGCGATCAGGTGAGGGATTCTCAAGCGCTATTTTAAAGGAATAATCTTTATCTTTTTATGCATGATTTTGATAGCAAGTATGAAATCGTATTCTCTAAAGCTTTTATGTTTGAATTGCAAGTATCAAATAGTAGATATGAAATCAGGCCTTTATAAAGCATTTCAAAAGTCGTTTCAACTATTTTATCATGATAGCACGTTTTCAAGCATAGGTTCTTTGTGAAACACGAAACGTAATTAGATTTGAGCTTTATATAAAAGAAGCGTGTTTGTATGCAATATGTATCGATATTATTGTTCCTAGTACTTTCCAGTTATAAGAATATGCATGTTATGTCAGATTGCTTTATATTCATAAACCAGCTGTTATGAGCATGATTTAACAAGCTTATGGATTGTTAGTGCCAAAAAAGAATCAGAATCAGAAAGTAAGCACCATAGTAGCTCTTTTTATACAAGTCGTGAACTAGTCATTAGATATGGTGATGTCATTAGATATGACCCTGAAACAACCATTAGATGTGGCAAACCATTAGATATGGTATCAAGAGGACTTTGGGTCCGCATTCTGTATACATATAGGCTTTGGGCTGTATGCAGGGTGTTTTTGGTCTTTGGGACCGTCTGCGCATATGACTTAGCTTTGTTTCAACGTTCATGGGTAGATAACTTAGCCACAGTGGTGATTAATGCAAACAGCTTGATAGTGACAATTATATTTCAGTTTATCTTCTTTTGAAGTAAATTTAGTGTTCAATTGTCAAGCTAGCATGTTGTTATATGTTTACTATCATAAAGTCTCTTTTTCAATCCATTTCAAAGTATTTAGCAAAAATTTTGGTATGATGCTCATATTTCAAAGTATTTAGCAAAAATATTGTAAAAAGCTTGAGATCCATTCACTGGGTTTAAGCTTGTATATGAGTTTAGACTCATCCCGTTATATTATAATTATGTACAGATCCACAGAATCACGACCAGAAGGAGAAAAGACATCTTACACATGTGAAAACCCCGAATACTGAACATGGACTAAAATGTAAATCTTGACTTAGTCTGGACTTAATTACAAAATCTGTACTTATCTAATGATCAAAAAATTCGAGTAAGTAGTCTATTGCATAGGGCCCGTCGATAACTTTCCAACGAGTCCAAGAACGTTAAAATCCGACTTCGGGAGCCTGAGTTATGGCCATTTTAGCGAGGAGGGGTCCGGGTCCTATTCGGATCCGAACCCGGATCCGAATCCGGGTTTTACCCTTAAATCCCAACCCTCCCTTCGTCCAAAACGTCCCAACTCCCTTCCCCTTCGACCAGACCTCTTCCTCCTCCGATTTCCCTCGCCGGAGCTCCGTCGGAGCTCACCGGAGCTCCTCGGGTCGACGATCCGAGACCACCCCCGCATAAAGAAGGTCCAAGGCATCTCCGTATACGGTTTTGCATCATCATCATGGCACTGATCGTGCCGTTCTTCGTGTGTGAAGATTCGGAGGAATCGAGTTTTCTTGAGGTACGATATCTCCCTTCCTTTTGCTGCGGGTTATCTACACGATTTTCGATCCAATACTATTTTACCTCATTAAAGCTAGGATCCCAAGCCGCGGTAGTCTTTTTGACAATATTGTACCCCCGAGCTATCCGCCTGAATCTGAGCATTTCTATGCACATGTCAAGGACTCATCTAGACGTTAATGTTGATGTAATGGTCCGCATGACCATCCTTCGAACATTCAAGAGGTTCTCTTTAAGAAGGGTTGTATTGTATTCTATTTATATGAGAACAAGGGATATGATTCTGTCAAAGTTGTTCTTTCATCTGATGATCAGTCCCGAGTCAAATGGAAAAAAGGGCATTTGAAATTAAAACAAAAACCTGGTGGCATGCTGAAATTTACTGGAAAAGCCACCTTGCATTCTTAAAATGTCAAATAAAGGGTATCATACTCTCGTCGAAGTTTACTGGTGGAATGCTGAAATTTATTTGTATATGTTATTGTTTATTCACTATAATCTAAGCATATCGTTAAGAAGTTTAAGAAATCTTGGTGAGATAATTACATGATATCCAAGTACCATGTGGTGTATTTTATTGCATTCGAGCATGGTATACATCTTACTAGGGAGGATGGAACTTTCATATCGCAGTTGGCATTTTGTGTTGGCCAAAGATAAGAGACGGAGAAACTTAATATTTTAGGACTGTACAGTTATTGTTTGCTTTGTCTAAATACCTATCATCACATTAATGAATTCATTTTAGGTGAGACTGGAGATAGAGAACCCCCCAATTCTAGATGAATGCTATATTTACAGAGGGTATATTCCCTTTTCATTGATGCCAAAATATTTAGGTCTTTTTTTGACACTAGATATTGGATCTCAATCTATAGAATTTCAGAAATCCTATTTTCCTTGACAACCCTATTTATGTAAATTTAAATGTTTAAAAAAATTTGACTGCATGGGGAACTAAATAGATACACAACAAACCGAATTGATCTTTCCAGTCCATCTCTCAATCTGCAGATCTTGATAACACATACTACGCACTGTGTTTTTTTCTTTCTTCCAAATTTCAACTTACCAGGACATCTACATAACTAAAGCATGGTGAGCATATTTCCTTCCACGTTACTATATGCCAGTTCAGTCTTATTTGTTGGTCAGTTGACTCTATTATCATATGATTGAATCGAAATTCATCTGAAGTGGAAGCTTATCCAAATGTTACATAGAATTATAGTGAGCATGTTAATTATTACAGTGAACATGACATTTCCCCTCCTTACAATCTGATTCATTTATTTATATTGTTTAACAGTCTCTGTTCTCACCATTAATTATTTTAATGCCCTCTGCATGCTGTTGTCATATCCACATCTCATGAATCTAATGTTGCTGCCCTTAGTGTCATTTCCATGATTCAGGTCCCAAGTTATTATTGGTTAGATGGGATCTTGAACAACACTTGGGGACTTATATATACAAGTTCGTGGGAACATTTTTATTTGAAACACCACTTTATTTAGGCTTTAAGCAATAAAAGAGTTGGTAGAACATTCCACTTCATCCCGTAAAATGCACTGAGATGCAAATCTTTTAAAATTCTTAATGATGTATGTATCATTGCGTACGTGATTCTCACACGGATCCAAGACGAAGCAATCAAGGTAACTTAGATCAATATCTTATTGTCCTAAGCAGTTCAAAGTCTCCAACGGATGCTAGAAATTGATTGTTGTCAAGGGTGATCACTATCATAAGTGAGATTTCACGATGATCGGGCAGTGGAGTGGTTGTCTCCAGGGGAGGGACATGCACCCCTGGGGCCTCGGGTAGATGACCGCGATCCCAACTGTTATTGTAGTTGCGATAGTTGGGGGACATGTTGCTTGGAACACCGAGGTGCTAATCTGACGATGTTGGCCTCGCACTTGTGTGCTTTAGCCCAGTGCTCGAGTGCGGGCCAAGTAGTCATGGTTGGTCGGCTAGTGTTTCGCGTGTCACTTAGAGTTAACACTCGTGTACGGGCCAATGTAGACTACATTGGTCGGTATTCCGTGTGGGAGCGCTAAGAGGGGAGTTCCGGGAAATGTGGTTAATGAAGTTGGGAATGGGATGTGAATCTCCTATGCATAAGGAGGATTGGGCTAGTCGTGATGATTCGCGGGTTGGAATCTATTTTGTGAATTAGAAGTACAATAGTGAAGTGGAGCTAAGTGGACGTGTTAGGAACTTAATTAGGATGCAATGTACCCTACCGCATGCCTACGGAGGTACCCCAGCCCTAAGGTATTCTTTTTTCCTTAGAGTCATAGTGTGAGGTCTCATCCAAACCAAGACCATAGATTATCCACAAAGCTTGGTTACTTATATCCATATCTAATAACCATAATAAAAATGTGATTCTTGTGAGATCTGGTTTCTTTCTCTTTTGCACACATTTAAATTATATCCTACTTGTTGTTGTAAAGTTTTATCTATTTCGTATTGGGCAACTCTGCCCATAACGTACCTACGTATGGATCCGCAGGTCCTCAACAGTGAGCAGTTTGGAGACATTACTTTTAGTGCAGCTTCACTACACTTCTTGTATCACAGTTGGTAGTAGTTTTTACTGTCTTCTTTACTTGTAGTTTCCTTTAGAGAGACATGGCATGCAATGTATAATTGTGGACATCTATATTTTTGCTTTACATATAATTTTTTGTGGACATGGAAATGGATAATAGATTGTAATGGAATTGGTGAATGGAAATACACATGCTTGTGAAAAGGTTGAATGCAATGAGAGAAGAAGAGAATTATTTCCTTTGCATGTTGTTTTCTCCTGCTTTTGTGAATGTCAAATATTCGAATGTGGAATTATGTGCGTGGATTCGTTTGTCGAGTACCCAGATCCTAGGAGCATGACCACACACTAGAAGGAGATGGTGTTCATTGTTTTTTTTGCACTGTCTGTTGTTTTGTAAGGAGATGTAATAGAGAACTGGTGTAAGACACTTCTTTGAAATGTGAACTTTAAATACAAAAGATGATATGTTTGATGAGATTGCTACATGTGTACTTTGAGGAAAATAAAGCAGAAAGATCTATGTCGCGGCACGTTCCGGTTAGAGGGACAGATCATGACAGGACATGTGTCAATACACAAGAATAACATGTGTCATCGTTCTAAGAATAACATGTGTCCTACTGCATGTTAAGGCATGTGTCCTCATGCATGTACAACAAATTTTCTCATGAATATGAGCCATGTGTCATGGTGCATGGTTGGCAAGGGTTGCCATATGTCTTCATGCATGGTAGAGAGGTGACATGTGTTATAAGCCTCCCTTAGATGATGACACATGTCACCCATGTAATGGGGTTGGAGGCCTATATATACCATGAGCCCCTCATTCTACTCATTCCATCCCACACCCCTCCCACCTCCTTAGAGCCACAAAGTCATCAATGTTGTTGGAGGAGCACGATTGGAGTCACGGTGAAGCTCTGTCCGCTACCGTGAGCACGACAAAAGCCGTAACGATATTCTGCCAGCCATCAAGCAATAGTGTTCAAATCTGAGGCAGATATAGGAGGTTTTCACTACAGAAGACGACCCCGACTCGAGTTAGAAAGCAATCGGGTTAGGGATTCTCAAGTATTATTTTAAAGCATTAATCTTTAGCTTTTTATGCATGGTTTTGAATAGCAAGTATAAAATCGTATTTTCTAAAGCGTTTACATATGAATTGCAAGTACCATACAGTTGATACAAAATCGGATCTTTAGAACGTATTTCAGACGTTGTTTCAAGTGTTTTATCTTGATAGCATGTTTTCAAGCATATAATTCTTTGTGGAACACAAAACATAAGTTGCACTACTCAAATTTGAGTTTTATATAAAGAAATATGTTTTGCGTAGTTACCATGCAATATGGATCGGTTCTCAAGTTCTTAATAGTTTCCAGTTGTAAGAATATGCATGCTATGAGAGATTGTTTTATGTTCATGAATTAGTTGTTATGAGCATGAATTAGCACATACAGATCATTAGTGGAAAGAAAATAATCGGAATCAGAAAGTAAGAACCACGTTATCTATTTTATACAAGTCATGAGCTAGCCATAAGATATGGTGATGTTATTAGATATGACCCTGAAACAACCTTCAATATGGTATCAAGAGGACTTTGGGTCAGCATTCTATATACATATAGGCTTTGGGCCGTATGTAGGATGTTTTTGGTCTTTGGGACCGTCTACGTGTATGACTTAGCTTTGTTTCAACGTTCATGAGTTGATAATTGTAATACACGTTTTGAGTAATTGTGAGTTTTGTAGAGTATGACTACACTATGATTTAGAATGTTATTAAGTGTTATTTCAAGGAAATATTGAGTTGATAGTATTTATACTATATGCTTGACACAGTCAATAGATTCGCCTTGATGCAACGATTTCATTGAAACTTTTTTGGTATAAATCAGAGACCATATTGAATAATTATGACTTTAAGAGGATCTCCGGATTTTGTAGCACATCCAACATAGTACCGCATCTAGAAATATGGAAGTGTTGTAGTAGCTTATAAGTAGTAGAATCCACTACTAGTATAGGGCCACAATGTTATAGATTTATACTCATTAGACCATAATCACATCATTAAGACTAATTAAGCATGATTAGTACTAATTACCTGTCATTAGTGATAATTAAGTTTCATTAGAAAAAGTAGACACATGTTGGGCAAATCATGGGACACGTGTCATTATATATTCAGGACAAGTGTCCATACCAAAGAGTACCATCTGTCATCATTCTAAGACTAACATGTGTCCTACTGTAGCCTCATACTTGTGCAACAAGTTCTCTCATGCATGAGACATGTGCCACGGTGCATGAAGGCAAGTGTTGCCATGTGTCTTCATGCATGTTTGATAAGTAACATGTGTCTTAAAACCTCCCTTATATGTTGACACATGTCACACACGGAAAGGGGTTGGGGGCCTATATATACCCATAACCTCCCCATTCTATTCACTTCATCCCACACCCCTCTCACCACTTTAGAGCCATAAGGCCGTCAATGTTGCTGGAGGAGCACGATTGGAGTCACGACACAGCTCTGTCGGTGACCGAGAGCGCATTAGAAGCCGTAACGAAGTTATGTCCACCATCAAGCCGTAGTACTCGATCTAAGATGAATATAGGGGGTATTCACTAAAGAAGGCGATCTTGACTCGAGTTAGATAGCGATTAGGTGAGGGATTCTTAAGCGCTATTTTAAAACAATAATCTATAGTTTTTATGCATGGTTTTGAATAGAAAGTAGGCGATCGTATTTACTAAAGCGTTTACATATGAATTGCAAGTACCATACAGTTGATATGAAATCAAGTCTTTAGAAAGTATTGCAAATGTCCTTTCAAATATTCTATCATGATAGCATATTTTCAAGCACTTTGTTCTTTGTGGAATACTAAACATAAGTTTCACTACTTAGATTTGAGCTTTATATAATAGAAACATGTTTGAACAGTCACTATGAAATATGCACCGGTTTTCAAGTTTTTAATAGTTTCCGGTTGTCAAAATATGCATCCTATATCAGATTGTTTTATGTTCATGAATTAGTTGTTATGAGCTTTAATTAACAAGAGTACGGATTATTAGTGGCATGAAAAGAATCAGAATCAGAAAGTAAGCACCACAGTAGCTACTTTATACAAGTCATGAACTAGCCATTAAATATGGTGATGTCATTAGATATGGCCCTGAAACTGCCATTAGATATGGTATCAAGAGGACTTTGGGTCCACATTCTTTATACATATAGGCTTTGGGCCGTATGCATGGTGTTTTTGGTCTTTAGGACCGCCTGCGCGTATGACTTAGCTTTGTTTCAGCATTCATGTGTCGATAACTTAGCCACAATAGTGATTAATGAAAACAGCATTATAGTGATAATTATATTTCAGTTTATCTTCTTTTGAAAGTGATTTCAGTGTTTAATTGCAAAACTAGCATGTTGTTATATGATTACTGTCATAAAGTCTCTTTCAAGCTATTTCAAAGTATTCATCATAAATTTTAGTATGATGCTCATATTTCAACTTTTACCTATATGTAAAAAACTTGAGATCCTTTCACTGGTTCTAAGCTCATAAATGGGTTTTAGACTCATCTCTTTATATTATAATTATGTACAGATCAGCAGAATCACGACCAGAAGGAGAAAGGACTGCTTATACACTAGAAGGAGGTGGTTTTCGTTGTTTTTTTTGTATTGTCTGTTGTTTTGTAAGGAGTTGTAATAGAACTTGTGTAAGACACTTCTTTGTAATGTGAACTTTAAATACAAAGATGATGGATTTGATGAGATTGCCATTTGTATTCTTTGAGGATAAAAGAAGCAGAAAGATCTCTATCACAACACGTTTCGATTAGCGGGACGGGTCTTGACAACAACTTTGCCACTGTGGTGATAGATGCAAACAACTTAATAGTGATAATCATGCCTCGGTTTACTTCTTTTGAAGTTATTTCAGTGTTTGATTTTAAAACTAGCATGTTTTTATATGATTACTGTCATAAAGTCTCTTTCAAGCTATTTCAAAGTATTCAGAACAAATTTTGACATGATACTCATATTTAACTTACATGTATGTTAAAGCAATATATACCAGTTATTTTAACATTTAGCTAAAAAGCTTGAGATCCATTCACTGGGTCTAAGCTCCTGTTGAGGTTAGACTCAACCCTCCTTTGTTTATTATTATTTACAGACATACCCAAGTAAGAATATTATAAGGAACAAGGATACACCAAGAAGTAGGAGGTTGTAACAAGGTTTTGGATCCTTTGGTAACTCTTGTATTTTAAGATCGAGTTATGAAACTTAGAAGAATCATGCTGTGTAATAGGTGTGTCAATTACTTCTGGTATGTAAACAAAGCAACTGTTTTATAAGAAAGATGTTTTTGCATTGATGAAGAGTATATTTTGCTAATTGATTTCAAGTTTCGTAAAGGAATTTAAATTTGGAATTGATGCTCGCTCTATTATGATATAAGAAGAGAATGAATGGATTTTTCTTATGTCACATCCATCTTGTATAGTAGGGTGGGTCGTGACAGGGTCTACGTGTATCTGTCACATATATACAATCTTCTTTTCTTTTCTTTATTTTTCTTTTCTTTATTTATTTTAGGTTGAAATAATATACAAATATACAATATTTACACACAGATGCAAGTTAGAAAGAATACAAAGTTAGTATTATATGCAGGTGTTTTATAAAGGATTATAAGCTAAAATAAATGAATAAAGATGATGAAATACAAATTCATCACTACCACCCTTCCAAATTACTTGATGTGGTACTTTGTTCGACGTCCTACAAAATCAAATAGAAATTTTTAAATTACTAACAATTCTAGATGGTCTCTGATTTACACGAAACAAATTTCATTGTAATCGTTTCATCAACGTGAATCTGATGACTATGTCAAATATAATGTGTAAATACTATTAATCCGTTATTTCTTTCAAATAACACTTACATTCAAAACATTGTATATATAATGATAATCTACAAAACTCAAAAATTACAATTCCTCAAGAAATACGTCAGGAAAATCTCGCACAATTTTCACATTTTCAATCCTACGATCCATGTGCAGGTCAATCCACAATATAGGTGAGAATACCTATAGAAATCATGATTGAGAAACTGTTGGGCCTTCAACACGGATACATACAAGATGTCACAAGTTGTGGTATGCACATAGTGTTGAAAGGAAAATATGCTTGTGAGAGGGAAAAATACCATCTCCTCGAAGCAATCAATGCACACATGATACTGCTCGAACCAATCCATACCTGGTATAACATTGAATCCACGAACTGAATAATTAAAAGACATGCGGGCATCAGGTGTCCTCCATTGCTTATCGCACTATAAACAATTGCCCCCAAGAACCTTGATTTAGTAGGTGATGAAACACAAATTGGATCTCTATCGAATTTAGATATTAATCGATGTGCTAGAAAAGAATGTGCGGCTCCCGAATCAAATAAGGCATGTAAGGATATACCATGCATTGAAAGCATACCTCGCACTACTGCTCCTAAGGTTTGGGGCCTGCTCGTGTGTGGTTGTATTCAGTTGTCCCTTTGGCAGTGGTGGGATAAC
This sequence comes from Ottelia alismoides, assembly GCA_037367405.1. Classification (NCBI taxonomy): domain Eukaryota; kingdom Viridiplantae; phylum Streptophyta; class Magnoliopsida; order Alismatales; family Hydrocharitaceae; genus Ottelia; species Ottelia alismoides. The sequence continues at coordinate 1,839,624 of JAZKJV010007231.1, read as the reverse complement.
AGAAGAGTTATGTAGATAAGACAGGGTGAGATCTTGAGTTTCAAGTATGAGAGCAGGTATTCTTGCGAGTATCCCCATGGAAGGGTTTGATCAGATCAAAAACATGGAAAATTAGGTCCAAGATACATTGATCCATATTTGATTACAGAGGAAAGTACAACTGAAAGAGGACCTTTCCTATGCAAAAGTCCCAGTATACAAGAATCTTCAGTGTTTTGAAGATCGACCTTCAATCTCGGCTACCAACAACTGAGGATTCGGGATTCAGATATTCCAAAGATGACTTTCAGAACTCTATATGGACACTATGAGTTTGTGGTGATGTCATTTATGCTCACCAATGCCCCTGCACATTCATGGACATGATGAACAAGGTCTTCCATCCATACATGGATAAATTAGTGTTGATATTCATTAATGATGTTTCGGTTTGTTCTCGAAAAGAATGGGATCACACTAATGATATGAAGCTAGTTCTGGGCAAGCTGTATGCCAAGCAGAGCAAGTGCGAGTTGTGCACCCATGTCTCATTTCTTGGCATGTCATTCATGGAGCAGGTATCGTAGTTGTTCCTAAGAAGATGGAGGCAGATTGTCACCCAGATTCAGAGTTTGCTTGGATTCACCCAGATTCAGAGTTTCCTTGGATTAAAAGGCTATTAGAGACGCTTAGTCAGCGGATTTTCATGAATTGTTCTTCCCTTGACAAAATGACACATAAGGGATTTCCTTTCATTTGGGATGATTAATGCAAGCATGCCTTCAGGACATTGAATGAAAGATTGATGGCTGCGCCCATTCTTGCACTTCCTTTTTGAACCCATGATTATGTAGTCTAGTATACACCTCAAGAGAAGGTTTGCAACAAGGTCACGTGATTGCTTACGCATCTTGTCAGTTGAGGCCACATTAGTGGGATCACCCCACTCATGACTTGGAGTTGGTGGCATTAGTGTTCGCCTTGTAGATATGGCATCACTATCTTTATGGGGTGAATTTTAAGGTTTTCATGGATCACAGGAGCTTGAAGTATGATTTTTATCATAAAGAGCCGAATATGAGACAACACAGGTGACTTGAACTACAGAAAGATTATGACTGCATGATCTCCGACCATGACAGTAGGGAACATGGTGGCTAATGCGCTTCGCAAAAGAGCTCATCACGCAGAGGTAGGACAAACTGGTTATACATGTGGGATATGTGCGCAGCTTTGACAGATTGGTATCTTCATGAGTGTGCATCCATATCTGTTATCATGGCTTCACAATTCAACGGTCTTTGAGATCGCATAGTAGAAGTTTGGAAGTCAGAACCTTGGATAAGAGATAGATACATGTGTGCCATCAAGGATGCATTTGAAGATTTTGTTGTGACAGAGTTTATATGGTGGAAGGCTAGTTGAGATGTTGTGCCCAATGATGAGGCAACATAGATATGAGGCAACACAAAGATGTAATGTGATTTACACTAACATACATGGACGGGATGAAGCATAATGTAGTGCATCATGTAGCAGATGTGAAACCCCTCATAATAAGACCTGGAAGAAATTGCAAAAACTGCTTTTACTCATGGTTCAAAAAAAATTATTTGAGTAGCCCAACGTGTAGTGCTCATCGATATCTTTTCAACAAGTCTAAGAACGTGAAAAATAATAAACAAAGGAGGGCTGAGTCTAACCGCAACATGAGCTTAGACCCAGTGAATGGATCTCAAGCTTTTTACATATAGCTAAATGCTGAAATAACTTGTATATTTTGCTTTAACATACATGTAAGTTAAATATGAGTATCAAGCCAAAATTTGCTCTGAATACTTTGAAATAGATTGAAAGAGACTTTATGATAGTAATCATATAAAAACATGCAAGTTTTTAAATCAAACACTGAAATAACTTCAAAAGAAGTAAACAGAAGCATGATTATCACTATTAAGTTGTTTGCATCAATCACCACAGTGGCTAAGTTATCATCTCACGAACGCCGAAACAAAGCTAAGTCATACTCGCAGACGGTCCCAAAGAGCAAAAACACCCTACATATGGACCAAGGCCTATATGTATATAGAATGCAGACCCAAAGTCCTCTTGATACCATATCTAATGGTTTGCCATATCTTATAGTTGTTTCAGGGTCAGACCTAATGACATCACCATATCTAATGACTAGTTCATGACATGTATAAAATAACTATTGTGGTGCTTACTTTCTTATTCTGATTCTTTTCTTGCCACTAATAATCTGTATTTGCTAATTCATGCTCATAACAGCTAATTCATGAACATAAAACAATCTGTCATAGCATGCTGATTAACCGAGATATATGAGGGTCTAAATGTCTCACACAAGGCGGAGGCAAAGTCGCTGTGGCGACCCTCTATAAATCCCGGCTAAGTCAACAGTTAACCATTAATAACAATCAAATAATGAGAAGCAAATGTGGAGTTTAAATGTATTATAACTCTACAATAAGTATGTATAGGTGCAAGTATGCAAGATAGATCAAGGCAAAAATGCTAAAAAATGTGAAAGTGATCAAATGCCTACAATTGTGCTATTTTTGTGGGTTTTTAATTTTTGACTCTATGTTTTTGTATTTTGATTTTTAATTTACTGATTTTGTATTTTCTTTTTATATTTTGTATTGTTGTATTTTCTTTTTCTTTTAATAAAGATATAATATATATAAGGAATATATGTACACTAGATATAAGAGAGAGATAAAAATAAGGGAAAATACTCAAAATATAGGAAATAAAATATTTTTTGTGCTTTTTATATTTTTGTAATATTTTTGTGATTTTTCTAGATTTTTCTTTTTTTGGTATTTTTAATGGTAAAAATAGCAGAAAACAATGAAAAAAATTGCTGGCCGAAATTAAAAGGAGGATGAAAAATATCAAACAGTGTCCAAAATTCCTCAAATTAGTTTTAAAATAAATAAAATAGAACTGAAAATTCAGAGGCAGAAATGGTACTTTTAAGATTTTGTAGAATTTTTAACATTTTTATAAAAGTTTTTAGGGTTTTGTAATTTTTTGGAGTTTCCTTTTGAGATTTTTAATGATTTTTGGTCTGAATATAAAAAACACTAAAATACACACAATATATTTTTTGGGGATTTTTCGAGTAGTTTTTATAATTTTTTATGGATTTTCTAATGCAAATAGTGCTAAAAATGCATGTTTTTTATTTTTTTTATAAATATTGAAATGCAATGAAAATGTAAAATAAAAATAGATCGTGTTAATATGATGCAACGGGAGCTTAAGGTAATTTTTGGTGATTTTTAGGGATTTATAGATGCATGAATTAAATAAAAACACTAAAGAGAAACTATACCACTGGTAAGTTCAGATTTGCAAAAAGCTAGAAGTTGAAGGGCCAAGATGTAATTTCTAGCAAAAATACATACTGAATATTAAAAGGGATATTTACACCCATAACCCTAAGTAGTTTCGTAATTACCCCAGGAACCCTCAATAATCACGAATTACACCAAAGACCCTGAATAATTGCTCCGTTTTACACACATGACCTTCCGTTAGTTTGGTTCATTAACTCAACTAGATGGTCGAGTTAATCTAACTAATCTACGATCTAACGGATGGGATTAATTAAAAATAAAAATAAAAAAGGGAATAGAATTGAACGGAGAGGAGGTGGGTGAGGAGGAAGACAATGGGTAGTGGGGGCTCTGAGGGGCTCAGGTGCCTTTCCTTGGGACTCGCAGGCGAGCGACGACAGGCAATGGGGGCTCCGAAGGGCTTGCAAGCTTCAAACTGGGTGGGGAGCGCAAGCTCTGAACGGGGGTTGGGAGGGCAGAGATGGGGTTGGGGGATGCAGGCGGAGACAACGCTTAGGGGGTGTGCAGGCGGAGACCCCGAGGGGTTGGGGGTGGGATGTAGGCGGAGACGGCGCATTGGATCACACCCACTCACACATCTTACTCTACACATCTGATCCATCATGGATCAGGGAGTGATTCCATTCTTCACCGTTAGTAAGGATCAATCATCATTCACTCACGAGATTCACTGGTGAATAATTTCAGATCTATGTTTGAGAAGTGAACTGATGAAATCGAATGTTAAAACTTAATATGATGCAAATTGGATGATGCTGGAAATAGGCATACATCGATTGAATAGTCTTAAGATTGCTCTTAATAGCCCGATGCTTCTATTAAGAGAATCTTGTGCTCTGAAATATTATTCTAATTTGGTTCTGTTCTGTTGTAATTTGAGCAATCGAGAGGAAATTAGTTGGGTCTTAAGATCTGATCCTGATTATAGACGGCGAGGGGGGCTTCGAGGCCGATAGCGATGGAGGGTCGGGGGAGCTCGTCTGGAGAGGGTGGGCGGGGGTCGCGAGTGCTCGGGCCTGTCCTGGGGTGGAGTTGGGCAGATGTTGGAGGTGGTGACACGGCCAAGCGACTGAGGTAAAGGTGCTAAATGGTCGTCGCGACCTCAATCACTCGGAGTCGATCAATCAAGAAAATAGACCACCAAACAAATCAACTCGAAAGCACGATAGCGGTCTTGCTATTAATTTAACATGGTATAGCGACCAGGGTCGAACACAAAGAGCACGAATTTGGCCTCGCGGCCTACGAAGTAGTCAAAAATCGAAGGAAAAGAAATACAAAAGTGTTTTTGGTGGTTTTTAAATCTTTTTATATTTTTTTGGATTTTTAATTAATTAAGAAAATAAGAAAAACAACTAAACAACACACTTCAACAATTTATTTAATGCACTAAAAATCAGCCAAAAATTCTAATAAAAATATTTTTGTGTGTTTTTATAATTTTTACTGTTTTTAGTTAATTTTTGAGATTTTTCTGATGTTTATTTAATTTTCAAAAAATAAAACAAGGACTGAAACTGTAGGTACTGTCCAGCCGAGCTAAAGGGACCTAGATAAATATCTAGAAGCCCCAAATTAGCCTGGAGGTATTTTTCCTATATAGAGAAGAAAACAAGGAAAAATTGGGCACCTAATTTATTAGTTTTGGGTTTTTAATTTATTTATTAGAATTTTTATGTGATTTTACGTTTTTTTTCAGTTTTTAGGTGTTTTGAGTAATGAAAAATAACCAAAATTGGCTAGAAAATCAAGCAAGCAAAGACAAATAGTAAGTAATTTTTTTTGTAATTTTTAGATGAATTTTAATATTTTTTTGTGATTTTTCAAATCAGACAGTGAAGAAAATACATGTTTTTGGATTTTTAAAAATATCAAACAGTGTCTAAAATGTCTCCAAAATTTATAGAAAATTTTACATCATGGCAGGAGCCAGGTGTCCAATTTTCATCAAATTTGGAGGTGATTTGCTATTTTATTCAAAAATAGAAATAGGGTACTGTGCACATGGACCTAAGTTCAAATACCCGAAGTCCTGAGGGGTCTGGTGCAAAATACCCAGGAAGTCACGCGTGTCATGCATGCCTAGGGCACTCAGGGACCCAAATGTAATAAAAACTACTTCCGAGGACTATTTGGTAACAGGTACCAAAAGTCCAAGGGGTAGTCTGCAAATAACCTAATAAAAAGCGCACATGCACAATTAAAATACGCACAGGGGTATAAATGCAATATCTCAAAAGTTTTCATTCATTACTTAACATCTCAGAACTACAGGGCATAGAATGCAAATACACCAGAAAACCACGTGACGAAGCACGTGTCACACCATACACAGGGGCATATCAGTAAATAAAATCAAGCTCAGGGTCCTCTGTGCAAAAGTACCAAAAACTAAACAACTAAACTATCTAATTACAGGACTAAATGCGAAATAAAAGAAAAGAGGGGGCCTAAGGGTAAATTACCCTTTATTAATGCGGGCCGCTGGATGGATGCCACGTGGAGGATTGGATGGTCTGGATCCGGTGGTACTCCAACGCTGAGGTCCTCATAGTGATCGGACGACTGCGACGTAGCCACGTGGAAGATCCGGCGGTGGCGGTGCTAGCTGCTATGCCTCTCTGGATCGACGACTAGGATCAGTCCTCACTGATCGGACGCTAGCTGCAGCTCTGTGGATGAACGGTCAGGATGTGATCTGGAGCTCTGAGGTTGATCGGACGGTCGCTGAAGGTCTTCGAAGAACAGGCGGCCGGCGAACTTCGCCGGCCCAGTACGCTCGCTCCGAGCTTCCTCGCGGGGCGCTGATGGTCGGAGAAGGTTCGGCGTGGGCCTCCGCGTCAGATGGGGGTCTCCGATGACCCCGCCGAGCCCTGGAGGGCTCCGGCGAGGTCGGCGGAGGAACGTCTCCTGGCTCGATGTAGGAGGACCTCAGATGGCCCTCATTGTACCTGCAAGATGGCCCAGAAGACTCGCGGGTCGAGGGCAAACTGCCTCGACCCGGTTAGGCGAGGTGAAGGTGGACGGTGGTGCGATATGGGCGAGCTCTTGTGCGAGCTGGGTTGGATGGGAGTATGGAGAACGTGCGCGGGAGGAAGGCGGAGGTGACGGTGGATTCCGATGATCGAATAGAGCTGTGAGGTGGTCGGAATCGGCGAAACATGGCGGTGGAGCGAAATGGGGAAAATTGGAAATTAGAGAAAAAGAAAGAACTACAGGTCTACCTGGGTGGCTGAATGGGCTGTGGTCGAGCTTGCGCAGCTCTGGGTCTTCGCCTCAAGGAACACCTCCCTCCGAGGCTCGAGCTCTCGCTCTGGGCGGAGCACGGCGGTGGTACTCGCCGGATCAATGGACTCGCACTTCCTCCTCGTTGCAACACCACGGGGGACGAGCTGTCACTCTCGCCGATGCAATGGAGCTCACTGGGGGGTGGAACGAATGGCCAAAGATGAGAATGGAGGTGGCGGAGCTGAGATTATATACGGTGGAGGGTCCGGGAAGACGGGCGCGGGTAGGGCAATGGAGCGTGCGGATCCCGAGATGGTGGCTTCGGCGAGGGTCTCGGATGCATCATTAACGAGTCGGACCCGGGGTTTAGGCGAGGCATGATCGGGTTTACACAGGAAAAATCCGAGAAACGGGTTACCCGCTAAGGACCCGTGGGAAGTGGTCCTGGGGGGGGGGGTAGTTGAGCGGGCGGTCAACAATCCCCAGGGCCAATAGGAAGCGACCACGTGGAAAATACTTGTAAAATCCATAAAAATTAGAAAATGGCTGAATTATTAAAAAGTCAAAACATGAAATATTTTTATTTTAATTTTTTCTATTTTTTGTGATTTTTAATTAATTTTTACAAGTAAAATAAGGTATTTACATAGTAGGGTTATATATATAGGTATATATACAATATATAGGATTTTAATTTTGATTTTTAATTTGTTATTTTTATACAATTTTATTCCCATTTTTTGTTTTATTTATTTATATCATAAAACATAGGATTTTTACAAAATTTTTGAAAATTACTTTTATTTATTTATAAGGCTAAATAAATAAAAGATGGATGTTTTATATACATGATGACTATATACAAGGGTGATGTTTTTGTTTTCTTTTTTAATTTCTCTATACAAATATTTACAAGCCAATTTGAGTCTATTTTTGTGAGGAAAATACTTTTATTTTATTTACAGAAATATTTACACACATGAGCTCCTATCTCCCTCTACTTTGGCTTTTATGCGGTCAGGCCCATGCTGAGCCCTCCCTTGGGTTAGGTTGCTCAATATTTATTCTAAATATTTCCCTCTTTTTCTTTTTAATCTTTATTCTTTTATTTTTGCACAAAAACATGCTAATTATTAAAATTTATACAATGCATGCTTTTGATAATTATTTGTATTTACATGAATATACATGCATTTGCAAAGGTTTTTATAGCTAAAATATAAGAATAAAGAGTGATGAATGGGTATTCATCACCCCCCTATACTTAACTTTTTCTAGTCCCTTAGCAAACACTTATTTGAAAAAGAAGTGAAAGAGAAAGAAAAAAGAAAAAGAGGGGAATATACATGGATCAAGGTTGAATATTTAAACTTTCCTTCATTAAATTGAATTATGGAGCTCGATCAGATCTTTGGATTATTAATATGTCGGAACCTTATTTAGACTTAAGCTTAAAACTGAACAGCCTCTAAGTTCCACCAATCTATGGACAAGACTCCTCAATAAACCAGATCAGAACAAGTCTACATACACAAACTCTAATGACCATGAATCTTTCCATGCAGTGTAAGTGATATGTAGCTCCCCACCTCAGAAGTAACAAAGAAACAACCTCCCTCAACCTGGTAACTCTAATGCCTCGGTCTAGCAACTCTTTCCTCGAGAAGCGGGGTATTCCCTTCTAAGTTCAAGTGCAACCGGCTCAAGAAGAGGGGGAAGAAGTATAGACTTTTGGAAGCTCAGCCAGTGTAGCTAAGTCTCCCGCTGCAAGCTTCATGAGATGTAACATGGATACCATAAGCTTTTGCTTTATTTGACTATATACACTCCGGTGGGGTTATTAAATTTTCAATCCGACCCACCACTTTTTTGGAGTTCTTTTTGCATTTTGCATTTTTTTCAAGTGCCTCTGTACAACATATCTACATGGTGCAGCATATATACAAGAAATTTTCCTCTTGAGCCAGTAGACTATCCCTCTTTTGAAGCTTTATTGCAACCCACGGCTTCTGTCTTTAGCCTTCATCACCACTAGACCAAGTTGAGGCGCACTTCCTTCACTAGAAGAAGAAGAGAGGTTCTGCCTAGAAGTACTACCCTCATATGCTACCCCAAGCCAAAGGAAACTGCCTCCTCACCACCTCATCCGTGGAGAGCCATGTGTAAAGTGCTGGTGCAAGTCAAGCCATTGTCTCTAAGAGTCATGCGTGTGTTGTTAAGTGCTCTACTTAGGCTCATCAAGATGACATATGCTCATAGCCTAGTGGACTCAAAGAATTAAGTCTTTATGGACCTGAATAGCCTTAACCCTAAGCCCTATAAGGTTCCTCCTAGAATTAGGTGGATTAAGATCTTAATCAAGCTCCATTTCTCAATTTAATTTCAGGTTAGTTTAAATGTCAACTATCATCCAGGAAAAACTATATATATATACACACAAAGATGCTATTTACAAATATTTATAATCGTGCAAAATTTTTGAAAAATGTTTTGAAGTCATGAATGGATGGATGCATGAAGTGTAAGTTTTGCAAAAGTATTCACAAACATTTGCACATGATTTTTGCAAATTTTTGATTTTCAAAACATTTTGGAAAAATTTTGTACGATATACATAATTTTGATAAGAAAATATTTACACAAACTTTACAGGAAAACTTTTTGAAAACATTTGTACAAAATAATTTTATACACTAGCTATGTATGTGCAATAAAAGAATGCTTATTTACAGGAAAATTTTTTTTAATTTTTGTGAATTTTGGGGTTTTTAGTTATTTTATTTATTAACACACTCACACAAAGTACGAGTTATGGCTAAAGTATATATGAAATATATACACACATCCCCATACTTAGCTCGAACGATGTCCTCAGAGTGATCAAGAGTGATGAAGAAGACATAACTCGTGCTTAGTAAAAGGGAAGTGAAAAGGAATGGCTAGGTACAGAAATGAATAAATGAATAGAATGAGAAAAACTCGGTGGTTTCCCCCTATACTTAGGATTAACTAATCCTAAGTATAGCAAGCTGTACATGAAGGGAAATCCAAGTGAAGAATGTACAGAGTCTGCCCCCCTATACTTAGGGTAAAATATCCCTAAGTATAGGCAGCAGAACAGGGGCAAAAAGAATGAAAAGAATCCCCGCAGGTCCTACATCCCCCCTATACTTAAGGTAAAGTACACCCTAAGTATAACATAATCATAAGATGAAAAAAGGGATGTGGGACTAAAGAATAGTGTGATATAGACAACTGGATCTATACAAGTCGGAAGAACAGTGATAATCAGGCGTGAGATGCACTAGATGTGAATCAAGTGACCACATCTCACGCAAAGTGAATAGGGGCAACATCAACGACCCGCGGCTCATGCTATAGAAATGGCTTGAGCCGCTGGCCGTTCACTCGAAAGGTACTCTCAGAAGACAACTCGGATATATCAATGCTACCGTTGTCGTGTACCTTTCTCACAAGATAAGGTCCCTTCCATTTTCTCTGTAGCTTCCCTGGAAATAGACGAAGTCTCGCATCAAACAACCATACTCTCTGTCCAGGCTCAAAATGCTTGTGGCTGATATGAGAATCATGCCACTCTTTCACTCTCTCCTTATACTGTAGGCTGTTTGAGAAGGCTGTATCTCTATGCTCCTCCAAGGATGCTAACTCTACCCTCCTCTGGTCTCCTACACAATCTGGATCTAAAAGAATATCCGTGACTGCCCAAAGTGACTTGTGCCTCAACTCAACAGGTAAATGGCACGGCTTGCCATAAACTAGGCGAAAGGGAGATGTGCCCAATGGTGTCTTGAAAGACGTCCTATATGCCCACAAGACCGAGTCCAAAAGCTGTGACCAATCCTTTCGGTCAGGGCGGACGACTTTCTGCAAAATAGTCTTGATCTCCCTGTTCGAGACCTTGGCTAGACCATTCGTCTGTGGATGGTATGGAGTGGCAACTCGATGGTCTATGCCGAACTCACTCGCAAGTGCCTTCACCTGGTCGTTGATGAAATGAGACCCCCCATCTGAAATCAATACTCGAGGTACCCCGAACCGCGTGATGATATGCTTCCTCAAAAATCTGCAAACTGTCCTGGCATCAGCGGCTCGGGCGGGGATAGCCTCAACCCAACGACTAACATAGTCAACGGCCAACAGAATGTACTCAAATCCCTGACTCTTAGGGAATGGACCCATGAAATCGATGCCCCATGCGTCAAAAACCTCACAGAAGTGAATGGGCTGCATCGGCATCATATCACGCTGTCCACAAGTGCCCATCCTCTGACAGTCAGTACACCTCTTCACGAACTCATCAGAGTCCTTGAAGAGGGTAGGCCACCACAAGCCGGATTGGAGCACTTTCTTTGCCGTTCTCCTCCCAGAGTGATGTCCTCCTGCCTCAAGCTTGTGGCAGTAAGTGAGGACGCTATGGTGCTCATCCTGAGGGATGCACCTACGCCAGACACTATCCCCTCCTTCGTGGTAAAGGATGGGATCCTCCCAATGGTAAGACTTGGCCTTCGCGAGGAAGGTCTCAAGCCTCTGTCTGGGCCAACCTTGTGGGACTTTCTTAGCAACAAGAAAGTTCACAATATCGGCATACCACGGGAGTGAGGCGATAGCAAGGATCGCCTCATCTGGGAAGGTCTCACAAATGGGATCAATCTGCTCAGACTCCTCAGGCTGCTCTAAACGGGAGAGATGATTCGCCACCACATTCTTGACTCCAGGCTTATCCTTGATCTCAATGTCGAACTCCTGGAGTAGAAGGATCCATCTAGTCAGTCTGGCCTTGGCATCCTTCTTTGCCATGAGGTATCGGATGGCGGTATGATCAGCATACAAAGTCACTCTAGATCCAATGATGTACGATCTGAACTTATCTAGGGCGAACACTACTGCTAGCATCTCCTTCTCTGTGACTTTATAATTCCGCTGGGCGGAATCCAAGGTGCGGCTAGCATAGTGGATAGCAAATGGGACTCCATCCCTCCTCTGTCCCAGCACAGCCCCCACGGCAAAATCAGAGGCGTCCGTCATGATCTCGAATGGGAGAGACCAATCTGGTGGCTGGAGAACAGGATCCTCAACAATACACTGCTTGAGAGTATCAAAGGATGAAAGACACTTGTCATCGACAAGGAACTCGGTGTCTTTCGTCAGCAGGTCAGTCAACGGTCGGGCAACTCTACTGAAATCACGGATGAACTGCCGATAGAAACCGACGTGGCCCAGGAAAGACCGTAACTGCCGCAAATTGGACGGTGGTGTGAGTTTTCTAATGACATCAACCTTGGCCGGATCAACCTCCATGGCCCTGTTGGAGATGATGTGGCCAAGCAGCGTCCCTTGAGTCACCATAAAGTGACTCTTATACCAAGAAAGAACCAAGCGGACCTCAATACATCGCTGAAGTACCCGGTCTAGGCAATCAAGACAGGAGTCGAATCCGTCGCCGTAAACCGAGAAATCATCCATGAAGACCTCTAGGCACTCCCCTACCATGTCCGAAAAGATCGACAGCATGTATCTCTGAAAAGTCGCAGGGGCATTGCATAGCCCAAATGGCATGCGTCGGAAGGCGTATGTGCCGAAGGGACAGGCAAAGGTGGTCTTCTCCTGATCCTCAGGAGTGATGGCCACCTGGTTGTAGCCCGAGTACCCATCCAGAAAACAATAATGGCTCTTCCCTGCCAGTCTCTCAATAATCTGATCAATAAAGGGCAGGGGAAATGATCCTTCTTGGTGTCTTGGTTGAGTCTCATGTAGTCAACACAAACCCGCCAAGAAGTGGGTACTCGTGTAGCAATCTCCTCTCCAGACTCGCTAATCACTGTAGTGATGCTCGTCTTCTTGGGCACCACATGCAAAGGGCTGACCCACTTGGAGTCGGAGATGGGATAGATAAAATCGGCACTCCACCATTTCGAAATTTCCTTCATGACAACCTCTCTCAGATTTGGGTTCAGCCGCCGCTGGAACTCACGCGACGGCTTCGCCTCATCCTCGAGATAGATATGGTGGGAGCACAGGGCCGGACTAATCCCATGGAGATCTGCTACGCTCCATCCTATTGCCTTGCGGTTCTTTTCAAGAACCCCCATCAGACGGGATTCCTGCTCTCCAGTCAAATCGGCTGAGATAATGACTGGGTACATCTCATGCTCACCCGCAAGGAATCTATACTTCAGCGACGAAGGAAGCGACTTCAGCTCTGGACAATTGGGTGCTGGCAAATCTGGCTTCAAAAGAAGACGCATGTAAGCTGCCAAATCTGTCCGGGAGACTGAAAGTGTACTCTCGCAAACTGGATCTGGAGAAGGCTGCTCAACTGAACTGTCTCTGATCTGCTCGACATCTACCTCCTCCTCAACTGTAGGCTCAGTGGGACTCAGGTCTGGCATCTGATCATCGCAATCTGCCCAATCAGACTCTGAATCCGAGGGATCTGCATCAAACAAGGTGGCATCAGTACCACCGTTACACAAGGTGGCCTCAGTACCACCGTAACTGAACTCTGTATCGCGGTCGAGAACCGGCTCTGCTGCCTCTGTAGTATCCTGAACCAGGAATGTGCTCTCCAAGCTCTCCTCTGCTGTCATCTCTGCATCAGCGGTGTCTGAAAATGAGAGGATGGCCTGTGCTGCTGGGTCTGCCCAAACTGCCTCATCGTCTATCATCACAAAGTCACAGTCCTGGTGGATGTCTAGCCCTGCATCTGTCAGCTGCTCTATATCTGAAGTGGTCTCTGAGCATGATCTCTCTCTGGCTCTGCTGTCCTCGACCGTCTCTATTTGTACACTTTCGCCCTCGACGCGAAAGTATACCTTCCCGCTATCATGGTCGGTCACTGCCTTGGCTGTGGCCAAGAATGGGCGACCTAAAATGATGGGGGTATCGGTCACTGAATCAGGGATCTCCATGTCCAACACTACGAAGTCCACGGGGAATTGCAAACCCTGAATAGTGACGACAACGTCTCGCAACAACCCCTTCGGCCTCTTGACAGATCTATCAGCAAACTGAAGGACTGTCCTGCTCTGTCGAAGAGTGCCCAACTCGAAGCGGTCGAGAAGGGCTGCCGGAAGGAGGTTGATCGACGATCCGCTATCCAATAGAGTACGGTCAAACCTCTGCTCACTGATATGACATCTGACATAAGGGGCTCCTGAATCTGGCCTCTTGGCCGGCAGACGGTTCTGGATCGCGAAACACGTGGCTTTCGTCAACACATGAATATATGAATGGTGGTTCCTCCTCCTTCTGACTGTAGTCCTGTCTCTCAACGATCGCTGAAGAAGGGGGATGTGCTGCAAAGCCTCCTGAAGGGTCAGCTGTAAGTGAAATCTGTCAATCATGCTCTGGCTGAACTCCTCCTGCTCTCTCTTTTTTGGATCTTTTTCTCTTTTCTTCCCCTCCCCCATCTGAAGGGCTCTAGGGAAGGGGATCACTGGGTCCTTCTCAGATGAAGGACTAGAAAAGGATCTAGGCGGTTCGACGACCGGATCCACACATACATCATGCACCACAGTGGGACCAGAAGAAAATAAACCCTTTTCTTTATTCACAGAACTGTTCAGAGGTACATCAGTGGAAGGAAAAACAACAGATCTCTCTACATGAACTCTGGTGGCCTCAGTACCACAATTGGCTGGCTCAGCTGGAAGACTCACGGCCTCAGTACCGCGCTCTGGCTCGGCAACTCGGGTGGCGTCAGTACCACCTCCTCGAACTGGTGAAACGGCGGCATCAGTACCGCCGGTGGAATCAGCATCCTTGGTGGCATCAGTACCACCATCATCATCATGTGCGGCCTCAGTACCGCTCTCCTCCTCCTCATCTGGCTCTCTAGGTGTATCCTCATGCTGTCGTTCAGACGAGGTGCCGCCTACTAGTGCTCTACCGCTCCTAAGTGTAACAAAATCAGCATCAAAAAGATCTGAAGACATATCATCAAACGGATCACTAGGAGTGGCATGCTCAGTGTAAACTAACTGCTCAGGCTTCCGCTTTAGGCTGTTGGGATTCGGCTCTATCTGGGCAGGGATAGCGGCTTTCCCTCTTACGATGTCCCGCATCTCCTGGCGGAACTCGTCCATCTCCCGTCTGAAAGTAGCCTGCTGGTCCGTGAGGAGGCAGGCTATGTCGTCCAAGGCGGGTCTCTCGTATGGTGTACCATGAGAGCCCGACGGGTAGCCTCTCTGGTAATGAGGATGCTGGAACTGGTGCTGCTGCTGCTGAGAGGGATAGGTAGGAGGGTGCTGCTGCTGGTGTGGCTGGTGAGGTTGCTCTCGCCTCCAAGACTGTCCCTGCTGATAGGGACGAGGAACGAAGGATGACTGCTGTTGTGACTAGTAAACTGGGGGCTGTTGCTGCTGGTGATCCCTCTGCTGGCTGTACTGGCCTCCCCGGCCAGATGGCTGCTGCTGGGGCTGGGTACCTCCACTCCCCCACCTGAATCCGGGATGGTCTCGTCGGATCCCAGGATGAGGACGGTCATACCAAATCCCGTTGACATCCATCAACGGCTCTGCATCGTACTGGGCTGGCGGGAGTACTGCCAGAGGCTGATCCGGCTGGTATACCACCATCTGCATGTCTGAAGATGGTGGTGACTGGTAAGAGGGCTGCTGTTGCTGGTACGGCTCCGCCTGTACAAGGTGAACCTGTCTAGGCTGCTGGTGTGAGCTGGAGCGCTGGAACGAGCTGCTGCTGCCGCCGGTATCGCCTCGCGACTGAAAACGGGGCTGTGGAGCCGTCTGTGCCTCTTGGAGACACATGAGCTGGGTCTTCATGTCGCTCAGAATCTGTGCCATCTGCTCCATCTGAGTGATGCCCTGGCACTGCTTCTTCTCGATCAGCTCCATCCGATCCAACTTCTCACTGATGATATCCATATCCTCAGCGGATGACTCTGCCTGTGCTGCTGCTACTGCGGATGAACTGGAAGGACCGGCATCGACCCGTGCTATCCTCTGGTACTGCACGGGTCCAAGCTGCTGGGGTCTGCCCTGAGTGTACAATCTGGTCTAGGACATCACCATGTAGTTCTCGGCCATCTCCTCGTAGATGGCCCAGACCTGGTCGTGATCCTTGGCGAAGTAAGACCCGCCACAAGAAGCATTCACCAAGCCCTGGAGCTCTGGTGTCAGCCCGCTGAAGAAGCTCTGCACAAGGTTGGGCTTCGAAATATCATGGTGCGGGCATCGGTTAGTCAGCTCACGAAACCTCTCCCATGCCTCATGGAATTGCTCGTTGGGAAGCATGGAGAAGTAACTGATGAGGTCTCTCGCTGCATTGGTCCGCCCGAGTGGATAGTACTTGTTCAAGTACTCGGTGCGGAGCTGCTCCCAAGTGTAAACGAACTTCCCCAAGTGCTTCAGCCAGGTGGTTGCTCTGTCTGCTAAGGAAAAGGGGAAGGCAATCATCCTGCTAGTATCCGGGTCCACCTGACGATCATGGACAGTGCTGCATATCATCTCAAACTCCTACATGTGGAGATGAGGCTCCTCTGTCGCCAAACCGTGAAACCGAGGTAAGAGCTGCAAGGTGTTCGGGGGGAACTTGAAGTCCCCCACGATCGCTGGAAGTACCACCCAACGGTGTGTCAAGGTCGACCCGAGATTGTGGTTCTCCCGCATCGATCTATGTGGTGGTGGTGCTCCTCCTACTCCGCCTGCTGCTGCGGCCGCTACGGCTGCTGCCGCGGCGGCAGCTACCGCATCGTCGGGTCCTCCTCCTCCGTGGTTCTCGCAGTCGGCTCTCATCTGCTCGAGCTCTCTACTCATGTCCATCATGAATGCTCCCTGATCCCTCAACTGCTGCTGCACTGACTCGATGGAGGCGATCAGGGTGGAGTTGATCGAACCCTGGTCCAGAACGAAATGCTGCTCTCCCTGTGGACCTCTGGTGCGATCATCAGAACTGCCGGCCATCGTCTCTGAAAAACCAAAACAACCGAACTCAGGTGCAGATAAATCATCTGCCTGTCTCTCCTCTGGCACTGGTATCTCTGAATTAGAAGAAGGGTGGTCGAGGGGGAACAGGGTGGAATCATACTCGGGTTCGGAGAGCGGGTCTGAGCTCCCACGAACCGACCTAGATGAATGGTCAGGAGTGCTGAAAAGCGGTGCAGCCAGAGGCTGCCTAAGAGACCTCCTGCCCATCATCGTGATCTGGCGAGTAAGGCGGATGAGATCTGGAAAAACTATGATCGGCAACCAAACCCTCTGTTCACCAACGCAACACGAGCTGAAGACCGTAAAGGCTCGATCAAATTATCTTGTCAAATTTTATTAGGTGAACAAACAATCTATCAGAGCGCTTACGTGACCTGTTGGGATTCCTGATGCTACCCCAACCGACTGGCCCGCACGGAAGAGTCGGTAGTCAGTCAGGAATAGCACCAGAGGGCTCTACCTAGTGAACGGGTCACTCTCTCGCGCAAGCAAACCAAACAATGAGGGGGTTGCTCTCCCCAAGACAGAAATTTCTCGGTGAGGTGTCTTTTAGGGTCGATAGTTTTAGCAGTCCCAATTTTATAGTTTTTCTTTTTTTATATTTTTTTAATGCAAGCAAAAATGCCTAACGAATTTTTCGGTTCTCCTGGTTATTAAGTCAAAACAGGGGGGAGAAGACGAAAAAGCCGATGCACGATAAATCAATGATGCATGCAGAGATAGAAATGCGTACCTGACTCCAGCAGTCTACATGCAAGATGATCCGCGCATAAATATAAAGACTGAAAAGAAACTACCTATATGGTGCAGCAGTGAAAACCGAGTCCTAAACAAGCAAATTCTACTCGACAGTACCGTCTAGCTTAGTTACTCGCCCTCGATCCAAAGAGTCCGATCTAGACCCACCCCTCCTCTTCTCGACAGGTCGAGTTCAGGAGTAGCGCTTGACGGGGCAGGCTCGCGGCGCGTAGGCTCTCAGGAAAGCGACTAAGCTATTTTTATTAATGATTTATTAGTAGGTCCAATTATCGCTCTATAGGAATAGGCAGACAATTAAGTGTGGGGATCCTACTAATTACGGTACAGTCAAGAAGAAAATCCTAAATCTAGGGGCTCGAGAAAAATTGCGGAAAACTGCAAAAGGCAGCTAAAAAGCTAAAACCGCGAAAAACCGCGAAAAATCTAAACTAGTCTAAGGGGTCCCCCGAGCACACCAGTGCTCGGCAAAACAGACCCGAGGGTCCAAGTGTCTCTGAGTACCTGTATTATTACAATAGTTCAAATTATACGAGAAATAAAACTAATCTAAGCTCCTCTCTCACTCAGCTCCCCTCTCGCTCTCTCCTGGGGCTCCGTGCAGAAAGGAGCCGCCTCCGAATCCCGCGGTTGCGCCGGCTCCTCGAAAGTCGCCTCCGCGGTCCTCGGGCCCTCGCAAGAAAGAAGACAAGTGTCAGACCAGATTATTGTAAAAAAATAATGTCAGAAAAATATATCAACATGAATCTATACAAAAAGCCGCGAAAAGAAAAACCGCGGGAAAAACTCAAAAACTGACTACTAAGCCGTGCTCCCCGGCAACGATGCCATTCTGGTGACACGGCCAAGCGACTGAGGTAAATGTGCTAAATGGTCGTCGCGACCTCAATCACTCGGACTCGATCAATCAAGAAAAATAGACCACCAAACAAAATCAACTCGAAAGCACGATAGCGGTCTTGCTATTAATTTAACCTGGTATAGCGATCAAGGTCGAACACAAGGAGCACGAATTGGCCTCGCGGCCTACGAAATACAAAAGTGTTTTTGGTGGTTTTTAAATCTTTTTATATTTTTTTGGATTTTTAATTAATTAAGAAAATAAGAAAAGCAACTAAACAACACACTTCAACAATTTATTTAATTCACTAAAAATCAACCAAAAATTCTAATAAAAATATTTTTGTGTGTTTTATAATTTTTATTGTTTTTATTGAATTTTTGAGATTTTTCTGATGTTTATTTAATTTTCTAAAAATAAAACAAGGACTGAAACTCTAGGTATTGTCCATCCGAGCTAAAGGGACCTGGATAAAATATCTAGAAGCCCCAAATTAGCCTGGAGGTATTTTTCTTGTATAGAGAAGAAAACAAGGAAAATTGGGCACCTAATTTACTATTTTTAGGTTTTTAATTTATTTATTAGAATTTTTATGCGATTTTAAGTGTTTTTCAGTTTTTAGTGTTTTTAGTAATGAAAAATAGCCAAAATTGGCTAGAAAATCAAGCAAGCATAGACAAACAATAAGTAAATTTTTTGTAATTTTTAGATGAATTTTAATATTTTTTGTGATTTTTCAAATCAGACAGTGAAGAAAATACGTGTTTTTGAATTTTTAAAAATATCAAACAGTGTCTAAAATGTCTCCAAAATTTATAAAAATTTTTACATAGTGGCAGGAGCCATGTATCCAATTTTCATCAAATTTGGAGGTGATTTGCTATTTTATTCAAAAATAGAAAGAGGGTACTGTGCACAGGGACCTAAGTGCAAATATCCGAAGTCCTGAGGGGTCTGGTGCAAAATACCCAGGAAGTCACGCGCGTCGTGCGTGCCTGGCGCACTCAGGGACCCAAATGTAATAAAAACTACTTCCGAGGACTATTTGGTAACAGGTACCAAAGTCCAGGGGGTAGTCTGCAAATAACCCAATAAAAGCGCACATGCACAATTAAAATACGCACAGGGTATAAATGCAATATCTCAAAAGTTTTCATTCATTACTTAATATCTCAGAACTACAGGGCATAGAATGCAAATACACCAGAAAACCACGTGACGAAGCACGTGTCACACCATACACAGGGGCATATCAGTAAATAAAATCAAGCTCAGGGTCCTCTGTGCAAAAGTACCAAAAACTAAACTATCTAATTACAGGACTAAATGCAAAATAAAATAAAAGAGGGGGCCTAAGGGTAAATTACCCTTTATTAATGCGGGCCGCTGGATGGATGCCACGTGGAGGATCGGATGGTCTGGATCGGGTGGCACTCCAACGCTGAGGTCCTCGCAGTGATCGGACAACTGAGGCATAGCCACGTGGAAGATCCGGCGGTGGCGGTGCGTAGCTGCTACGCCTCTCTGGATCGACGGCTAGGATCAATCCTCACTGATCGGACGCTAGCTGCAGCTCCGTGGATGAACGGTCAGGATGTGATCTGGAGCTCTGAGGCTGATCGGACGGTCGCTGAAGGTCTTCAAAGAGCAGGCGGCCGGCAAACTTCGTCGGCCCAGTACGCTCGCTCCGAGCCTCCTCGCGGGGCGCTGATGGTCGGAGAAGGTTCGGCGTGGGCCTCCACGTCAGATGGGGGTCTCCGATGACCCGACCGAGCCCTGGAGGGCTCCGGCGAGCTCGGCGGAGGAACGTCTCCTGGCTCGATGTAGGAGGACCTCAGTTGGCCCTCATTGTACCTGCAAGATGGTCCAGAAGACTCGAGGGTCGAGGGCAAACTGCCTCGACCCGGTTGGGCGAGGTGAAGGTGGACGGTGATGCGATATGGGCGAGCTCCAGCGAGGGTGGGGACGGAGGAGCTCGAACCCCAGCTCCTGTGCGAGCTGGGTTGGATGGGAGTATGGAGAACGTGCGCGGGAGGAAGGCGGATGTGACGGTGGATTCCGATGATCGAATAGAGCTGTGAGGTGGACGGAATCGGCGAAACACGACGGCGGAGCGAAATGGGGGAAATTGGAAATTAGAGAAAAAGAAAGAACTACAGGTCTACCTGGGTGGCTAAATGGGCTGTGGTCGAGCTTGCGCAGCTCTGGGTCTTCGCCTCAAGGAGCACCTCCCTCCGAGGCTCGAGCTCTCGCTCTGGGCGGAGCACGGCGGTGGTACTCGCCGGATCAATGGACTCGCACTCCGTCCTCGCTGCAACACCATGGGGGATGAGCTGTCACTCTCGCCGATGCAATGGAGCTCACTGGGGGGTGGAACGAATGGCCAAAGATGAGAATGGAGGTGGCGGAGCTGAGATTATATACGGTGGAGTGTTCGGGAAGACGGGCGCGGGTAGGGTAATGGAGCGCGCGGATCCCGAGATGGTGGCTCCGGGGAGGGTCTCGGATGCATCATTAACGAGTCGGACCCGGGGTTTAGGCGAGGCATGATCGGGTTTACACAGGAAAAATCCGAGAAACGGGTTACCCGCTAAGGACCCGTGGGAAGTGGTCCTGGGGGGGGGGGTAGTTGACCGGGCGGTCAACAATCCCCAGGGCCAATAGGACGCGACCACGTGGAAAATACTTGTAAAATCCATAAAAATTAGAAAATGGCCGAATTATTAAAAAGTCAAAACATGAAATATTTTTATTTTAATTTTTTTCTATTTTTTGTGATTTTTAATTAATTTTTCCAAGTAAAATAAGGTATTTACATAGTAGGGTTATATATATAGGTATATATACAATATATAGGATTTTAATTTTGATTTTTAATTTGTTATTTTTATACAATTTTATTCCCATTTTTATTTTATTTATTTATATCATAAAACATAGGATTTTTACAAAATTTTTGAAATTACTTTTATTTATTTATAAGGCTAAATAAATAAAAGATGGATGTTTTATATACATGATGACTGTATACAAGGGTGATGTTTTGTTTTCTTTTTTAATTTTTCTATACAAATATTTACAAGCCAATTTGAGTCTATTTTTGTGAGGAAAATACTTTTATTTTATTTACAGAAATATTTACACACATGAGCTCCTATCTCCCTCTACTTTGGCTTTTATGTGGTCAGGTCCATGCTGAGCCCTCCCTTGGGTTAGGTTGCTCAATATTTATTCTAAATATTTCCCTCTTTTTCTTTTTACTCTTTATTCTTTTATTTTTCACAAAAACATGCTAATTATTAAACTTTATAGAATGCATGCTTTTGATAATTATTTGTATTTATATGAATATACATGCGTTTGCAAAGGTTTTTGTAGCTAAAATATAAGAATAAAGAGTGGTGAATGGGTATTCATCAGGAGGCCATTGAGCAAGGGCTTCGAGGCCGACCTGATATGGAGGGTTGGCAGGGGTCGCGAGGGCTCGGAGCCGACCTGGCTCGGATGCGGGGGGGGGGGGGCTTCGAGGCCGACGTGGGATGAGGGTCGGGGGAGCTCGTCGGAGCGGGGGTCGCGAGGGATCAGGGAAGACCTGGGATGGAGGTGGCCGGAGAGTCGGTGGATGGGGGCGAGCTCAGGAGGGAGCGGTGGGAGGGGGTCAGGGGTGCTCGGGTCGGATGCGGGTTGGGGGGGGGTTTCAGCGGGGGTCGGACTCAGGGCCAGCTTGGGCATGATTTGTAAATAAAATGAACATTAGGCCGTCAATTTCCTCTTTTTCTCACAGAAGCCATCAAATATAACGATCATATTCGGGGTTACTCATGTAATTATGAATTATCGAGGGTTTATGGGGTAAATACTACAAAAAGTATAAAGCTGCATATGAATGATTTGATGCTAAACAGAAATTACACAAACGCACGAGAGTTAAGTTGCAATATACCCTCGTTGGGCGGATCGGACGACAGTGAGCCGTTCACTTGACATGTGGCGCGCGCTGATTGCGTGATACCCCTTCGATTACACAACTGCGATTAAATAATCCCGGACGCGATCAATAGTCGTGGTCGGAGTAATCGGACGGCAGCTGCATGACAGGAGGAACTGGCCCGATCTAACGACTGACAGAGGGAGACGAAGAATAGGGACAAAGCCTCGATGCAACGAACTTCTCCCGGCGATCCCCTCCCCTTCCGATGCGCTATGACTCCTATAGGGTCCCTAAATCGACTAGGAGCCTCAAAATGGCCGGAGGACCTCCAGCGTTCACCCACGAGATCGGAGGAGCGAGAACCATTCAGGTATCGCCGGCGAATGGGCAAAATGGCCCCAGTTGCTCGTGAATGTCCAAGTACCTACAAAAAAGGTTACGAGGGTCGCGGGCAAACTGTCGCACCCTCCAGTCGGCGAAAGGCAGAGAATAGGGGGAATGGAAGCTTGCTGGAGCAAGCTCTGACGAGGAGTGGCTTAGGCGATTAGGGAAATAGGGATGGAATATGAAAGCGAGGGTCTAATCCTAAGGCTACTACGAGCAAGAAAATGCACGAAAAAAATGAATAAAAACAATGACCTCAAAGGTTGAAAACCTGAGATGGGTACCTCTACGTCCAAGGTCGGAGATGGGGGGTGGAGTGCCTCCACGGCCCTCGCCTGAGCCCCATGCATGTGCTGGTGGAAGGTTGTCACCCTTCCGGTCCTGAGAATGGCGAACAAAGGTCAAAATGTGGGTAGAGGAGGGTTCAAAGTTTGAAAATGGAAGAAAGGGGTTTTTGTACAAACGACTAGGAGGCTCCAAAGATCGATGCAGATATCACAAATCACTGATCCAATCAACGAGGTGAAGGCTAGGCGTGTAAGATCGATTGCCGAGGAGAAAAAGTTGTCAAGGAAACGTCACGAGATAATGCGAGGAAGAGCCTCGAAAAATACATAAAAATGAGACAAAACATGGTCTGAATGAACAGGAGGTGGTCAGACAGTTGACCGAAGGTCAACTGTCAGAGCCATCTGGTTGGTCCACGTGGACCAACCAGGAAAATCTCCTGAAAAATTAATTCAAAATTCATTTAAAAATAGTAGTTGATTTTATTAATTTTAGGTTATTAAATAAAAAAATATTTATTATTTTCTAAATTATTTTATTATAATTTTTACTTATTTTTTCGAGATTAATAATTACAAGTTACCTTTTATAACCTATATAGGTATTATCTATATACTATTAATTTATTTTTATTTTATGTATTTGATTTTATTTATTTTGTTTATTATTTTATAAATTTATAAAATACTTTTATGCACTTAAATGTATTTTTATTTTATTTTTTGATGTATTTTGTACACTTAATAAAATATGAGTAGTAATTATATAGGTATATTTACGGGTATTATACCTATGTGTTATATACATATTTTTATTTTTGTGTTTTATTTAGGTTTCTATTCTAATTTTAATGTACACATATATTATAAATAATATTTACAAAATTATAAAAATATAAAATTATGAAAATAATGAATAAATAATAAAATGAATATTTTAATCTGTACACATATACAAAAGGGTTCCGAAATTCGACTTTCAAACTGTAGTTCCGCAAAATACGAAACCAACTTCATTAAATAGCTTATTTCAAATTATATACAATTAAAGGTGATTTTGATGCGTTTCGAGTTTTTATTTGAGAGACACAGGTCTGGGAAGTTGGGATTCTGGAATTTTATTCAGACCATAACTTTTTATCTGTACATTATTTTTGAGTGAAAGTAATTTTTTATTTTTCTATATTTATTTATCTATAACTTTCATGTACAAAGTTTCTTTATTTGAGGTGTAAAAAGTAGAACCAAAAATAGATCCCAAAATAAATAATGAATGAATAAAATAAAAGGTATTTTTATTGTACTTTGGCCCTTATCTCCCACTACTTTATTCCTTGTCGACCTAGTCATCAAGATGCCTAGGTCTCGTGGATTCAGGTCATAAAATATTTATAATATTTTATTCTTTTTTTCATATCTTTATTCTATGATTTTGGCTTTAAAAACCGCATTTTATACAATATTTACACAATGATATATGAATGCTAAAATGTCTAAATTAAGCCTATTTACACGGATTTACTAGAGCCAAAATGATAGAATAAAGATGATGAAACATGGATTCATCACATGCATATTCTTACAACTGGAAACTATTAAGAACTGAAAATCGATCCATATTGCGTAGTAACTGCGCAAAACATATTTCTTTATTTAAAACTCAAATTTGAGTAGTGCAACTTATGTTTTTTGTTCCACAAAGAATTATATGCTTGAAAACATGCTATCAAGATAAAACACTTGAAACGACGTCTGAAATATGTTCTAAAGACCTGATTTCATATCAACTGTATGGTACTTGCAATTCATACGGAAACGCTTTAGAAAACACGATTGCATACTTGCTATTAAAAACCATGCACAAAAAACTAAAGATTATTGCTTTAAAATAGCACTTGACAATTCCTGACCTGATTGTTATCTAACTCGAGTCGGGATCGTCTTCTTTAGTGAGAACCTCCTATATCTGCCCCAGATTTGAACACTACTGCTTGATGGCTGGCAAAATCTCGTTACGGCTTTTTGTCATGTTCTCGGTAACCGACAGAGCTTCGTTGTGACTCCAATCGTGCTCCTCCAACAACCTTGACGACTTTGTGGCTCTAAGGAGGTGGGAGGGGTGTGGGATGGAATGAGTAGAATGAGGGGCACGTGGGTATATATAGGCCTTCAACCCAATATTTACATGGGTGACATGTGTCATCATCTAAGGGAGGCTTATAACACATGTCACCTCTCTACCATGCATGAAGACATATGGCAACCCTTGCCAACTGTGCACAATGACACATGGCTCATATTCATGAGAGATTTTGTTTTACATGCATGAGGCCACATGCCTTAACATGCACTAGGACACATGTTATTCTTAGAATGATGACACATGGTACTCTTGTGTATTGACACATGTCCTATATGTATAACGACACGTATCCCATGATTTTCCCTTCATGTGTCCTACTTTTGCTAATGATAGATAATTATCATAAATCATAGGTAATTAATACTAATCATGCTTAATTAGTCTTAATGACATGATTATGGTCTAATGAGCATAGGTCTGTAGCCTCCTGGGCCCTCTACTAGTAGTAGCTTTTTCTACTTATAAGCTACTACCATACTTCCAAATTACTAGATTTGGTACCTATGTTTGATGTGCTACAAAATCCAGATAACCTTTTAAAGTCATAATTATTCAAGATGGTCTCTGATTTACACAAAAACAAGTTTCAATGAAATCGTTATCGAGGAAAACTGGCCCTCACAACTTGTTGAGTACGGGTCCAGATGGACCCGTTGGCAACCACTTAAAATACTTATGGCCGAGTTGTCATGTAGTAATCCCACCACTTATAAACCCCACCCACACTTCTGTGAGTTTTAGGTAAGGCATTATGTTTGGGGTTGGGTTGTTACAGAATGTGTTAGTGATCCTGGGTAACAGGGAGGTTCTTGGGGATGCCTGCCCTATTGATAGTTCTCATAGGACAAGAATGCAAATTTGAAGCAGTGTTGTCCAGTAAGTTATCTTGTTGTCATAATAACTACACCTCAACTCTTCTAATGCTATGGAATTTCATTGTTGTTTTCAAATTTATAATTGCTCCTTAAACGTGGTAAATGCCAATTTTGTTCCCATAGCCTTATGTAAAAAGCTTGGCCAAAGCTTAGAAGTGAATCGTGGATTCCTATCAGATAAAATTGACACAGGTGCCCCATGAAGGCGAACTATCTCATAACAAAGATCTTTCAAAAGTGATCTAGACTGTATGCCATGTTAATGACTAAGAAATGTGTAAATTTAGTTAATCTGTCTATCATGACCCATATTCCATCATGGCCTCGACGGGTCCTTGGAAATCTCGTATCAAAATTCACAGAGATGTGTTCTCATTTCCATTCTGGTACAGGAAGTCGTTTTAATGTACCCTACAAGTCTCAAACATTCCGATTTAGTTTATTGGCATATAGGACATCTAGAAACATATTCTGCAATCCCTCTCTTCATGCTAGACCACCAATAATATGTCTTAAGTGTTCTATACATCTTAGTACTGTCGGTGCATAGCACAAAGG
The DNA here is from genome assembly GCA_037367405.1 of Ottelia alismoides. Taxonomy (NCBI): domain Eukaryota; kingdom Viridiplantae; phylum Streptophyta; class Magnoliopsida; order Alismatales; family Hydrocharitaceae; genus Ottelia; species Ottelia alismoides. The sequence goes on along the minus strand of JAZKJV010007231.1, from coordinate 1,813,288 downwards.
GAGTAATATGCCTCCTCTACAATCTCAGTCTTTATATTAGATTTCCTCGGAACACACAATCTTCCTTTACATGATAAAAACCCTTGACCTTCTATTGTATATCCTGCTTGATCATGTCGTTTAATCTTTTCAATTGTTCCAATGACCATGACTTGTGTTTCCTAAATTTTATAATATAATATGGGTCTCACTTGTAAGGATGTTAATAAGGCTCAAGAACTATTTGTGGTTAAATTTGCACGTAAACCTTTCAATTGTAAAAACTCACCTCTTAAGTGAGACTTTCACTGAGAGCATCAACAACGATATTAACTTTTCCCGGTGATATTCTATGGAACAATCATAATCATTTATTAGCTCTAACCATCTTCTTTACCTTAAGCTCAATTCTTTCTGAGAGAAAATATATTTCAAACTCTTATGATCTGTAACGATTCAACAAGTTCCACCATATAGGTAGTGTCTCTAGATCTTTAAGGCAAATAATATAGAAGCTAATTCAAGGTCATGAGTTGGTAATTTAACTCATGTTGTTTTAGTTGTCTACAAGCATAAGCAATCACCTTATCATTCTGTATCAGAATGCATCCCAACCCTTGTCTTTGGCATCTCTATAGATTACAAAGTTACATTGTCTTAAAGGAAAGCTAGGTGTTGAGGTAAGATGACTCTTGAGTTCCTCAAAACTCTTCTCGCATTCTTCATCGCAACTATACTTCACATACTTCCCCAGTTAATCTTGTCAATGGTGCTGCAATTCTAGAGAAGTTTTGAATAAATCTGGGATAATACCCGGCTAATCGAAGGAAACTACGTATTTGGATGCATTTCTCGATCGTTCGCATATAAGAATTGCTTCTACTTTAATGGATCTACTGCTATTCCTTCTCCAGATATGACATGACCAAGAAATGCAACCTTCTTCAATCAAAACTCACATTTGTTAAACTTTGCATATAATCGGTGTTCCTTCAATGTTTGTAGCACAATTCTTAAGTGTTCTCTATGTTCTTCCTCTGAGAATATACTAGAATATCATCAATAAATACAATTAAGAACTTATCTTGATATGGACAAAAAATCCTATTCATTAATTCCATAAAAGTCAGCTGGGGCATTTGTCAACCCAAAAAGGTATAACCAGGAATTCGTAATGTCCATAACGAGTCTAAAGCCAGTCTTAGGAACATCTTTGACTCTAATTTTTAGATGATGATATCATGATCTCAAATCTATCTTTGAAAAAATAGAAGCCTCTTGCAACTGATCAAATAAGTCATCTATTCTGGGCAAAGGATAGTTATTGCGGACATCACTGTGTTTAGTCTTCTATAATCTATACATAGTCTCATGGAACCATCTTTCTTCTTGACAAATAGAACAGGAGCACCCCAAGGAGACAAATAAATCCGTTATTTGTCAACTCTTGCAATTGGGTTTTGACTTCTGAAAGTTCATCTGGGGCCATTCTGTAAGGAGCTAAGGCAAGTGGATTGGTACCCGGAATGAGGTTAATAGTGAAATCAATTACCCTATCAGGAGGAACTCCTGGCAGTTCGTTTGGAAAAACTTCTGGAAACTCCTTCGCCACAGAGATATTTTCTAAATTGATTGCTTTTACTTTTGTATTAAATACAGAAGCAACATAAGAAGAACATCCATTCATTAACAACTTCTGGGCAAAGTGATAGGAGATTACATGGGTAGGATATATTCTTCTTTCTTCATAGAAAGTGAATTTGACATCACCTGGTTTTCTATTACATGCTTCTTATGACAGTCTAGAAGAGCATGATAAATTTTAAGCAATCCATTCCAATGATAGCATCAAATTCCCTTGTCTCCATAGGAATCAGGTCTGCTTCAATATATTTTTCTACTATCTTAACCAAACTATCTCGGAGATCCCTAATAATTTATGATTCTCCCATAGGAAAAGAAATTTCTAAAGCACGTTGGAGAGTACTTGTTAACTTATCATGATTTATGGAGAATCTTTGTAAAATAAATGAGTGCCTTACCCCAGAATAAATAGGAGTATGTGCACTTTTACCAAAAATAATAGCGGTACCTAATACAACATCATCATAGCAAAAGCTTTTCCCTCTCTCTGATTTGATATTTTCTGTGCATTGTTTTTATTTTGTTTTCTTGCAGCTGGAGGATGACGTATAACGATATCGCAATTTTCAATTTGTACCGGTCTTCCCATAACCTCACGGTCTTGGACAAGTGTGGGACAATTCTGACATATGTGGCCTATCTCACCACATTGGTAACACCCAGTGGTCTCCTTGCGGCAAATTCTCGGATCATAATACTTTCCACGGTTAGTACATTGTGGAAAAGAAAGTGTTATGTTTTCAGAATTCCCAAAAATGAATCTATTTTATTTGATTCCCTTGAGCTCTATGGGCTGGCATATTATCTTGCCTTGAATTCTCATTTACCTGATTCTTTATTCAAGGTTCCCCTCCATTGTGGTCTATCTGCAAACTTTTTCTTTATATGATCATTGCATTTCCTTCTTTTTATAACTACTCTTTCAGCCCTACGAGCAGCCTCCACCAATTTTGCATAATCAGTAAATCCCATGGCTGAAACCATTTCCTTTAAGTCAATATGCATACCATTTTCTATACGTCTACATTTTTCTTCCTCCGTTGCTACCAGAGAAGCAGTGAATTTGAAAGTTCTGTGAATTTCTTCCCATATTCATAAAATAATTTACTCTCTTGAGTAAGGAATAGGAGCTCCTTACGTCTCTCCTCATGATAAACCTTTGGGCAATATTTTTCATCGAATCCTTTATCAAAGATCTCCCATGCAATGTAAGATGGGGTTTCGATATTTCATCTTCACCAATGTCCATCAATCATCAATGCTATCTTTTAGCAGAAATATTGTATATTTTAACTTATTTTTATCCGTACAATCCATTAGAGCAAATAAATTTTCGCTATTTTTTAAACCATCCAACTTCTTTACATGTTTAAATGGCAATTGCTGCTCAAGTTCTTGTCTTTTAACGGACTGGGTAGCCATACCTCCTAGTGTTTAAACTATCAACGTCAACGTGTTGTCATACACATTGTTGTTATCACTCTCCAGATTAGGGCCTTGGGTTGTCGTATGTGGCTCTTATACAGTCATTTTTTTACTATATAAAAAAACCTCAATTAGATCCTTCATCAACATAAATCCTCCAAGAACAATTCCACTTATCCTCAAGACTACAACTTTAATTTTTTTAAGCTCAAATCAAATTATGATAGGTGAATTATCTTCCAAATTTTATAGATCAACTCCTAATATTATGTTTTGCTCAAGATCTCAAAACCTTTGCTCTGATACCACATGCTTTCACGACCTATCTCGCTAACCAGAACGTGCTGCGATAGACAATATGTGGTTGGCAGAACCTCGTTACCAGAACGTGCTCAAGATCTCAAAACCTTTGCTCTCACCAAATACACATGTGGCAAAGTACACTTGTGGCAAATATACCAAAACCTCTTTCTTCTTCTGTGATAGAAAATATACCAAACGTGCTGCGATAGACAATATACCAGAACCTCTTTCTTCTTCTTTCTCCGCAAAGTACACATGTGGCATATCTCAACAAATATAGCATCATTGTATTTAACGTTCACAATACAAAGATGTGTCTTACACATGTTCTATTACATCTCCTTACAAAACAATAGAAAATACAAAATAACAACCTCTTGCTGGTCTATAAACAGACCTTCCTCGTTCTGGTCATGATTCGTTGATCTGTACAAAACAAAAATAAAGAGGGATGAGTCTCAACATATTTATGAGCTTAGAACCAGTGAATAGATCTCAAACTTTTTCCATGTATAGCCAAAAGTTGAGAAATTTTGCATAGAATGCTTTAACATACTTGTAAGTTGAATATGCGTATCATGCCTAATTTTTTTTGAATGCTTTAAAATAACATGGAAGAGACTTTATGTAATGCGCATTTGAGTAGTTGCGAGTTTTGTAGAATATCACTATATATACTACGTTTTTCAATGTTAGCAAGTGTTATTTCAATGAAATATTGAATTGATATAACTCACACTTTACGTTTGACACAGTCAATAGATTCGCCTTGATGCAATGATTTCATTGAAACTTATTTGGTGTAAATCGGATACCATCTTGAATAATTATGACTTTAAAAAGTTCTCTATATTGTGCAGCACATCAAACGTAGTACCACATCTAGTAATTTGGAAGTATGGTTGGTAATAGCTTATAAATAGTAGAAGCTACTACTAGTATAATACCCAAGAGGTTTCAGATCTATGCTCATTAAACCATAATCATATCATTAAGACTAATTAAGCGTGACTAGTATTAATTTCCCGTGATTAGTGATAATTACGTGTCATTAGCAAAAGTAGGACACATGTAGGACAAATCAGGGAACATGTGTCGTTATACATACAGGACATGTGTTAATACACAAGAGGACCATGTGTCATCATTCAAGAATAACATGTGTCCTAGTACAAGTAAGGCATGTGGCATTATGCATGTGCACCAAGTGTCCTCATGCATGTACAACATGTTCCCTCGTGCATATGAGACATGTGACATGGTGCATGGATGGCAAGTCTTGCCATGTGTTCATGCATGAAAATGAGGTAACATGTGTCTTAGAGCCTCCCTTATATGTTGACACATGTGACACATGCAAAGGGGTCTGAGGCCTATAAATACCCATAAGCTCCTCATTCTACTCATTCCATCCCACACCCTCTAACCACCTTTGAGCTAGAGAGATGTAGAGGACGTTGGAGGAGCACGGTAGAAGTCGCAGCGAAGCACTGTCGGTTACCGAGAGCTCGATAGAAGCCGTAATGAGGTTCTGCCAGCCATCAAGCAGTAGTATTCGAATCTGAGACGGATATAAGTGGTATTCACTAAAGAAGGCGATCCCCACTTGACTTAGATAGCGATCAGGTGAGAGATTCTCAAGTGCTAATTTTAAAGCAAAAATCATTAGCTTTTATGCATGGTTTTGATCGCAAGCATGAAATCGTATTTTTTAAAGCTTTTAAAGTACGAAATGCAAGTACCATATAGTAAATATGAAATCAGGTCTTTAGAAAGTATTTCAATTGTCGTTTCAAGTGTTTTATCATGATAGCACATTTTCAAGCATATAGTTCTTTGTGGAAAATGAAACATAAGTTTCACTGATTAGATTTGAACTTTATATAAAAGAACGGTCATTATGCAATACGTATTGGTTTTCAAGTTCTTAATAGTTTCCAGTTGTAAGAACATGCATGCTATGTCAGAAAGTTTTATGTTTATGAATTAACTGTTATGAGCATGAATTAGTAAGAGTACGGATTATTAGTGGTAAAAAAGAATCAGAATAAGAATGTAAGCACCACCGTATCTATTTTGTACAATTCGTGAAGTAGCCATTAGATATGATGATGTCATTAGATATGACCCTGAAACAGCCATTAAATATGGCAAACCATCAGATATGTGGTATCAAGAGGACTTTAGGTCTGCATTCTGTATACATATAGGCTTTGAGCAGTATGAAGGGTGTTTTTGGTCTTTGGGACTGTCTGTGCGTTTGACTTAGCTTTGTTCAGTGTTCATGAACCGACAACTTAGCCACAGTGGTGATTAGAGCAAACAGCTCAATAGTGATAATCATATTTTAGTTTAACAGCTCAATAGTGATAATCATATTTTAGTTTACTTTTATTGGAGTGATTTCAATCTTTAATTGCATAACTATCAGTTGTTTTTATATGATTATTGTCATAAAGTCTGTGACAAGTTATTTCAAAGCATTCAGCATAAAATTTGACATGATACTCATATTTCAACATTTAGCTATATATGTAAAAAGTTTGAGATCCATTCGCTGAGTCTAAGCTCATAACTGGGTTTAGACTCATCCCGCTATATTATCATTATGTACAGATCAATCGAATCACTTTAAATAAAATGATGATGTACACAGATGAGATTTGCCATATGTGTACTTTGAGGAGAAAGGTGAAGAAAGATCATCACCACTGTGGCTAAGTTATCGGCTCTTGTATGCAGAAACAAAGCTGAGCCATACACACAGATGGTCCCAAAAACCTAAAACTCTCTGCATACGACCCAAAGCCAATATGTATATAGGATGCGGACCCAAAGTTCTCTTGATAACATATCTAATGGTTTGTCATATCTGACTGTTTCAGGGTCACACCAAATACATCACCATATCTAATGGCTAGTTCGTGACTTCTTCAAAATACATATTACTAATTCATATCTTACTTTTTAATTCTGATTCTTTTCTTGTCACTAATAAACGGTATTAGCTAACTTGTGCTCATAATAGCTAATTCATGAACTGAAAAAAAATTCTGGCATAGCATTCATAATGTATAGTAACTATGCAAAACATATTTCTTTATATAAAGCTCAAATCTGAGTAGTGAAACTTATGTTTTGTGTTCCACAAAGAATTATATGTTTCAAAACTTGATATCAAGGTAAAACACGTGAAACGACATTTGAAATACTTTCTAAAGACCTGATTTCATATATTATATTGTACTTGCAATTCATATTTATAAGTTTAAGTAAACACATTTGCATACTTAAATTACTTTTCAAAACCATGCATAAAGGCCAAATATTATTGCTTAAAGTAGCACTTGAGAATCCCTTACCTGATTTTTTTATCTCACTCGAGTCAGGGTCGCGTCCTCTAGTTAGTACCCCCTATATCCGTCTCTTACTACTACAACACTTCATTTTGAATTCTACTATAATCGATAGCCAACAGCACTACAGTTTCTACCGTGCTACTGATAGACGACAGCGCTTCGCCGCAGCTTCTGCCATGCTCCTTCGACACTCTCTCGGACTTTCTTTCTCTAAGGTGGTGAGAGTGGTGTGGGGTGCAATGACTAGACATGAGGAGCCACTTTACGTGTGTGACATGTGTCAGCATCTAAGGGAGGCTTTAATATACATGTTACCTCCCTATTATGTATGAAGACACATGGCAACACTTGCCATCTTTTCACCATGACACTAGTCTCATATGCATGTGCACATCCATAACGCCACATGCCTTACATGCACGAGGATACATGTTATTTTTAAATGATGACACATGATACTCTTGTGTATTGACAAATGTCCGGTATGGATAATGAGACGTGTCCCATGATTTGCACTCCATGTGTCCTACTTTTGCTAATGACACTCAATTATCGCTAATCACGTGTAGTTAAGAGTAATCATGCTTAATGAATCTTAATGACATGATTATGGTCTAATGAGCACAAATCTGTAACATCCTGACCTTTGACTGGTCCTTTATTGGGGATTGTTGGCGCGTTCAACTTGTTGCGTTTGGGCACTATTGGAACCCTCAATCACAGTCCAAAATTCTAAAGCCCTGGTTAGTAGTAGCTTCTACTATTTATAAGTAGCTACCAACTTCCAAATTATTAGATGTGATAATATGTTTGACATGCTATAAAAATCAAGAGAACTTTTTAAAGTAATAATAATTCAAGATGGTCTTTGATTTACAGGAAACAATTTTCAATGAAATTGTTTCATCACGGTGAATCTATTTGACTGTGTGTGGACACTATCCATATAATATTTCTTTGAAATAAAACTGCTTACAATCACTATAGTATTTATAGTGATATTCTACAAAACTCACAACAACTTAAAATGCACATTACAAGCAAACTTTGTAAATACGTACAATCCTTCAAAGGATGCAGTACAACTCTCAAATCCATAAAACTGATAGGGGCATTTATTAATCCGAAAAGGCATCACCAAGAATTCATAATGGCCATATCGAGTACAGAATGCGGTTTTTGGGACATCTTCTGCTGTAATCATCAAGTGGTAATAGCATGATCTATCTATCTTGGATATTATAGAGGTCCATAGCGATTGGTCAAATAAATCATCTATTCTAGAAAGAGGATAGTTATTACGTATTGTCAACTGATTCAAACTTCAATAATCAATTCTTATAACTAATTTTTAAGATCCATAAGCTCAACTGTAGCCATTTGATACAGTGCTAAAGCAATAGGAGTGGTATCCTGATCAATAACAAATTCAATCTTTCTATCTGGTGCAAGTTCAAGTAGATCCTTCGGAAATACTTCACAAAATTCTTTCACTAAAGGATAATCTCTAAACTAACCATTTTTGCTTTTGTATTATATCTAATTGCATTAAAAGATAAACATCCCTTTCTAAGAAATTTCAGTGTTAACATGACATAAATTACCTGGGTCAAGTATATTCTCCTCTCCCCATAGAATAAAAACTCAATATCACCGGGTGTTGGAAATATGACTTCCTTCTTATAAAAATCTACTGAGGCATGATAAGTAGCTAAGCAGTTCATTCCTAAAAATACATCAAATTCTTAGATGTCCATAGGTATTAGATTCCCCAAAATTTGGAATCCTCCTATCCCTACTAAGCAATCTTTAAAGACATTGCAGGCAATTTCAGGTTCCACTTTTGGTATGGAGATGGACAAGGCATGCTCAAGAGTACCCATTTCTATATCAGTATATGTAGAAAATCTTCTAGATATAAAAGAATAGCTAGCTCCAGAATCAATAAGTGTATGCGCATTTTTACCAAAAATGATCGCGGTACCTAATATGAACCTTAAACAACCATTTGATATGCATGTTATGTCAAATCATTAACTAGCCATTCAATATGGTGATGCCTTTAGACATGACCCTGAAATAGCCATTTGATATGGAAAACCATTAAATATGGTATCAAAAGGTCTTTGGGTCTGCATCTTGTATACATATAGGCTTTGGGTCATATGCAGGGTGTATTTGATCTTTGAGACCGTTCAATTCCACCCATCTTCTTCATCTCTTATTCAGCTCCTTCTTTGTCTAATATTATGTATACATATCTGATGGCTAGTTCAATTCCAATCATCTTCTTTGTCTCATATTCAGCTCTTTCTTCGTCGTTGATGAATACCCATTCATCACTCTTTATTCTTATATTTTAGCTAAAACCTATGCAAATGCATGTAGATATGTGTAAATAGGAATAATTAGCAAAAGCATGCATTTTGTAAAAACCTATAATTAGCATGTTTTTGTGCAAAAATAAAAGAATAAAGATGAAAAAGAAAAAGAGGGAAATATTTAGAATAAATATTGAGCAACCTAACCCAAGGGAGGGCTCATCATGGGCCTGACCGCATAAAAACCAAAGTAGAGGGAGATAGGGGCTCATGTGTAAATATCTTTGTATAAATAAATAAATTATATTTTCCTCACCCAAAAATATGATTGTATATATTGTGTATATATTTAGAAACTATTAAAAACAAAATAAAAATTTAAAAATCAAAAAGACCAAAAATAACCCTTCACCTTGTACATAGACCCTGTCTCTTTATTTATTTCACCTTGTAAATAAATTTATTTTTAAAACTTTGTAAATATGCTATATATTGTAAATAAATAAAAAAAACACAAAACAAAAATCAAATAAAAATTACAAAAATTAAAAATACAAAAATATTGTACATATGCCATGTATATAGTTGTAAATAACTATTTATTTTACCTATGTATATAATTAATAAAAATAAAATAAAAATATCCTTTTATTCCTCATTTTATTCTATAAATAAATAAAATATAAAATAGGAATAAAAATGTATAAAAATAACTAATTAAAAATCAAAATTAAAAATCATATATTGTACTTATACCTATGTATAGGCCTATTATGTAAATACCTTATTTTTATTTCCAAAAATTAATTAAAAATCACAAAAAAATAGAAAAAAATAAATTAAAAATATTTCATGTTTTAAGTTTTTGAAAATTCGGTCATTTAATGGCCCAAAAAAATCAAATAAAAATCTAAAGCTTGGCGGGCTCTGATTGGTCCACGGGGGATTGTTGACCCCCGGTCAACTCTCCCCCCAGGACCACCAGAGCCGGGTATGTCGCGCCCGACCCGTTTTCACCATTTTCCACCCGCCTAACCCGGCCGCCATTTACCCAAACCCCGGGCTCCGATTGCTCCCCGATCATTCAGGACCCTCGCCTGGGGTGGGTTTGGAGGATCCGAGATCCGTGCTACCCGCCCGATCTCTTCCTTCTTGGACCTCTCACCATATTTAATGTCATCTCCGGCGACCTAATCACGCTATCTTTGATCTTCCCCTCGGCGCCTGTGAGCTCCTCCATCATCCCTGAGTGACAGCCGTGGCCGGTGGAGTTGCAGCGAGGCCCGGGCAGCCGGAAATCACTGATCCGGTGGTAATCGCCGCCGTGCGCCGCCGCGAGCGCGCTGAGCCTTGGGGAGCTCGACGACCCCTTGAGGCAACGACCAGGAGCCTCATCGGCTCCAGCCCATCAGGTAACTTCTTTAGCCAGTAGATTAGCTTAGCGTTAGGTTTTTCGATTTGCAGTAGCTTAGCTCCGCCACCTCCGCCAGCCATCTCCGTCCACTCCCTTGATCATCCGACACCGCCATCACCTCCGCCAAACCCCTATCCACCTTCTCCGACCCTTCATTCCCCCTGTCTCGCCCCGGAGCAGGGTCTCGGCTCTCACCCCACCGCCGCTCGCCGGAGAGCCATCACATCGCACCACCGGCCACCTTCCGCCCGCTCTGACGGGTCGAGGCAGTTTGCCCTCGACCCCTCTTTCTTTCTGTGCAGGTTTCCAGGTCCATCGACCTCATCTGGAGGTCGGAGCTTCAGAGCACAGCAGCTCCCGTTCCTCGACGTCGCCGGAGTTCTCCTGAGCTCCTCGCCTCCATCGGAGCAGTGCATCAGGTGCGGACCTTCATGGCGCAGCTTTCTAGCATCTCCTGAGCACCGGACGAGGACTACCATACACGCAGAGGGCTGGCGAAGCTCGCCGGCCATCAGTTCCTCCAGGTCCTTCGTTCACCGTCTGATCAACCTCGACACCCCAGTTTAGATCTCGGCCGTACATCCACTGGGCAGCACTCACCATCGGATCTCCCTGGGGTCGATCTTCACCGTTGAGCGACGAGGTTAAACCACGACGCCCCTCAGCCATCCGATCTAGCACGTGGCTGCACCTCGTCCATCCGATCCGAGCCCGGCTTTCTTCGAAGACCCACGTCGCAGCTCCGTCGTCTGATCATCCACGTGTCCACCAACCAGCCGTCGGATCGATTCGAGGGGTGGCTTTCGTGTGCGGCGCACCATCCCATCCGTCCAACCTGCCACGCGTCGTGCATCCGTCCCTCGACATTAATAAAAGGGTAAATTATCGTAGGCCCCCCTCTTAGTTTACGTTTTTAGATTTAGTCCTGTAAATATTCTGAGTACTTTATTTACGTTGGGTTATTTGCACATTGGACCTCGTGCTTGTTTTTATTCGCATTTATGCCCCTGTATGTGTGATCCACGTGCTTCGCCACGTGCTTTGTCTGGGTTATTTGCAACTATTATCCTGTAGTTCTGGTTGGTTCATGAATGATTAGAAACTTTTTGGTAATTGCTTTTATGCCCCTGTGAACATTTTATTTGCACATGTGCGATTTTAGTTGGTTAATTGCATAACCGTCCCTGGACTTTTTGGTACGAGTTACCAAAAGGTCCTAGGACTTGGTTTTTATTACCCCTGAGTGCCCCAGGCACGTGCCACGCGCGTGACTTGCTGGGTTATTTGCACCTGGACCCCCAGATCTTCGGGTATTTGCACTTTGGTCCCTGTGCACAGTGCCCCCTTGTTATTTTTGAATAAAATACCAATTCATCTCCAAATTCTATGAAAATTTGACACATGGCTCCTGCCATGTTGTAGGATTTTTGAGAATTTTGGGGGACATTTCTAAGTTCATTTACTATTTTTAAAAATTCAAAAACATCTATTTTAGCTACTGTCTAGATTTAAAAATCCCAAAAAAATATAAAACCACTACTAAAAATTCCATAAAAATTAGGCACTGTTCGTCTTGTGTGTTTTGATTTTCGAGCCAATTTTGGCTATTTGTCATTGCTTAAAAACCCTAAAAATTTAAAAACACCTAAAAACTCATAAAAATCATATTAAATAATCTAAAAACCCAAAAACAATAATCTTGGTGCTCGAATTTTCCTTGTTTTCTCTAGTATACAGGAAAATTACCTCCAGGCCCTCTTGAGATCCTTAGATATTTTATCTTTGGGTTTTGGGCCTTGCTGGACAGTACCTTATCTTTTTAGTACTGTTTGATTTTTAGAAAATAAAATACACCTTATAAAAATCCCAAAAATTCACCAAAAACACTTAAAAACCTAAAAAACATAAAAACAATTTTTCTTGAATTTTTGTTTGATTTTTGATGCTTTAAATAAATTGCGCAAGTGTGCTTGTTCTTGTGTTTTCTTATTTTCTTTACATATTAAAAATCCAAAAAAAATTTAAAAACAATTAAAAACCACTAAAAATGTTTTCCCTTCTTCTCTGATTTGTTGACTACTTCATAGGCCTCTGGCCAACCCGTGCTCCTTGTGTTCGACCCTGGGTGCTATACCAGGTTAATCTCCTAGCTAGGACCGCACTTCGTGTTTTGATCTCTGATTTATTTCGCGGTTCGATATTATTCTTGATATACCCATCCTCTGAGATCCGGGTCGCAACGACCTTTGTTTATTACCTTCACCCGGGTTTTGAGGGTTCTTCGGGTCATCAGAATGGCGCCGTTGCCGGGGAGCACGGCTTAGTAGTCACTTTTAGATTTTTCCGCGGCTTTTTGAGTTTCGCGGCTTTTTGTATAGATTTGTTGCATATATTTTTCTCATATTTCTGCCAATAATTTCTGGACTGACCACTTTTCTCTCTATTTCTTGCGAGGGCCCGAGGAGCGAGGGCGGCATTCCTAGGAGCGCCGGTGCACCCGAGCGAAGCGGAGGCGGCTCGTTTCTTCATCGAGCAGCAGGAGAGAGCGAGAGAGAGAGAGCTGAGTGGGTGAGGATAGTTTAGGAATATTCTATTATTTTTGTAATAATACAGGACTCAGAGACTCAGAACTGTGCTTGACACTTAGCGGGTCTGTTTCGCCGAGCACCGGTGTGCTCGGGGGACCCTTAGGAGTTTTTCGCGGCTTTTCGCGTCTTTCTTCTACTTTTTTACTGCCTTTCCGGTGTTTACGCGGTTTTTGATCGAGCCCCTAGCCGTAGGAATTTCTGGTGCTTGTGACGTAATTAGTAGGATCCACACACTTAATTGCTTATCTGTTCCGA